>JANAVB010031617.1:18585708-18701751 GCA_029216955.1 Iris pallida
TGTTATCACAGATTAGTACTATATGGATTTCTTTATGCGATGTATCCCCTCGGATACATCGGGTATATTGTGCTCATGTACTTTATCATGTGCATCATCTACTCATTATATTCGTATTTATTCATGTATACTCATGTGACATTCATGTACACTCATGATCATGTGAGCCTTCATGTATAACCCAGTGTTCATGTGGACTAGCTATCCATGTGACACACTACTTTCATGTGCAATAACATAACTGGACAGATCCTTGTGTACTGATTGGGGCAGGGGGAGTATTTATTTGGTTATGTGACCTACACCCTTTTCATGTATAACTCCAAACTAGATTTAAGTTATGTATAACCTAAGCCTGTTTACATAACCAAGCATATGCTCTAAATTACGTAGTTAGTTCAATTTTCTTATCTATATCATGTATATCTATTTCTACTATATCATGTTCTTTTTTACAGTCTCTCTACTATTTTTTACAGCAGTTCATGTATATTATTATATAGCTTGTTTCATATTTCCTTTCATGTTATGATCTATGTGAGAGATATGTATTCGTTCCTGTCCTGACTGGACCCATTACAGATGATGAGGATTGCTGTGATACTAACTATGGAGCAGGCCTAGTTGACACAGGTGACCTGGACCCTCAGCAGGATCCAGTAGTCGCTGAGGACTTGCCATTAGCTTAGTCTAGACTTTCTTATTATCTAGTTCGTGAGACATTTGAGATTGTATAGAGATATTGTTCATGGTGTGATAACACCGAGACTTTTCATTTTGTTGTATTTCTCTTGTGGATTTCATATCTATATTTTCGTGTTGATTATCTACCTCTAGTTTTGTGATTGAGATTGTATCCTCTTATGATTATCCTCTGTTTGGAGAGTATAATATTTTGTGATAGTTGTAATTGTGACCTAGAACAGCATTCTACCGTCGATACTACGACGTAGGCTGGGCGTACCCACTTCTCGTGCCCTTACACTGGGTGCGGGTCGTGACACCGTCGACCCCTACAACTTCGGTTATATCCTCCAAACTGTCCACGTCTATCGCCTGAATTTCCCTTGGGTGGTTTGGTGCAAGCATACTTCAGATGACCCACCTCCTCGTAGTTGTAGCATTGCCGGGCTCTTCTTTAGGTCCTGACGGTGCTCTTCGTCCTGTCGAGCCCTCATTCGGCTCTGTCTTCTTTGCAAGGGTTCTCCTTCCCCGTCGTGGCCAACTCAGGTAGGTAGTCGGTCCATCAAGCTTCAGATCGATGGAAGGAAGCTCCAATTTCGGCGACATTCGTGTCGTGCTCTCACCAACCGACATCTTCATCAACTTCATCAACGTCGTAACCTCTGCAGGATCCAGCTTCTTGATGATCTCCTCCATCGATGCTTCTCCTCTCCGATCACATCACGTCCGCTCCACGACTCACGCTCGTCCTCATCGTCCGCTCCTAGATCTGAACATGTCTATTTTTATCAGATCTAGGCATCAGTGTCCTCTTTTGGAATGATCCAAACAACGATAACAACGGTGCCGTTATGTGCGGTAGGAGGGGGCGACACAAACATGGAAGGGGCGGCCAGCGCGCATACCACAGCGGGCAGCAGCAGCAGCCGCAGCCGCAGGCACGGAAAGGGGGGCTGTTGTGCGTGGGTTAGGGTTTGGTGGCAGAGAGAGAGAGAGAGAGAGAAATGAGAAGATTAGGGTTTGTGGAAAGGTGGCTTTGATACCATGTAGAAAATAGTTGTTATATTTTATTGATAATCTCTTGGCTATTTATAGCCTTACAACCTCCTCATTATATTAACTCTCTATAGGAATATCCTATGACATATTCTTATTACATTAACTCTCTATAGGAATATGTTGAGATTGATTAATGAATTTTATTGATAATCTCATAGGCTTTATATAGCCTTTACATGATAGAATATCTAATAGAAAATCCTGTGGCATATTCTGGCATCCCAAATATGTCCTTAGGATATTCCCATAACATATTCCAGGATATTCCCATACTAAATATAACATATTCTTATACTAAATATATCAACACTCTCCCTCAAGATGGACGAAAGATATTCACTAAGCCTATCTTGTCACATCCTCTCATCATGCTGATAGAGTTAAGCCCCTTGGTCAATCCGTCTGCTACCTGATATTTGGTTGGAACATAGCCCAGCTCTAGTAGTCCACCATCCAACTTTTCTTTGATGAAGAATCTGTCAATCTCGATATGCTTGGTCCTGTCATGCTGTACTAGATTGTTGGCAATACTAATAGCTGACTAGTTGTCACACCATAGCTTTATCTTGGCTCCCTGGTCCAACTTCAGCTCCATCAGCATATTCTTCAACCACAATAGCTCTGCGACTCCCAAGGCCACAACTCTATACTCTGCTTCAGCTGTTGATCTGGCAACCACTGACTACTTCTTATTCCTCCAAGAGACCAAGTTGCCTCCTACAAATATGCAGTATCCTGATGTAGATCTCTTGTCGTCAGCACAGCTAGCCCAGTCAGAATCACAATAGCCCTCGATGCTCACATGATTATTTTTTTTAAAAAATAGTCCCTTCTTGGGAGATCCCTTCAAGTACCTCAGAATCTGGTACAATGCGTACATATGACCCTTCCGGGGTCATGCATATAGCGGCTCACTACACTGACCGCAAAGCTGATATCAGGTCGAGTGTGGCTCAAGTAGATCAGGTTGTCCAACAATCTCTGATATCTATCCCGGTCAACTGGTTCTCCAGCTTCAGCATCCAGTTTGAACTTCTGGTCTATCGGTGTCGTAGCTGGTTTGCATCCCATCATCCCTGTTTTCGTAAGCAGGTCCAGTGCGTACTTCCTCCGAGAAAGAACAATTTCTGCTATATCTCGAGCAATCCCTATCCCGAGGAAGTATCGAAGAGGGCCAAGATCCTTCACCTCGAACTCCTTGCCAAGCTTCCCTTTGAGTTGGGCGATCTCCTGCTTATCATCGCCTGTAATAATTATATCATCTACATACATCGCAAGCATGGTGATGTGGAATCCACTTCGTCTGAAGAAGACAGTATGATCAGCATTGATCTGCTGATATCCTATCCCTATCATTGCTCTCATGAACCTGTCAAACCATGCTCGAGGAGACTGCTTCAGTCCATAGAGGGACTTCTTCAGTCTGCAGACCTTGCCTTCTGTCTGATTGGTGCTGAATCTTGGTGGTATCTCCATGTACACCTCCTCCACTAGATCCCCATGAAGAAATGTATTCTTCACATCCAGTTCGTGTAGCTTCCATCATCCATTGGCTGCCAGAGAGATCAAGGTCCTGATAATGCTCATTTTGCTACTGGTGCAAAGGTCTCGTCATAGTCAATGTCGTACGTCTGACTGTATCTTTTTGCCACCAATCGAGCTTTGTAGCTCTCAACCTATCCATCTGGGTTCTGCTTCACCGTGAAAACCCATTTGCATCTGACTGCTCTCTTCCCTTCTGGCAGTCTCACCAGCTCCCAAGTATGGTTCTTCTCAAGAGCTTCCAACTCCTCGTGCATCGCCACTTTCTACTTTGGATCGTTCTTGGCAACCTGCCAATTGTTAGGTACAGTAATACTATCCAAAGATGCTATAAATGCTCCATGAGAAGAAGAGATATGGTCATAAGAAACAAACTTAGCAAGATCCCAACCATATCTGTCTGGAGGATTTCCTATATTACTGCAGTAGTCCTTTGTGTAGATAATGGTGTGGAAGATGTAGGAGGAATGATATCACCTGAGGAGGATGGTGGTGTATATGAAGAGGATGGCGGTGTAGGTATCTCAGGAGTTGGGACAGACGCAGGCAGGGGACTTAGCACTGGCACTGTAAGTACTGGTCCTGCAGTTTGCTTCTCTCTTCTGCTATAGGTAAGTAACTCTCCCTGAGCCGTAGGCCTAACACTTCTCATCTCCTTCCCCTGTTCTGCTTCACCTTCATGTTCCTCCTCAACCGTGCCTCTGTGCCAAACTTCTAAATCGGTTACCACCAAGTTCTCCATCTCCCCCTCTCGCCTTATACTGGTAGTATTAGGCGTGTTGTGTGAAGTTCCCTTATGGCGGTAATATGGCTCATGCTTCCGGAAGTGAACATCCATACTAACATACTTCTTCTTCTCTACTGGACTCCAGCACACATACCCTTTTTGAGTTGTTGAGTAGCCCACAAAGATGCACTTGACCGCTCTAGGGTCAAGTTTTCCAACTGATGGTTTGTTGTCTTTCACAAAACACACACATCCGAACACCTTCAGTGGAAGTATCCCACTATTATTGCCTCGCAATACTTCACTTGGGGACTTCCATCCCAGGATTTTTGAAGGCATCCTGTTGATAAGTTGAGCTGCCGTCAACACTGTATGCCCCCATAGATTTTATGGGACATTCATGTCGATCATCATACTCCTTGCGGTCTCCAGAAGGTGTCGGTTCTTCCTTTCTGCTACTCCATTTTGTGCTGGTGTGTATGCACAAGTGGTCTGATGCTGTATTCCGTGTGCTGACAAGTACTCTACAAGTGTCTTGTTAGTATACTCCATTCTATTGTCAGATCTCAGTGCCTTCACCACTGCATTGTACTGAGTCTGGACATGCTTATGAAAATTCCAAAAATAGGCAGATATATCACTCTTATTTTTTATCAGATACAGCCAGGTGACACGAGATGCACAATCAATAAAGGAAACAAAGTACTTATACCCATTCATAGTGTTAGTAGCACATGGACCCCAAACATCAGAATGTACTACCTCAAAAGCAAAAGAGCTTTTATGACCAGTACCAACATATGAGGTTCTAATAAGTTTTTCTAATTCGCATGCATCACATACTAAGTTCTGTTTAATTGTTTGTGCATAAATCTCTGGATATAACTTACTTAGAGGATCAAAGGAAGAATGTCCCATCCTCCTATGATGAAGTATCAAAGTATCTTCAGTCCTCTGCTGCAGCTCTCCTATTCCAGCCTTCTCTGCCATAGATACCAATGCTGAGTCCAGTCCTTCTCGATCTAGGTACCGCAGTCCCTCATGCCAAGTGCCAGTCCCAAGTCTTCGTTCCGTCCCTTTCTCCTGAAAGATCACCTTAGGAATATCAAAGGAAACAATACATTTAAGTTGAAGAATTATAGAACTAATAGACAGAAGACTGACTGGAAAGGATGAAGCATGTAAAACATTGGATAATCTTACTGAACCTGTACAATTAACAGTACCCTTACCGACCACTGGCTGGAAAGTTCCGTCTGCAGTCTGAATGGTGTCTACTGATGCTAGGTGAGTGTATGAAGAAAACTCAATAGCATTTTCGGTCACATGCCGAGATGCTCCTGAGTCGATAATCTAGTCTGACGTTTTAAGGGAAGACATAGATGCAAGAGCAAGTGACTCGTCAGTACCTTCTGATGGGTGGGCATACATAGCAGCACTGTCTCCAACGAAGAATGGGGTGGATGCCTGTCACGACCCACACCAGGTTTTTTGGACGCGAGCTCGAGAGCAAGCCAGCTACGCATCAAACGGACTCCAGCCCGACTCAAATACGTAAACGTTGTCACGGCCATGGCAATAGGCCTAATCAAGGCAAGGCAAAACTATATCTCAATCCATAATAAGAATAATAAACAAGAATGAACAAGTATGGGTCGTGGTCTGCAGCCCACTAGCATGCATGTCCGATTAGACTCAAAGAAATAACATGAGTCTATAAACTGAATCAATAAATATCATATATCATGATGATGAAAGGGAAATACGAGCTGGATGAACTGGATAATAAACATGGTATCAATACCTGAATCCCACAAGCAATATCATCACATCCGGACCCCATAAGTGTCATAATCATCTGCCGTCCAGAGCTGCTAACTAACTCCACGCAATAACTAACCTGAAGAGATCATCAGGTCCTCAGAGGACATAGCAAGAACATAAAAACATGCCTATCTAGCAGTTTATCATGCAATAAAGAAAATACAGAAAATAAACGAGAAAAGACCAATCACCACGAAAACACGACTATACACGACTGGAAGAATCACTACGCCTAAACGAACTGCTAGAGAAGAACAAGAGAACACGATATCACGATGTCAACGGATAACCAATCGAATACTCAAACCCTCGTCCCTAGTGTGGACTCGCAGGTTTGAACAACTACTAGCCCTCGCCCCTAGTGTGGACTTGCAGGCTAGCATCACCCTCGTCCCTAGTGTGGACTCGCAGGCTAGCATCACCCTCGTCCCTAGTGTGGACTCGCAGGTGTGAACCATATACTACTAACCCTCGTCCCTGGTGTGGACTCACAGGCTAGCATCATCCTCGTCCCTAGTGTGGACTCGCAGGTTAGCTTCAAGAATTTTAAGGTACAGCAGTTCCGTTATGACTTATTCATCCTATGACACGATACGACTCAGTCCAAGTACAAGTGATGATACGACACGACCCAATCACGATACACGAGAAAACCAATCCAATATGACTACAAGTTAACTATGAACAAGAACTATATATACGTATATCCAATATAAACTACAAAGCTTAATTATAAATAAGGCTATATACATAATAGCAGGCATGATATACAAATCACATATAAATAATCAAGTAGTAAAACTGTATAATAATATAAATATGCATGTAAATAAACCGTAGAGGGAGGCAAGGTATCTTTCCTGTGGTCCTTGCACAAACCGTAGTGTCACGACCTGCACCCTAGAGTTAGGGCACGAGATGTGGGTACGTCCAGCCTACGCCGCAGTGTCGGTGGTAGAACGCTGTCCTAGGTCTCAATACATCTAACAGTATAAGACTAAACAGTTTATGCTCCCCGAATGGGGGTGACATAGCAGAATGTAAACCCAATCACAACTAAGGAAGAAGAAGTACGATAAGATATAAAACACAAAATAAAATACAGAAGATCAAAAGAGACTAAATGTCTAAGATACAAACTCAGAATACATCTCAGAACTCAATACAATAATCCATAAATATAACTCAAGACGACTGAAAATAAACTATAAGTAAAACCCTAGCTATCTATACAACCTCTATTGTCTCCTCTAGGCTAGCAGGCAACCTCCAGGCTATCTGTAAAATATATCAACAGGTCTAGTCAGGACTGGAGTGAGCACAATACATCTCAACAAGTCATAGCAGGAAAGGAAATGTAATCATGCTAGAGAATAAAATACAGGATCTGAAGAATAGCATAATGTAAAAGAGAGACTGTAAGTAAATATCTACGATATATATAAAGAGAGACAGTGCTAGTGATTTAGAGTACAGACGAACATGTGAATGGCTTAGGACTGATTCATGACTACACTAAGAGTGATTCATGACTACACTACTTTGGATATTTATTCACATGACCATTCATACTCCCCCGTACCCCAATCAATACACAAGGATCCAGTCAAGTTACGTTAAGATTCGTGACTAAACTACTACCCATATAGGGTGATCCATGAATTGATTCGTGAAGGCTCGGTGATCATGAGGGTACATGAGTCACTAGCTGATTCCCGAAGATTCATGATAATAGAAGCATAAGATACGTGATGCAAGTGAAACACACATGAGACAAAAGTATCTGATGCTCCCGAGAAGGATAACATCTCATGAAGGGATCCATATAGTACCAACCCGTGTTCCAACGTGTCAGCATCAAGTAAAATAGTCTAAAGCAGGAAATATAATACTAAACATGATATGAAATGATCAGAGAATGTACTCGCCTGATAACCTGAACAGCTGATAGGTAAAGGGGTCCAACTGAAGCCACAGAGTCCTATTTAAAGCAACACAGGTTACAAGGTGTTCAAGTTGTAATAAAAGAATCTCTACAAGCAATCTATTATTATTCTAGGTTCTTCTAAGTCAAAACACTCTAGGTCAACTCCGGTCAATAATCTAGTCATACTAGGTCAAGTGTTGACTTATAGTTGACTTTGGGTCAACTGGTCAACTCTGGTCAACAGGGTAAATTCTCGTCTAATTATTAAAGATATAAAGTGTACTTCGTTATTCGTACGTCGAAACTTACGACACGCAAATCGAGATAAAAATTTCAACGGTAAAGTTGATAATCTTATTATAGTGATCCACGTGTCCATCTTGTCAATTTCAGCGATGTGAGATCACTAGAATTGACTGATCTCAGTTTCGTTGTACTAATCCCGAAATACGAACATTATAAGAATTAATTATTAAAAGATTATAAAATAAGTTAAACTCAGAGAAACTATCAACAAACATTGTCGGACGATGAAATAAACATCGCCAACGTGTCCAGAATGGTCAAATTAGCTAGGATAGCCTATCCATCGGTCCAATTTGGACACAAGGGCAAAAAGGTAATTTCGGGTCAAAACGGTGTCCGTGTCGGAGCCGTTTTGCACCGAAAAATGTGCAAGAAAACAAGTCTATAAAATATAACAAATTAAATGTCTACAAAACCAGAATGACGATACGAACCCAACGGTATCTCCAGAATTGGATTCTGTTGACCCGATCTCATTTTGGTCCGTTGACCAGAACTTGGAATTCCGATTTGCACGAAAATACGTGCCGGAGCCAAAGTTCTCAAAACTCAGCAAACTACCTGTCAACGAGTCCAGAATGATGATACGAACTCAACGGTATCTGCGGAATTGGATTCCGATGAGTCGATCTCAAAATGACCCGTTGACCCGGATATTGGTATCCGACTTGCATCGAAATGCGTGCTGGACCCAATGTCTACCAAAACCTAGCAAATTATATGTCAACGAGTTCAGAATGACGATACAAACTCAACGGTATCTGCAGAATTGGCTTCCGATGAGCCGATCTCAAAATGATCTGTTGACCCGGATATTGGTATCCGACTTGCACCAAAATGCGTGTCGAACCCAATGTCCACCAAAACCTAGTAAATTATATGTCAACGAGTTTAGAATGACGATACGAAATCAACGATATATCCGAAATTGGATTCCGATGAGCCGGCGTCAAAAAGTCCCGTCGACCCAGAATGTGGGACCCATTATGCACCGAAAAACGTGCCAGGGCCCACGTTCTCCAAATCTAACAAATTTTATATCAAAACATGCCAGAACAACGCCACGAGTCTAATGGTGGTGTTAGAAATGAAATATGGAGTCCCGTGTTCAAAAATGGAATTTTATAAGTTGAAAATTACGAATTCGGACGACCAACTTTGGCGTCGAATGCAACCAATCAAACAAGCTCACAATGAAACGAAACTGGAGGGGTAGTGAGAGGGTTATACCAGCTTTGCACAGGAACTGGTAGCACGCCAAAAGGAGCTGCGGCGGAGGAGGTACAAGCTGACGAAGTTGGCCCCGCAAAACTGTCCAAATTTAATTCAATTTAAACGGTCAACTTGGTGGCCGATTTTAATGTATCAAACGATAAAATTAACGGACGAAAATTGACAGGGGCGAAGGTGGATATACCGAGATTGTGACGGAGCAAAACAATTGCCGATCCAACGGTCGGATTTTCGGAAAATTGCGTGCAAAGTTGCTGCGACTGAACGTGATTTCAGTCTCGTTCTCGAGCTCGTCACGACGGGACGTCGTGCAAAACGCACGAATCGCCTCGACGGCGCGTCCCGGAGGACGGTGGCCATCATGGAAGAAAAGCCCAGGGTGCGCTCGGCCATGTGGGGGTCGGCTATGCCGACCCCGGCGGCGACGTCGGCGGCGGGGCGCCCGAACGCGCGTGGATCTTGCTCGCGGCTGTGCGCACTGGTGGCGCGGTGCTGCTGTCCCAGTGCGCGTGTCGGCGTGCAGGCGGCGTGCCCACGGCGAGAGGCGAGGGTGGCATGCCTACGGTGAGGTGGTGAAAGATGATGGTGGTCGGGTGAAGTGTTGGTGGTGGTCGCGGTTTGTAGGTGGAGGAGATGAAAGGATGAATAGATGGATGGAGGAAGGGGAGATGGAGGCTGTTGTCCATGGTCGACGGTGATGGCCGACGGTGAGGCCGGTCAGGGGGGGTGGCCGGAGCCAAGCTCGGCCAGGAATGGGGTTGCTCGGCTGGATGTTGGTGTTGGGTTGTAGTTGCTGTTGATGTGTTTTTTTGTTTGAATGGAAAAAGTGAGAGATGAGAGTAATTAATGAGTAAATAGTTAAATGAGAGAGAAAGAGAAAAAGGAGCTTGGGAGTTAGGGCCGGCTAACTATTGGGGAGGGGGCTGTGTGAATGTGAGGGAAATAAATGGTGAGGATTAGATGGAATAATCCAAAGGCTAGGATTAAATGTGTAGGAAAATAGGTTATCCCAATAGGATTAAATCAACGAAAATTTCCAACAATAATTAAAAATAGGTAGCATGAATATTTAGTATTATTCAAGGGTAATGAGGTTGAGGATGATGGTGATGGAGAATAACACGAAGCTGGGCTGGGTTCGGTCAAGCTGGTTTGGGTCAAATCAGACATTACGAATTAAATGAATTAAAAATAGGTGTTGATGATCATGGGTAAATAAATAGCACATAGGGATTCCAATAAATAGGACACAAGTGGCGGACGGGTAGTAGGCTCAATGTGGGCTATGTCTATAATTAGGGATGACAGGTTTTGGTCGACAGGGGACCCACAAATCAAGTTGGAAGATAAATGTGACACCGTGGGATGAAATAAAATCGGGTCATGTGTCGGAGAAGTTGTGCGAAGCAATTGGAGCACAAAATGGCGTGTCTGAGTGGGACACGAAGGTCATGGGTGACGAGCGTCTCGAGTAGATCATGCATGAGAAGTTGGTTTCAAGAAAATAACTGGCCTTGCGCTCCCAAATTAAAAGTCACGGTAACGTGCTAATTATGATCGAGGAAAAGAGTAGAAAAATCAATTAATGATCAAATGGTCTAAATCGATCCGAAGTTCTGCGAAGCAAAAAGAGCACAAGGGAACAAGTTTGAGTGGGACACTATATACCATCATGAAGGTAATCATGTCCACTCCAAAACTCGTGAAGAAGATTTCCAGAGTTGAACATCCCTGACACTCCAAATATCAATGGCACGGAAAAGTACACTTAAGGAAAAATAACAGAATAAATTATTTATTGAAACTAAACAATCAGAAAAAAAAAATAAAAATAAAAAAATCAACCCGAAATTCAGGGTGCTCACATCCTATCCACCTTATAAGAATTTCGTCCTCGAAATTAAAATGTTCATACTCCCTCTAGGTCAAACCCCCACAATCAAAGTCCCAGATTAAAACAAATCATGTGATCAAAAGGACGACATACAGGGTCATGGCATACGGGGGTAGTGAAAGTCTCATCTAGGTATACTAGTCGTGCTAATACCAAAACGGTCATAGGGTATCAAAACACACAAGCAATCTAGGGTGCTAAACTAGAGAAGTTACAGAAACAACAAACCATCAAAACTGTAAGGCAGTCTACCATCCTATATGAAAACTGGTACTTATTAAAATAAAAAAAAGGCAACTACCAATTATCTATAAAAGGGTACAGAAAAATTAAATTCAAAATTAAGGAATTGAAAATCACTTGCATTGAAATCCAATCACAATATATATAGAAGGCGTTAGAGAGGAAAAACTAGCATTATGTAATGTTATGTGGTTTGTGTGTGTATGGGTGTATGTGAAATTTACATGAAATTGTATATGAGGACTTGGGTTTCAAACAATAGCTATCCAGTTACGCTACTCATGGCATATTGGTTGAACAATGTAAAATACACAACCTATTTACTCATAACATGCATGGCTAACCATGTACATATATATAAAGAGGTAACGATTTAGTTATGTGTCTATATATATTATAACATGTATGCCTAAGCTCTATATATGTCTATCTAGATATATAATCATAACATAGAGAGGAAATGTTAGGCTTACATGGCAGTGTATACTAAGTTAGGGTGTGTGTGTCCTTGTACAGGGTATAACTTAGTATTGAAAGGCTAAATCCAGTTTTAGTTCAGCATTTACATACAAAATCTGAATATAAGCTAACATTTAAACCAGGATAATATTAACATAATGCAATTTCAGAATCTAGGACTTGAACGTCACAACCAACTTAAAGCTCCTAACACAACCTAACATGATGGAAATAAAACCCTAACATACTATCCACACATTTATCTATGCATACCGTTCAATATTACATATTAACTCTGAAATTGAACTAAACATTTGAAATCAATATAAAATTTTTAACATGTATTCAGTTTTTCAGGATCTTGAAGAAATTGAACATCAAAACCAACTCAATGTTTATCACAACCTACATGTAAGAATATGAAGCCTAATATTATATCCCTACCTACAACAATGTACACAGCTCTAAATATTACATAAAAAAATAAAACAACAAATTGAACTAACATTTGGAATCCGTATTAAGGGTTAATATGCACACAGTCTCAGATTGACAAATTTAACATAACTTCACCAATTTCTCTAAAAAAATTGAAAACCTGTAGTTATCATACATGTGCAGTTATGTAGACAAAACTAATAACATGAAATTTATATTTAAATACGAATTTAAACTGGAAAAAGCAGAGAACCAAAAATATTGGGGTTTGAGAATTTAACATCAACGACATATTAGTATTTATTTAGATAGGTGGAAATCAAGTGTGGCATACATAAGTGTCAGGAAAGTATCCACTATATATATTCATATATATATTCTCATGTCCCAATATAAAAATCAGATTCTATACCAAGACCAACATTAGATTCCTACCAATATTGCAAAACAGGTGATTGGTGTAATCAAGACGATTTATTATTATTTAATACAAGAATAATAACAAGAAGGGAATAACGATAAAATCTATTTTGCTTATCTGTTTTAAAGAAGGAATCATTTTGAAACCCAGAGTTAAAATATCAAATCTAAGATAAAGTCTAGCAAAATCATCGATTCATTGTATTAAGAAAATTCACAGAAGAAATTACGCAAAGGTTTATAAAAAAATAGCTAAAGCTACTCCTAAGCTAAATAATAAGAAACTAAACTAAACAAACAATGATAATTCTTTCTTTCCTTTTTTCAATGACTGAAACGAAAGTAGAGAAAACATGTTCAAAAAAATATTTAAGGTACAATATGATAATCATATGCGTCTATCCACAATCATGGTACTCTAAATCCTCGTCATACTAGTAAGCAAGGCTACGATAATCACAGAGTCCTCGACTTAGGCACATACCTCTAGAATCATGGTATTTAACATTTTTGCGATGCCGCTAGCTTGGCTGCGAAAACCTTAAATTCCCACACCCGAAAAATATATCCAAGTCAAACTATATGTCCTCACCATGCTGGCCAATATGACTGTAGAAGACTAGATTTCCATAACTTAGATGACCTAGCCCATATAATTTTATCTTGACAAAAATTAAATTAAATCAACAATGAATACCCAAAAATCAAATCAAATTTATCAACGAACTTCAAAATTCAAAATGAACAAAAATCCATCAAAATACAAACTCGGATGCAACAGCTATCATCAAGATTCAAAAATCGACAATCATCCATCAAAATCAATAAATACAACTCAAATTCAACCATAATCCATCAAAATTAAATTCAACAACAGGAAGTAAAGATCAATCAAATCAAGAGAACAAGAGTTTTTAAATCGAAGTTAAATAAGATTCTCAAGGGTCGTCCCGAGAATCTCTCAAGGGTCCTAACTGTGATTGAGTACCATCAAAAATATATTCTATTCCTACTGCAGGCTGTAGTGGTACTCTAGTTCGAATACCACTACACAAACTCGACCTGCATAGGCCACCACTAAAAACGTGTCACGACTCGCACCCTAGAGTTAGGACACGAGACGTGGGTACGTCCAGCCTACGTCGCAGTATCGGCGGTAGAACGCTGCCCTAGGTCTCAATGCATCTAACAGTATAAGACTAAACAGTTTATACTCCCCGAATGGAGGTGACATAGCAGAATGTAAATCCAATCACAACTAAGGAAGAAGAAGTACGATAAGATATAAAACTCAAAATAAAATACAGAAGATCAGAAGAGACTAAGTGTCTAAGATACAAACTCAGAATACATCTCAGAACTCAATACAATAATCCATAAATACAACTCAAGATGACTGAAAATAAACTATAAGTAAAACCCTAGCTATCTATACAACCTCTACTGTCTCCTCTAGGCTAGCAGGCAACCTCCAGGCTATCTGTAAAATTTATTAACAGGTCCAGTCAGGACTCGAGCGAGCACAATACATCTCAACAAGTCATAGCATGAAAGAAAATGTAATCATGCTAGAGAATAAAATACAGGATCTGAAAAATAGCATAATGTAAAAGAGAGACTGTAAGTAAATATCTATGATATATATAAAGAGAGACAGTGCTAGTGATTTAGAGTACAGACGAACATGTGAATGGCTTAGGACTGATTCATGACTACACTAAGAGTGATTCATGACTACACTACTTTGGATATTTATTCACATGACCATTCATACTCTCCCGTACCCCAATCAATACACAAGGATCCAGTCAAGTTACGTTAAAATTCGTGACTAAACTACTACCCGTATAGGGTGATTCATGAATTGATTCGTGAAGGCTCGGTGATCATGAGGGTACATGAGTAACTAGCTGATTCCCGAAGATTCATGATAATAGAAGCATAAGATACGTGATTCAAGTGAAACACACATGAGACAAAAGTATCTGATGCTCCCGAGAAGGATAACATCTCATGAAGGGATCCATATAGTACCAACCCGTGTTCCAACGTGTCAGCATCAAGTAAGATAGTCTAAAGCAGGAAATATAATCCTAAACATGATATGAAATGATCAGAGAATGTACTCGCCTGATAACCTGAACAGCTGATAGGTAAAGGGGTCCAACTGAAGCCACAGATTCCTATTTATAGCAACACAGGTTACAAGGTGTTCAAGTTGTAATAAAAGAATCTCTACAAGCAATCTATTATTATCTAGGTTCTTCTAAGTCAAAACACTCTAGGTCAACTCCGGTCAATAATCTAGTCATACTAGGTCAAGTGTTGACTTATAGTTGACTTTGGGTCAACTGGTCAACTCTGGTCAACAGGGTAAATTCTCGTCTAATTATTAAAGATATAAAGTGTACTTCGTTATTCGTACGTCGAAACTTACGACACGCAAATCGAGATAAGAATTTCAACGGTAAAGTTGATAATCTTATTATAGTGATCCATGTGTCCATCTTGTCAATTTTAGCGATGTGAGATCACTGGAATTGACTGATCTCAGTTTCGTTGTACTAATCCCGAAATACGAACATTATAAGAATTAATTATTAAAAGATTATAAAATAAGTTAAACTCAGAGAAACTATCAACAAACATTGTCGGACGATGAAATAAACATTGCCAACGTGTCCAGAATGGTCAAGTTAGCTAGGATAGCCTACCCATCGGTCCAATTTGGACACAAGGGCAAAAAGGTAATTTTGGGTCAAAACGGTGTCCGTATCGGAGCCGTTTTGCACCGAAAAATGTACAAGAAAATAAGTCTATAAAATATAAAAAATTATATGTCCACGAAACCAGAATGATGATACGAATCCAACGGTATCTCCAGAATTGGATTCCGTTGACCCGATCTCATTTTGGTCCGTTGACCAGAAATTGGAATTCCGGTTTGTACAGAAATGCTTGTCGGAGCCAAAGTTCTCAAAACTCAGCAAACTACCTGTCAACGAGTCCAGAATGTTGATACAAACTCAACGGTATCTGCGAAATTGGATTCCGATGAGCCGATCTCAAAATGACCCGTTGACCCGGATATTGGTATCCGACTTGCACCGAAATGCATGTCGGACCCAATGTCCACCAAAACTTAGCAAATTATATGTCAACGAGTTCAGAATGACGATACAAACTCAACGGTATCTGCAGAATTGGATTCCGATGAGCCGATCTCAAAATGATCCGTTGACCCGGATATTGGTATCCGACTTGCACCAAAATGCGTGCCGGACCCAATGTCCACCAAAACCTAGCAAATTATATGTCAACGAGTTAACGATACGAACTCAACGGTATATCCGAAATTGGATTTCGATGAGCCGGCGTCGAAAAGTCCTATTGACCCAGAATGTGGGACCTTGCACCGAAAAACGTGCCAGGGCCCACGTTCTCCAAATCTAACAAAATTTATATGAAAACATGCCAGAACGATGCCATGAGTCTAATGGTGGTGTCAGAAATGAAATCTGGAGTCCCGTGTTCAAAAATGGAATTTTACAAGTTGGAAATTACGAATTCGGACGACCAAATTTGGCGTCGAATTCAACCAATCAAACAAGCTCACAATGAAACGAAACTGGAGGGGTAGTGAGAGGGTTATACCAGCTTTGCACAGGAACTGGTAGCACGCCAAAAGGAGCTGTGGTGGAGGAGATACAAGCTGACGAAGTTGGCCCCGCGATACTGTCCAAATTTAATATAATTTAAACGGTCAACTTGGTGGCCGGTTTTAATGTATCAAACAATACAATTAACGGACAAAAATTGACAGGGGTGAAGGTGGATATACCGAGATTGTGATGGAGCGAAGAAATCGCCGATCCAACGGTCGAATTTCCAAGAAATCGTGCGCGAAGTTGCTGCAACGGAACGCGATTTCAGTCTCGTTCCCGAGCTCGTCACGATGGGACGTCGTGCAAAACGAACGAATCGCCTCGACGGCACATCCCGAAGGACGGTGGCCGTCATGGGAGGACAGCCCAGGGTGCGCTCGGCCATATGGGGGTCGGCCACGTCGACCTCGGCGACGACGTCGACGGTGGGGCGCCCGAACGCGCACGGATCTTGCTCGCGGCTGTGCGCGCTAGTGGCACGGTGCTGCTGTCCCAGCGCGCGCGGCGGCACATGGGCGGCGCGCCCACGGCGAGCAGCGAGGGTGGCGTGCCCACGGGGAGGTGGTGAAGGATGATGGTGGTCGGGTGAAGTGTTGGTGGTGGTCGCGGTTTGTAGGTGGTGGAGATGAAAGGATGGATAGATGGATGGAGGAAGGAAAGATGGAGGCTGCTATCCATGGCCGACGGTGATGGCCGACGACGAGGCCGGCCGGGGAGGGGGGGTGGCCGGAGCCAAGCTCGGCCAGGAATGGGGTTGCTCGGCTGGATGTTGGTGTTGGGTTGTAGTTGCTGTTGATGTGTTTTTTTTTGTTTGAATGGAAAAAGTGAGAGAGGAGAGTAATTAATGAGTGAATAGTTAAATGAGAGAGAAAGAGAAAAAGGAGCTTGGGAGTTAGGGCCGGCTAACTATTGGGGAGGGGGCTGTGTGAATGTGAGGGAAATAAATGGTGAGGATTAGATGGAATAATCCAAAGGCTAGGATTAAATGTGTAAAAAAATAGGTTATCCCAATAGGATTAAATCAACAAAAATTTCCAACAATAATTAAAAATAGGTAGCATGAATATTTAGTATTATTCAAGGGTAATGAGGCTGAGGATGATGGTGATGGAGAATAACATGAAGCTGGGTTGGGTTCGGTCAAGCTGGTTTCGGTCAAATCAGACATTACCAATTAAATAAATTAAAAATAGGTGTTGATGATCATGGGTAAATAAGTAGCACATGGGGATTCCAATAAATGGGACACAAGTGACGGACGGGTAGTAGGCTCAATGTGGGCCATGTCTATAATTGGGGCTGACAGA
Organism: Iris pallida; assembly: GCA_029216955.1. Lineage (NCBI taxonomy): Eukaryota > Viridiplantae > Streptophyta > Magnoliopsida > Asparagales > Iridaceae > Iris > Iris pallida. The sequence goes on from JANAVB010031617.1 coordinate 18,603,437, forward strand.
TTTTGGTCGACAGGGGACCCACAAATCAAGTTGGAAGATAAATGTGACACCGTGGGGTGAAATAAAATCGGGTCACGTGTCGGGGAAGTTGTGCGAAGCAATTGGAGCACAAAATTGTAAAACCCCTAAATTTCTACTATTTTTTTATTAAATTTGGTACCGATTTAAAATTTTGCACGTCACGTAGTCGTATTGTACGTCGTGTGTGAAGGTTCATCTTTCGTAATTGCTCGACGAATGCGAATATGTGCGAGCGTACATATTTTTGAAAAATATTATTTTTATAGTTTCAAAGAAATATAGACAATAATTATTTCTACCTATTATTTTCAAGTTTACGATTTTATTTATGAAAGCCTTTTTCGTTTATAGCAGTTATTAATAATAAATAATATTCCTAGGCATACATATATTCCTAAATATTTTGCTAGTTTAATTTAAATAAAAAAATGTAATTTTTGAGATTTATTAATATTAATATTTTATTAGTCAAAAAGATATTTAAAAATATTTATGATTTTCGAAATTATTATTATTGGTATTTTACAAAATATATTTGGAAGTCATTGTGGCCACTTAAATCTTGATTTGATTTTTGGATTTATTTAAATAGTTAAATATTCGAAATTTGATTTATTTGATTGATTTTAGATTAAAGGAATATAATTTAAATATGATTGTAATTGAATTTGGATTTGATTTGGATTTGGATTTGGATTATTAAATTAAATTAAATTAAATTATATATTGAATTATCTATTTTGGGTTTTAAACTACTCCTAATCTTTATCCAACTGGAAATTCCTACATCCTATAAATAGGCAGGTACTCCTCCATAAATTGCTACCATCCACATATTTCTACAACCCAAAAATCTGTGCATTGTGTCTGTGTTCCCACACAGTCCACTATTTTATTCCATCTATTACAATTACATTATTTTTCGTGTCGGACACACCCCGACACGATACATCAATTTCCTAACCCTAACCCTAATTCTAGCCACAATCGTCCTCACGTCGTACTACCACCGAGGCCCGTCCTGTCTCCATCTCCGACCACCAGAGCCCGAACCCGTCACTCCCACCGTGCCGGAACCCATCGATCACCACCACTCCCTCTCCTTGTTCCCTACCAAATCCCCCAAATGGACACCACTGTCAATAACACCACCGCTACTACTCTTTTCTGCCACCCTACCCTGGTCAGTCTCCCGCATGGCTGTCACCCGCCATGGCCAGTCACCAACAACCACCACAGTCGGTGGCACCACCACCCTCCCAACTTTGCTGCCACCACCCCCCGTAAACCCATCTTCTCCACCGACATCACCAAATCCCCATTCAAAAAAAGGGAACGAACAGCCGAACCCTAACCTGCGCTGCGCCGCGCCTCCCCGCCGAAACTCTCCTTCCTCCGCCATAGCCTCGCTCAGGCCGCCTGCGTCCGCCGGTCGGAACTGTTGCCGTGCGCGCCGACCTAGCGCCCTCTCTGATTAAGCCACCTCCACCTAACCCCTCTGCCACTGCCGACCTTCGACGCCGGCCGCCCGCTTCATCACTCCCTTCGCCCATAGCCGCCAACATCACAATCTCCTCTTGACGAAACCCTAACTCCCGCCGTTTCCTCGCCCGACTCCTCATGGCCCACCTCGATCGCCACACCGTCGAGGGACGCGCCGTCCCGAGCTCAGCTCCGACCAGCGCCAGCCCCGTTCCCGATCTTCCGTGCCCCGCCTCCCCTCTTTTCCTCCGTCCGACGCCTAAGCCGGAGACCCCCGCGCCCGGCGAGCCACCGCCCCTTCCTCTCTCCACTTGATCGTCCCGACTGTCTCTCGTTTTCCCCCTCTTCCCTCTCACAAATTTCCCCCTCTCTTTCTCTTAAAACCTTTTTTTTTTCTCTTTCTCTCTCTTCGTCTGAGCTGCTCTCGAATGGAGAGTAGCTGAATACAAATTTTTTATTATTATTATTTATAATTATTTTATTTCTTCTTTTTTCCTCTTTCTTCTTTCTTTATAAAGTTGATAGTCATAGAGAGCAGCTAGTTCTCGAAAATGAGACAGAAGACTCTGCTCTCAAGGCTACTTATCATTATTGCTGTATTACCACTTTTGAGTTATAGTAATATTATAATTATATACATAAAATTTTTATAAAATGGTATTTATTATTATTATTATTATTATTATTATATTATTATTATTATTATTATGATATGATTAATATTACTAACTATAGTATTGCAATAATATTTTACTGTTACTATTATTATTATTATTCTTTTACTGTTATTATTATTATTATTATTATTATTATTGCATTATTATTTTTAGTAGCCCTAAATCACTTGCTAGAATTTTTAGTTTCTTCTAAAAATATTTTACATTCAATAAATTTCTAGTATTATTTTTGAACCGCAAAAATATAGTTTCAAATGATAAAATAGTTGCTTAATATCAATATTTATCTAAATTATTAACCAAATATATTTCTGTTTATAAAAATTATTTTTACAACCTTAGAGTATTTCTTGCCTAAAAACGATTTACAACATATTTTACCTAAAAATATTTTGACTTATGAAAACTAGTTTTAGGATTATAAAGATTTTCTAAAACTCGTATATATAAATATTTATTTTCTTTGATTTTCTCCTGTCCGTATTTAAGCCCTATTGTTCCTATTCCTTCGCCCATTTTGAGACTACCTTATGTCCACTCTTACTAAATTAACCCTTCTGGACCCAATGACACGATCCGTACCACCATCCGAGGTTCCCTTGTACAGTTGTTACACCGAAGTCGCAGTTCGGGCCACCGTGATATTCGCAGCACACCAGGCGTCCTACCAGGCAAGACACCTTGTCATTTGCTGTTTACTTATTTTTAGCTCATATTTCATACATTATTTATTTTCTTTATGCAAAAACTGTGATACATGGCATAACTGTTAGAACTTACTGTTCATTTATTTTTCCTGCTATGTACTATTTTTCTCACATTAAACCTAGATTTAAGGGACCACCTTGTGTGTTGCATTCATTCGCCTTGACACGTTGAAACACGAGGATGTGTGTCGCATGTAGAACACGGAAGTGCGTGATTGGCTGGCCACCAGTACGTACAAGCCGTGCGATAGGAATAATCGCTAATAGAAGTTGCATGCTAGTTTGACTTAGCGATTATAGTAGTTTGTGTTGTGGATACAACACAGTAGGCATTGGGCGGGGAGGATAATTTCTTAGCGTATGGGCTTCGATGCACTTTCCTTTTTGTAACCTGTGAGCTCCGTCGGAGACGCGGGTCAGATTACCCATGATTACTGACGGCCACTGACGATTCTGCGGAATGTCATGCTCTTACTGATGGGGCCTCTGGTGCCCAAGGGGGACTACGTCGATCCTATTTAGCCAGGGCCCATGCGTAGGAAGGATTGTTCTTAACTACATTTTACTTAGAACGGTAGGCTACCCTATCCGTTAGGTACGAGTACTTTTGGTTTGGGTACTTGTATCTGACCGTGGCTTGGAACAATAACTTGTCGCGGATTAGTTCGTCACATCTTGTCCTTGTTTGGTTGTAGGTGTGACTTACTACTTCGATGAGAAGGTATTGAACCTTGTTGGGGTTCGGATACCATATTGGATTCATAGCATGGGAAGATACGTTACCGTGAATTAGTTTACCATCTCCTGTCCTTGTTTGGTTGGGGGGATGGTACGCTCGTTCAGTAGGTGCATATTGGACTATGTTATAAATTCGATTGACTTATTTATTTGAGCAATATTTATTCAGTTTATATGGCATGCTATTATGTGTCTTGTTACGTCCTTCTGAAGACCTGGTTGTCTTGCTAGGTGTGTGCTATTGTCTTTCGCAGGTGTTCTAGCTCTAGCCGTGATCTTCGCTATTTCTTCGAGGATGATTGCATTTGGATCGTCTTCGCTTCGCTCGCTACTCATTTCATTTTCTATGTACTTTTTTTATTTTTATTTTGTTGGTAGTGGATTTGTCTCCGCCCAACATATTGTATCAAGACAAATTTATTCTCATTATATGATCTTTTATTCATTTATTCTGTGTGGATGAGATTAGTTATGGTTCTACTGTATTTTACAGCTTATGTATTTATACGAGGCTTCCATATATTGGAGTATACTTCGTATGAATACAGCTGGCATGTTTACGTACTTAGTCCTACGTATTTTAGGACTGGGGCGTTACATGTTTTTGTGATGGCCCATGCAGGTCAAGATAAATTGTTTGGTTACTTTACCGTACCAAGCAAGCCTGCGTATAGGATTAGAAGTCTAGGATCTCATCCACATGCTTGACCTCTTTCCTTGATCTTATCTACCGTTTGACTCATCAATTGCATCTTGCTTGCTTCCATCCATCCCTATTCTTATCTTTCCTTCGTGCTTGCTGGAGATTGACCCTACTAGTTAATTGTCCCAAAACACCATTAGTTTAATTCTTTAAGTTGGGTAGAATACCCCACACACCCTTGACCATTAATACAAATGGTATTATCTATACCATAGAGACGAGAGGAAGTTAACCTATTTGGTCAACCAAGCCTTGGTCAATAAAACCGTAGAATGATGGTATAGAAATCAACAAGACTTAGATCCTTATGACTCTTAGACCATTCATATTTGTTTTTATTCATCTATTATCGTGCCTATATTTTACTATCTTGACTAATGATGCTAATGTAGCCTAGTTTTTGCAAGCTTAGCCTTTTACCAAGCTTGTTCGTGACATATATGTTAATGAAGGTACCCCACTAACATATTGTCTACCAGAACCGGTGCATAATGGTCTGATTAACCGAGTGCACTTTGGTTCGCTTTTATTTGTCGTTCTACGTGGATGGGGACATAGCTAAACTTGTCCTCTAGAGTCCCATCCACGACTGCCTTGACAATTCTTTTGAAATTATTCGATCGTCTTTGAATCACGTATTCGTATTCGATAACGTCTCCTTCGAACTCTATATTTCTTTCGCCTTCACCTATTTTAGGAGGGCGAAGGCGTTATACTAGAACTTTCTCTAGCCTTCCTATTGGCTATGACCATTCCTACTCGATGTTGCTATATCTTCATCCTAAACTGCTCGTTCTTTTCCTTGGCCCTATATTTACTATCACGTCCTCCTAATTGAGAGTGCGTCTAATTTGTTCTCTTAATCGTGCCTCAACCTACTAGATCTCTAACTTATTTTTTTCTTGATACCATATCATTCTCTATTGTATAACCCTCATGATCTAGACTATAAACCCTTAATCTTCTAATCGTGCCTTAACTCACGACCCTCGTAACCATACCCATGTTAAATTCTACGAATTAGATCGCGAATTCTTACGACATGATTTTTGTGAAAACACCGTCATCGTTGGATCCCCATTGATACTCCCTTATGTCCTCACCCCCTACTAATTCTTAATTTCGAGGACAAAATTCTTTTAAGTTGGGTAGGATGTAAAACCCCTAAATTTCTACTATTTTTTTATTAAATTTGGTACCGGTTTAAAATTTTGCACGTCACGTAGTCGTATTGTACGTCGTGTGCGAAGGTTCGTCTTTCGTAATTGCTCGACGAATACGAATATGTGCGAGCGTACATATTTTTGAAAAACATTATTTTCATTATTATTTTTATAGTTTCAAAGAAATATAGACAATAATTATTTCTACCTATTATTTTCAAGTTTACGATTTTATTTATGAAAGCCTTTTTCGTTTATAGCAGTTATTAATAATAAATAATATTCCTAGGCATACATATATTCCTAAATATTTTGCTAGTTTAATTTAAATAAAAAAAATGTAATTTTCGAGATTTATTAATATTAATATTTTATTATTCAAAAAGATATTTAAAAATATTTATGATTTTCGAAATTATTATTATTGGTATTTTGCAAAATATATTTGGAAGTCATTGTGGCCACTTAAATCTTGATTTGATTTTTGGATTTATTTAAAAAGTTAAATATTCGAAATTTGATTTATTTGATTGATTTTAGACTAAAGGAATATAATTTAAATAGGATTGTAATTGAATTTGGATTTGATTTGGATTTCGATTTGGATTATTAAATTAAATTAAATTATATATTGAATTATCTATTTTGGGTTTTAAACTACTCCTAATCTTTATCCAACTGGGAATTCCCACATGCTATAAATAGGCAGGTACTCCTCCATAAATTGCTACCATCCACATATTTCCACAACCCAAAAATCTGTGCATTGTGTCCGTATTCCCACCCAGTCCACTATCTTATTCCATCTATTACAATTACATTATTTTTTGTGTCGGACACACCCCGACACGATACATCAATTTCCTAACCCTAACCGTAATTCTAGCCACAATCGTCCTCACGTCGTACTACCACCGAGGGCCGTCCTGTCTCCATCTCTGACCACCAGAGCCCGAACCCGTCACTCCCACCGTGCCGGAACCCATCGATTACCACCACTCCCTCTCCCTGTTCCCTATCGAATCCCCCAAATTGACACCACTGTCAATAACACCACCGCTACTACTCTTTCCTGCCACCCTACCCTGGTCAGTCTGCCGCATGGCTGTCACCCGCCATGGCCAGTCACCAACAACCACCACAGTCGGTGGCACCACCACCCTCCCAACTTCGCTGCCACCACCACCCGTAAACCCATCTTCTCCACCGACATCACCAAATCCCCATTCAAAAAAAAAGGGAACGAACAGCCGAACCCTAACCTGCGCTGCGCCGTGCCTCCCCGCCGGAACTCCCCTTCCTCCGCCACAGCCTCGCTCAGGCCGCCTGCGTCCGCCGGCCGAAACTGTTGCCGTGCACGTCGACCTAGCGCCCTCTCCGATTAAGCTGCCTCCACCTAACCCCTCTGCCACTGCCGACCTTCGACGCCGGCCGCCCGCTCCATCACTCCCTCCGCCCATAGCCGCCAGCATCACAATCTCTCCCCGACGAAACCCTAACTCCCGTCGTTTCCCCGCCCGACTTCTCATGGCCCACCTCGATCGCCACGCCGTCGAGGGACGCGCCGTCCCGAGCTCAGCTCCGACCAGCGCCAGCCCCGTTCCCGATCTTCCGTGCCTCGCCTCCCCTCTTCTCCTCCGCCCGGCGCCTAAGCCGGAGACCCCCGCGCCCGGCGAGCCACCGCCCCTTCCTCTCTCCACTTGATCGTCCCGACTGCCTCTCGTTCTCCCCCTCTTCCCTCTCACAAATTTCCCCCTCTCTCTTTCTCTTAAAACCTTTTTTTTCCCTCTTTCTCTCTCTTCGTCTGAGCTGCTCTCGAATGGAGAGCAGCTGAATACAATTTTTTTATTATTATTTATAATTATTTTATTTCTTCTTTTTCCTCTTTCTTCTTTCTTTATAAAGTTGATAGTCATAGAGAGCAGCTAGTTCTCGAAAATAAGACAGAAGACTCTGCTCTCAAGGCTACTTATCATTATTGCTGTATTACCACTTTTTAGTTATAATAATATTATAATTATATACATAAATTTTTTATAAAATGGTATTTATTATTATTATTATTATTATTATATTATTATTATTATGATATGATTAATATTACTAACTATAGTATTGCAATAATATTTTACTGTTACTGTTATTATTATTATTCTTTTACTGTTATTATTATTATTATTATTATTATTATTATTATTATTATTATTATTATTATTGTATTATTATTTTTAGTAGCCCTAAATCACTTGCTAGAATTTTTAGTTTCTTCTAAAAGTATTTTACATTCAATAAATTTCTAGTATTATTTTTGAACCGCAAAAATATAGTTTCAAATGATAAAATAGTTGCTTAATATCAATATTTATCTAAATTATTAACCAAATATATTTCTGTTTATAAAAATTATTTTTACAACCTTAGAGTATTTCCTGCCTAAAAACGATTTACAACATATTTTACCTAAAAATATTTTGACTTATGAAAACTAGTTTTAGGATTATAAAGATTTTCTAAAACTCGTATATATAAATATTTATTTTCTTTGATTTTCTCCTGTCCGTATCCAAGTCCTATTGTTCCTATTTCTTCGCCCATTCGAGACTACCTTATGTCCACTCTTACTAAATTAACCCTTCTAGACCCAATGATACGATCCGTACCACCATCCGAGGTCCCCTTGTACAGTTGTTACACCGAAGTCGCAGTTTGGGCCACCGTGATATTCGCAGTACACCAGGCGTCCTACCAGGCAAGACACCTTGCCATTTGCTGTTTACTTATTTTTAGCTCATATTTCATGTATTAGTTATTTTCTTTATGCAAAAACTGTGATACATGGCATAACTGTTAGAACTTACTGTTCATTTATTTTTCCTGCTATGTACTATTTTTCTCACATTAAACCTAGATTTAAGGGACCACCTTGTGTGTTGCAATCATTGGCCTTGACACGTTGAAACACGAGGATGTGTGTCGCATGTAGAACACGAAAGTGCGTGATTGACTGGCCACCAGTACGTACAAGCCGTGCGATAGGAATAACCACTAATAGAAGTTGCATGCTAGTTTGACTTAGCGGTTATAGTGGTTTGTGTTGTAGATACAACACAGTAGGCATTGGGCGGGGAGGACAATTCCTTAGCGTATGGACTTCGATGCACTTTCCCTTTTGTAACCCGTGAGCTCCGCCGGAGACGCGGGTCAGATTACCCATGATTACTGACGGCCACTAACGATTCTGCGGAACGTCATGCTCTTACTGATGGGGCCTCTGGTGCCCAAGGGGGACTACGCCGATCCTATTTAGCCAGGGCCCATGCGTAGAAAGGATTGTTCTTAACTACATTTTACTTAGAATGGTAGGCTACCCTATCCGTTAGGTACGAGTACTTTTGGTTTGGGTACTTGTATCTGACCGTGGCTTGGAACAATAACTTGTCGCGGATTAGTTCGTCACATCTCCTGTCCTTGTTTGGTTGGGGGGATGGTACGCTCGTTCAGTAGGTGCGTATTGGACTATGTTATAAATTCGATTGACTTATTTATTTGAGCAATATTTATTCAGTTTATATGGCATGCTATTATGTGTCTTGTTACGTCCCTCTGAGGACCTGGTTGTCTTGTCAGGTGTGTGCTATTGTCTTTCGCAGGTGTTCTAGCTCTAGCCGTGATCTTCGCTATTTCTTCGAGGATGATTGCATTTGGATCGTCTTCGCTTCGCTCGCTACTTATTTCATTTTCTATGTATTTTTTTTTATTTTTATTTTGTTGGTAGTAGATTTGTCTCCGTCCAACATATTGTATCAAGACAAATTTATTCTCATTATATGATCTTTTATTCATTTATTCTGTGTGGATGAGATTAGTTATGGTTCTACTGTATTTTACAGCTTATGTATTTATACGAGGCTTCCATATATTGGAGTATACTTCGTATGAATACAGCAGGCATGTCTACGTACTTAGTCCTACGTATTTTGGGACTGGGGCGTTGGCGTGTCTGAGTGGGACACGAAGGTCATAGGTGACGAGCGTCTCGAGTAGATCATGCATGAAAGTTGGTTTCAAGAAAATAACTGGTCTTGCGCTCCCAAATTAAAAGTCACGGTAACGTGCTAATTATGATCGAGGAAAAGAGTGGGAAAATCAATTAATGATCAAATAGTCTAAATCGACCCGAAGTTCTGCGAAGCAAAAAGCGCACAAGGGAACAAGTTTGAGAGGGACACTATATACCATCATGAAGGTAATCATGTCCACTCCAAAACTCGTGAAGAAGATTTCCAGAGTTGAACATCCCTGACACTCCAAATATCAATGGCACGGAAAAGTACACTTAAGGAAAAATAACAGAATAAATTATTTATTAAAACTTAACAATCAGAAAAATAAAATAAAAATAAAAAAATCAACCCAAAATTCAGGGTGCTCACACGTAGTCACAAGTCGAGGATGAGGGGATGCCGATCTAGGAGCTGTCAACCTATAACACATATCGCACCATGAATCGTGCACGAAAACTATAAGTCAATTCAAATGTTCTAGTTCTAAATTCATGGAATAGTGGCTAGTTGGGTTACTAATCTAATAATAATTAATTTTGGAATAATTCACTTAAAAACCTAATTTAACCTAATAATAATCTGAATATAATCTAAACATGCAAGTTTGGCCATCAAAAGTCATATTTCCAATTTTGGAAATCATGGTACGCAAATCGAGGCGTACCGTTGACTATTTAGTCAAACGCTATAAACTTTAGATTTTGAAAGTGCACCTCGGTAAATTTCAGAGCCACGAGTGCACTGGAATCAACCGTGCCGCAAAATCACGCTTTGGTCAAAAGATATCGCCGTTATGGCTAATCGTGACCAAAACGGTGATCAACCGATCAATTTCGAGCTCAACAGAATAAATAAAATACTATATGAACGAAATAATTTCTGGAAAAAATTTATGTCGTAGAGCTATGTGTTAGATTTCCGAAACTTCAAACGATTCATGATTTCGATTTCTGGTTCTCCCGAAATCTCAAAAATACCGAAACGTGTCAAGTTTCGGACAACAGACACTCTACGAATTTTTCAGAAATTTAGGAATAATAACTACGAAAATAAATTACATACTCAGAAATTTTACCTCAATACGAATCCAACAAAAAAAACGGCGTACGAAAATCACGTCGTAGTTGACGGCAATCTCTTCGGGAAGTCGGAAACCCTAGATGAGTTCTCCCACAAAAAGCTGCTAAAATTTCTAGGTTTAACGAATATAATAATATATATATATGAGAGAGAGTCGGTGGGCTGCTGGGCGCCGACAGGTGGGCCCAGTGCTGACTGTACAGCTGACTGTGCAGATGACTGTGTAATTAGTTAATTTAAATGCAGAAATCGTTAAAAACTCATTTTAACTCCAAATAACTCCAAATAAATATAAAAAAATCCAGAAAATTGTAGAAAATTATAGAAAATACATTTAACCTTTTAGAATATAAATAAAAATGTTTTACCTCATATTAGTTCCAAATGGCCTCATAATTAATATTGGAAGCCTTTAAAAATATATAAACATTAGTAAATAAATACTTAAATATTGCCAAAAATTATAGAAAAATTCTAGAAAATATAAAATAGCATAATGAACCCTAGAAAAATATTTGGGATCAATATATGCTCATAAGCTTGCACAGTAAATTCTAGAAGTCTTAAAAAATAGGTTTTTCCTATATTTAATTATATAACAATCCCAGAAAAATTGTAGAAAAATACAGAAAATATATTTAACCTAATAGAGCCTAAAGAAAAATTCTGGGTCTCAAAATAGTCGCAATTGGCCTCAAATTAAATTATGAAAGTCATTCATAAATATAAATCTTCATATAATAAATATTTAAAAATATATAAAAATGTATAAAAGTCATAATAAAATATAATATAGCTATAGAATGCATATAGACCATATCTAGAGATCATGTGACCACAAGATGATCATAACTCACCTGTGGGCTTAGTCACAACTCCAATAATCATAGAAAAATTAAATGCTAATCAAATAAAAAATAAAAATATATCACAAAATTTCGGGAAGAGGGGTTACAAATCTACCCACCTTAAAAATAATATCGTCCTCAAAATTCTAATTCATAACTATTCCTTAAAAATCAAAGTCTACTATTACCTTAATCTCCTCAAATTTAATTTCTCAAAAATATTTTATGACCTTCTCTAGTCATTTTATAACTCTAAATACTTGAGGACTTCTACCCACCTTTGGTCACACTACTCCTCAAAACACGGTCACTAAAATCTTATAACCTTCTAACAAGTTTCTAACGATTCTACCAACAGATATCTATGACGTATGGCATCTATAATCCCTCATATCTATAAACAACCAAACATTCAATAGTCAAGCAATATTATGCTATAATTTAAGAATTTCTAATGAATCCTAGACAGCACGATCATTCGTCACCTCGGAATAGGAAGGGACGAGAATCAATGGTACAAGAATGAAAGGAGAATAATTGAGAACGAATACGAAGTTTCAAAGACGGTAGAGAAATTTCTAGGAGAATTTTCAAGGCAGAGTGGATTGAGATTTCTAAGGTTTAGTCTTTGTCGCAGGCTCGTACCAGTATAGTTACGTAACCGGTACGATATGCTCTGACCTGCATGGGCTACCAAAAAAACTTGTCACGACCCGCACCCACTTTTCGGACGCGAGCTCGTGAGCAAGCCAGCTACGTATCGAGCGGACTTCAGCCCGACTCGAGTACGTAAGCTGTCAAGGTCATGGTAACATATCTAATCTAAGCTATATCTCAATCCACATGAATCATATAAACAAGAATGAACAAGTACGGGTCGTGGTCTGCAGCCCACTAGCATGCATGTCCGATTAGACTCCAAGAAATAACATGAGTCTATAAACTGAATCAATAAATATGATATATCATGATGATGAAAGGAAAACACGAGCTGGATGAACTGGATAATAAACATGGTATCAATACCTGAATCCCGCAAGCAATATCATCACATCCGGATCCCACAAGTGTCATAATCATCTGCCATCCAGAGCTGCTAACTAACTCCACGCAATAACTAACCTGAAGAGATCATCAGGTCCTCAGGGGACATAGCAAGATACATAAAAACATGTCTATCTAGCAGTTTATCATGCAATAAAGAAAATACAAAAAATAAACGAGAAAAGATCAATCAGCATGAAAACATGACTATACACGACTGGAAGAACCACTACACCTAAACGAACTGCTAGAGAAGAACAAGAGAACACGATATCACGATGTCAATGGATAACCAATCGAATACTCAAACCCTCACCCCTAGTGTGGACTCGCAGGTTTGAACAACTACTAGCCCTCGCCCCTAGTGTGGACTCGTAGGCTAGCATCACCCTCGCCCTAGTGTGGACTCGCAGGCTAGCATCACCCTCGTCCCTAGTGTGGACTCGTAGGTGTGAACCATATACTACTAACCCTCGTCCCTGGTGTGGACTCGCAGGCTAGCATCACCCTCGTCCCTAGTGTGGACTCGCAGGTTAGCTTCAAAAATTTCAAGGTACATCAGTTCCGTTATAACTTATTTATCCTATGACATGATGCGACTCAGTCCAAGTACAAGTGATGACACGACACGACCCAATCACGATACACGAGAAAACCAATCCAATATGACTACAAGTTAACTATGAACAAGAACTATATATACGTATATCCAATATGAACTACAAAGCTTAATTATAAACAAGGCTATATATATACTAGCAGGCATGATATACAAATCATATATAAATAATCAACTAGTAAAACTGTATAATAATATAAATATGCATGTAAATAAACCGTAGAGGGAGGCAAGGTATCTTGCCTGTGGTCCTTGCACAAACCGTAGTCACAAGTCGAGGATGAGGGGATGCCGATCTAGGAACTGTCAACCTATAACACATATCGCATCATGAACCGTACACGAAAACTATAAATCAATTCTAATGTTCTAGTTCTAAATTCATGGAGGCTAGTTGGGTTACTAATCTAATAATAATTAATTCTGGAATAATTCATTTAAAAACCTAATTTAACCTAATAATAATCTGAATATAATCTAAACATGCAAGTTTGGCCATCAAAAGTCATATTTCCAATTTTGGAAACTATGGTACGCAAATCGAGGCGTACTGTTGACTATTTAGTCAAACGCTGTAAACTTTAGATTTTGAAAGTGTACCTTGATAAATTTCAGCAGCACGAGTGCACTAGAATCAACCGTGCCACAAAATCACGCTTCGGTCAAAAGATATCGCCGTTATGGCTAATCGTGACCAAAACGGTGATCAACCGATCAATTCTGAGTTCAACAGAATAAATAAAATACTAGATGAACGAAATAATTTTTGGGAAAAATTTATGTCGTAGAGCTCTGTGTTAGATTTCCGAAACTTCAAACGGTTCGTGATTTCGATTTCTGGTTCTCCCGAAATCTCGAAAACACCGAAACGTGTCAAGTTTCGGACAACCGACACTCTACGAATTTTCCAGAAATTTAGGAATAATATCTATGAAAATAAATTATATATTCAGAAATTTTACCTCAATACGAATCCAACAAAAAAAAAACGGCGTACGAAAATCACGTCGGAGTTGACGGCAATCGCTTCGGGAAGTCGGAAACCCTAGATGAGTTCTCCCACAAAAAGCTGCTAAAATTTCTAAGTTTAACGAATATAATAATATATATAGGAGAGGGAGTCGGTGGACTGCTGGGCGCCGACAGGTGTGCCCAGTGCTGACTGTACAGCTGACTGTGCAGATGACTGTGTAATTAGTTAATTTAAATGCAAAAATCGTTAAAAACTCATTTTAACTCCAAATAACTCCAAATAAATATCAGAAAAATCCAAAAAATTATAGAAAATTATAGAAAATACATTTAACCTTCTAGAATATAAATAAAAATGTTTTACCTCATATTATTCCCAAATGGCCTCATAATAAATATTGGAAGCCTTTAAAAAAAATATAAACCTTTATAAATAAATACTTAAATATTGCCAAAAATTATGGAAAAATTCTAGAAAATATAAAATAGCATAATGAACCCTAGAAAAATATTTGGGATCAATATATGCTCATAGGCTTGCAAAGTAAATTCTAGAAGTTTTAGAAAATAGGTTTTTCCTATATTTAATTATCTAACAATCCCAGAAAAATTGTAGAAAAATACAAAAAATATATTTAACCTAATAGAGCCGAAAGAAAAATACTGGGTCTCAAAATAGTCACAATTGGCCTCAAAATAAATTATGAAAGTCATTCATAAATATAAATCTTCATAGAATAAATATTTAAAAATGTATAAAAATCATAATAAAATATAATGTAGCTACAGAATGCATATAGACCCTATCTAGAGATCATGTAACCACAAGATGATCATAACTCACCTGTGGGCTTAGTCACAACTCCAATAATCATAGAAAAATTAAATGTAAACTAATCAAATAAAAAAATAAAAATATATCACAAAATTTCGGGAAGAGGGATTACAAATCTACCCACCTTAAAAATAATATCGTCCTCGAAATTCTAATTCATAACTATTCCTTAAAAATCAAAGTCTACTATTACCTTAATCTCCTCAAATTTAATTTCTCAAAAATATTTTATGACCTTCTCTAGTCATTTTATAACTCCGAATACTTGAGGACTTCTACCCACCTTTGGTCATACTACTCCTCAAAATACGGTCACTAAAATCTTATAACCTTCTAACTAGTTGCTAACGATTCTACCAACAGATATCTACGACGTATGGCATCTATAATCCCTCATATCTATAAACAACCAAACATTCAATAGTCAAGCAATATTATGCTATAATTTAAGAATTTCTAATGAATCCTAGACAGTACGATCATTCGTCACCTCGGAATAGGAAGGGACGAGAATCAATGGTACAAGAATGAAAGGGAGAATAATTGAGAATGAATACGAAGTTTCAAAGACGGTAGAGAAATTTCTAGGAGAATTTTCAAGGCAGAGTGGATTGGGATTTCTAAGGTTTAGTCTTTGTCGCAGGCTCGTACCAGTATAGTTACGTAACCGGTACGATATGCTCTGACCTGCATGGGCCACCAAAAAAACTTGTCACGACCCGTACCCGCTTTTTGGACGCGAGCTCGTGAGCAAGCCCGCTACGTATCGAGCGGACTCCAGCCCGACTCGAGTACGTAAGCTGTCAAGGTCATGGTAACATATCTAATCTAAACTATATCTCAATCCACATGAATCATTTAAACAAGAATGAACAAGTACGGGTCCTGGTCTGCAGCCCACTAGCATGCATGTCCGATTATACTCCAAAAAATAACATGCGCCTATAAACTGAATCAATAAATATGATATATCATGATGATGAAAGGGAAACACGAGCTGGATGAACTGGATAATAAACATGGTATCAATACCTGAATCCCACAAGCAATGTCATCACATCCGGATCCACAAGTGTCATAATCATCTACCATCCAGAGCTGCTAACTAACTCCAGGCAATAACTAACCTGAAGAGATCATTAGGTCCTCAGGGGACATAGCAAGATACATAAAAACATGCCTATCTAGCAGTTTATCATGCAATAAAGAAAATACAGAAAATAAACGAGAAAAGACCAATCAGCACGAAAATACGACTATACACGACTGGAAGAACCACTACGCCTAAACGAACTGCTAGAGAAGAACAAGAGAACACGATATCACGATGTCAATGGATAACCAATCGAATACTCAAACCCTCGCCCCTAGTGTGGACTCACAAGTTTGAACAACTACTAGCCCTCGCCCCTAGTGTGGACTCGCAGGCTAGCATCACCCTCGCCCCTAGTGTGGACTCGCAGGCTAGCATTACCCTCATCCCTAGTGTGGACTCGCAGGTGTGAACCATATACTACTAACCCTCGTCCCTGGTGTGGACTCGCAGGTTAGCATCACCCTCGTCCCTAGTGTGGACTCGCAGGTTAGCTTTAAAAAGTTCAAGGTACAGCAGTTCCGTTATGACTTATTCATCCTATGACACGATACGACTCAGTCCAAGTACAAGTGATGACACGATACGACCCAATCACGATACACGAGAAAACCAATCCAATATGACTACAAGTTAATTATGAACAAGAACTATATATACATATATCCAATATGAACTACAAAGCTTAATTATAAACAAGGCTATATATATACTAGCAGGCTTGATATACAAATCACATATAAATAATCAACTAGTAAAACTGTATAATAATATAAATATGCATGTAAGTAAACCGTAGAGGGAGGCAAGGTATCTTGCCTGTGGTCCTTGCACAAACTGTAGTCACAAGTCGAGGATGAGGGGATGCCGATCTAGGAGCTGTCAACCTATAACACATATCGCACCATGAACCGTGCACGAAAACTATAAATCAATTCTAATGTTCTAGTTCTAAATTCATGGAATAGTGGCTAATTGGGTTACTAATCTAATAATAATTAATTCTGGAATAATTCACTTAAAAACCTAATTTAACCTAATAATAATCTGAATATAATCTAAACATTCAAGTTTGGCCATCAAAAGTCATATTTCTAATTTTGGAAACCATGGTACGCAAATTGAGACGTACCGTTGACTATTTAGTCAAATGCTGTAAACTTTAGATTTTGAAAGTGCACCTTGGTAAATTTTAGTACCACGAGTGCACTGGAATCAACCGTGCCGCAAAATCACGCTTTGGTCAAAAGATATCGTCGTTATGGCTAATCGTGACCAAAACGGTGATCAATCGATCAATTCTGAGTTCAACAGAATAAATAAAATAATAGATGAACAAAATAATTTCTGGGAAAAATTTATGTTGTAGAGCTCTGTGTTAGATTTCCGAAATTTCAAACGGTTCGTGATTTCGATTTCTGGTTCTCCCGGAATCTCGAAAACACCGAAACGTGTCAAGTTTCGGACAACCGACACTCTACAAATTTTCTAGAAATTTAGGAATAATATCTACGAAAATAAATTACATATTCAGAAATTTTACCTCAATACAAATCCAACAAAAAAAACGGCGTGCGAAAATCACGTCGGAGTTGACGGCAATCGCTTCGGGAAGTCGAAAACCCTAGATGAGTTCTCCCACAAAAAGCTGCTGAAATTTCTAGGTTTAACGAATATAATAATATATATATAGGAGAGAGAGTCGGTGGGCTGCTGGGCACCGACAGGTGGGCCCAGCGCTGACTGTACAGCTGACTGTGCAGATGAATGTGTAATTAGTTAATTTAAATGCAGAAATCGTTAAAAACTCATTTTAACTCCAAATAAATATCGAAAAAATCCAGAAAATTATAGAAAATTATAGAAAATACATAACCTTCTAGAATATAAATAAAAATGTTTTACCTCATATTAGTCCCAAATGGCCGTATAATAAATATTGGAAGCCTTTAAAAATATATAAACCTTAATAAATAAATACTTAAATATTGCCAAAAATTATGGAAAAATTCTAGAAAATATAAAATAGCATAATGAACCCTAGAAAAATATTTGGGATCAATATATGCTCATAGGCTTGCACAGTAAATTCTAGAAGTCTTAGAAAATAGGTTTTTCCTATATTTAATTATCTAACAATCCCAAAACAATTGTAGAAAAATACAGAAAATATATTTAACCTAATAGAGCCTAAAGAAAGATACCGTTTGTCAAAATAGTCACAGTTGGCCTCAAAATAAATTATGAAAGTCATTCATAAATATAAATCTTCATAGAATAAATATTTAAAAATATATAAAAATGTATAAAAATTATAATAAAATATAATATAGCTATAGAATGCATATAGACCCTATCTAAAGATTATGTGACCACAAGAGGGTCATAACTCACCTGTGAGCTTAGTCACAACTCCAATGATCATAGAAAAATTAAATATAAACTAATCAAATAAAAAATAAAAATATATCACAAAATTTTGGGAAGAGGGGTTACAATGCCTCCTCTGTTCCACTCCTCCTGTCTCCCTCGGCTGACGCTCTCTGCTTTCTCTCCAGCATGTCCAGCAGTGCCTGATCCTTCTCTGTAAAGGTGCCAACAGCTCCTCCATTCCCTTCTGCTACTAGCAGGTTTGCCCGATACCCTCCTCGGCCGCCTCGTCGACCCCCTCGACCATGACCACGTCCACGTCCAATATATCCTCGTCCTCATCCACCACCTGAGTCTTCCTCCTTAGGTGGTTTGGTACAAGCATACCGATGATGGTCCATTTTCCCGCAGTTGTAGCACTGTCGATTGTGTTGCCAGAGCTCTCCCTTGAATCCTTTGTCGTCCGAGCTAGTAACCACGAGTGCTGACTTTGCTTCGGGAGGACCACCTGTCCCTGCCTGTAGTCTGATGCGCGTCTCCTCCTGGATCATGGCTGAGATAGCCTCCTCGAGACTAGGAATCTCTGGTTGGGCGAGGAGTAAGACTGTCCTCTGTACGAATGCTGTAGTCAGCCCTTTGAGAAATTTTATCGTCCTCTCCTGCAGACACACATGTCTCTCCTTGCACTTTGGGTCCCCGCAGCTTGCCCTTTTTGAGGAGTGATCATAATCCAGCCAGAGACGCTCTAGCTCTGTGGCGTACTCCTGCACCGTCTTCTTTTCCTGTACGGTGTCGTCGATCTCCCCTTTTATCTGTAAGATCCGTAAGTTGTTTCCCACACCATCATAGGTTCTCCTAAACTTCTCCCACATGTCTTTCACCATCTCAATGCAATCTACTGTGGAGGCAATAGACTTGACTAAGGAATTGAGAAGCCAGATGTAAATCACTATATGAGTGGATTTCCACTCGTCGCGTCCTATCGAGCCCTCGTCCGGCTCTATTTTTTTGCCCGTCAAGAATCCCTCCAGGTTCTTTCCTACAAGGGTTCTTCTCACCCGCCGTGACCAACTCAGATAGGTGGCTGGTCCGTCCAGCTTCAGATCGATGGAGGAAAGTTCCAACTTTGGCGACGTTCGTGTCGTGCTCTCACCAGCCGACATCTTCATCAACTTCATCAACGTCACAACATCTGTAGCATCCAGCTTCTTGAGGATCGCCTCCATCGATGCTTCTTCTCCGATCACGTCACGCTTGCTCCACGACTCACGCTCATTCTCGTCGTCCTCTCCTAGATCCGAACATGTCTGATTTCATCAGATCTAGGCATCGACGTCTTCTTCGTCCTCGTCGTCCTCTCCTACGTGCGGGAAGAGGGGGGTGGCGCGCACAGCGGCAGCTACGGCAGCAGCAGCGGCAGCCACGGCAGCAGCAGCGGCAGCAGTAGCCGCAGCAGCAGCGGCAGCGGCAGCAGGAAGGGAGAGAGGGAGAGGGGGGGAAGGTTAGGTTAGAGTTTTGGTGGTGTCTAGGGTTAGGATTTGTGGAAAGGTGGCTCTGATACCATGTTGAGATTGATTGATGAATTTCATTGATAATCTCATAGGCTTTATATAGCCTTTACATGATAGAATATCCAATGGAATATCCTGTGGCATATTCTGGCATTCCAAATATATCCCCAGGATATTCCTATACTAAATATAACATATTCCAAGATATTTCCATACTAAATATAACATATTCTCATACTAAATATATCAACAGAATATCCTATGGCATATTCCAACATACAAAATATACTAATAAGATATTCCAACACATATTCCAACATACCAAAAATACTAATTTGATACCAATAGGATATTCCAACAATAAAAATTGTTTTCCATAAATAAATTCCTTTATTTATTGTGTATCTGGGAAAATTATAACTGTGGGAATCTGATCTAGAAGACGATCACTTTATCCCTTGGACTATGCGAAGAAGAAAAGCTCTCAAAATTTTGACAGTAGATAACTATGTATCTGTACAATGAATGAGAAAAGAACTTTATTTATAGAGTCAAAAATAACTGTAAGGATAACTGACTTCACAGTCTATACCTAGTTAAAAATCACGCAGGATTTAACATACGCAAGACTGTAAGCAGTTACTGGACGTGGCCTGTAACTGTTGGACACATGGCGATCATGCATGAGTTGTGTGCAAGTTACAGGACACGCAGGCGAGAGATCAGTGGCATGGCTGCCACGTACTCCAATTTGATAAAATCCACGCAGACTTATTGAAGACGAAATCTACGCAAACTCGGTGTAGAAAGCTTCAAAATCCACGCAAACTTAGGGCAGGAAGCTTCAGAATCCACGCAGATTTGGTGAAGAAAACTTCAGAATCCACGCAGACTTGAGGAAGAAAACTTCAGAATCCACGCACGTTTGAGATGAAGATCTCACAAATACACGCATACTTGAGATAGAACTGCCAGCTGTCTTGATTTGGCGTGCCTCGACTGACACAAAATCTCTGACAGTGATTGCTTTTGTCAGTCGCATTAAATGACAAGAAGCTCTTTTGGTACGCCAACATGACGAAGGTTGAGTCTTGCTGAAGAAGATTTCGAAAATCACGCAATAGACGGTTGTGATCTCTCGAATTCAGTGCATACGTGGCATACGAAGAGACATTCTTCGACTGTTGTGCTGTCAGTCATAATTACTCTCTGACAAATGATGAGTTGTCTCCTCAGCGTGATTTGTAAATATTGTCTTGATCAACTGAGCGTGACTTTTGACTCTGTCCTGATCAACTCAGCGTGACTGTCATTTTTGAGGCCTACAAAACCCCCTTCAAAGTTTTCGAAAAATGATAAATTATTTCGAAATACTTTGAAAACGAGATGATAAAATGAATTCAGTCACGCTGAGATGACTTCAAATTTTTCGGAAGTCGAAAAGACTTCGAAGTTCTTTGAAAACATCCAAATGAACTTATTAAATGTCATGATGACTCTTCATTTTCCGAGACTGATTGCATCCAGTTTATGGTGGAATATGAACCGCCGGCGAGCTCTGTTATATAAACAGGGAGAGGATTCATTTAATCTTCATCTTATGTCAACATGACACCAAAGGAGAAAGCTGAGGAAGAAGCACGCGAGTTAGGCTTTTGTTCCCATGGTGATCCCACTTTTGAGGGTAAAGAACCGGAGCCTCTGGTTTTCGAGTTCAAAGGCGATCCCATACAATTAGCCAAGAATTTCTTGAGCTATTTTGGCTTGGATGGCTCGTCTTCTTCTGATGACGTAGCCTTGCAGAGCAGCGTGAAATGTTGAAGGCTCTGTTACACCGTATGGGGGTTAAGAGTGTAGAAGAATTGGGCACTAAGCTCAGCCGCTCTGTAAAATAGAGCGTGTCTTTTATGCTTTTGAAAATGTTGCACTTCTTCTTTTGTCCTTTGTAAGGCCATCAGTGCCTGTCTTGAAGAATGTAGTACAACTTTTGTGTTTGAACAGCGTGCATTAATGAAGAATGTTAATTAGCACTCTTTTACTGTTTCCAATGTTGTGCTGTCTTCCAAAGCACACGTGTCATTCATTCCATGATTTATGAGCGCTATTTACGCGGATCTTTTCCAAGAATAAGCTTGTACTTTGTCCTTTAAATAGATAGCTGAGTTTCAAAGATACTCATCTCTCATTCTTCTTCTTTTTCTCTGAGAATGAAATTTTTGGGAGATTTCATTCTCAAACAGGAAAGCAATGCTTTCTAATGTTCGATTTTTGCACACTGTATCAAACATGAGTTTGCCAATTCTTAGCACCAATCCTGAAGGTAAGTCCAGTATAGTACGTGTACTATTTTGTTGCTGTTGAAAATGGGCTTTTTGTTTCTGACTGAAAAAATGCATGCTTGACTAGCCAGTGTGTGCTAAATGACATTTCTGTTGATTAATTCTCTTCTTCCTTGCTGTTCACTGCAGAAGCTCGGTTGAAATTTTTTTTTAGAACTGGCATTGGTGATGTAGATGCTGTAGAGAATATCCTGCTGACACCTACATCAGGAAGCTTATACGCTTTTGACGCGTACATCAGACAACTCAGAACTCTTCGTAGGATAGAAGGGTCTTCCTCAGATGGTAGGAAGAGCCTTTATACACGAGAGTTGGATGGTGGAGTCGGCTCTACCCCGAGAAATCGGGTAGTAGAGTTCCTTTCAAGGCAGAACTAGGAATTGTATCCCAAGGTTTGGATACATTCCTGTCTTCCTTGAGAGGTTACCCCCAATCCACCAGTTGTATTGGCAGCACCACGACTTCGGGCTGCCATACTCTGTGGTTCTCCTCTCGTCTGAGAGAGAAGACCAGAGTTTGATTCCTGTTGATCTGGTCGTGACTGGGACCCAGACAGTCAGGAACTGCCACCAACAACGAACCTGACGGAGAAGGTCCGACGGAGAAGATCCAAAGAAGAAGATAGATCTCTATTAGGTTATTGTTGTGGTGTAGAATGAAAATCCAAGATTTGTAATAGATTTCCATTATAATTTGTAAAAAAGTCTAAGAAAATGTAATAGACTTTTTGTGGTGAAATGAGAATGGAAATGATAATTCTTCTATGCTCAAAGATTTGTATTTGTGGATGAATTGTGGACATGATAGATAATGAAATCTTCTTTTCTGTTTTAGAGTATATGATATTATCAGAGGTATTATGGACATGATAATATGTAGGAACTCAAAAGAAAATAGATTGATTTCTATGCAGAGGTCAAAAATGACAAATGAGCAAGTAGATTCGGAATTGATTCAGAGGTTATGAAAACGTGATCAATAACGAATCCCCACTTAATAAATTGATAGAAGATTATGAACGGACGAACCGTTTAGGAAATGATGAACGGATGAACCGTCGAATGAATGTAATAAATGAACGGATGAACCGTCAAGTATTAATGAATGTATGAATCGTCGGATGAATGTGACGCTTCATTATTTGAGGAACTTCTGCCTATAAATATAGCAGAAATCTGACAAGAACGAACACTTCTTCTTTCAAACATAAAAATGTCGTCTGAAGAAGTATCCAAGAAGGCTGAAATCGCCATGAAGGTTCAGAAAGGCACTGAAGAACACCCTGTAGATCCAGTTCAATCCAAGAAGGCGAAAGCAGGCGAAGGTTCATCTGCACCCAAGCCACCAAGGGACATTCTGGACTTCCTGCTCGAACCAGGAAAGACTGAAGAAGAAGAAGCCATAAGAATGGCCGCTTGCAAGTTCCTCGTGGGTTCCAGTAAGGAGGTCCTCGGTTCTTTTGCTGATCACGTCTTCGAGAAGGATGGCAGTGGCCCACGTCCAAATGTAGAAAAGGATGATAGTGATCTTCCTTAATATCATGTATCATCATTCATGATTAAAATAAAATAAAAATTTTATTTCTAAACATGAAACTGTCTGATGATTACAAGCATTTATATTTATACATAGTACTTTTTAAGGAATTTGCCATTAATAGGCATCAAAACTTTTCGACCATCCAATTCTGAGAGTTGATAAGCTCCATTTGAGAAAACTCTGCTCACAATATAGGGTCCTTCCCACTTTGTGTCAAATTTGCCCTTGCTCATATGAGTCATAGTCATAGGACGTCTGACTGTTAGAACAAGCTCTCCTTTTTGATATGATCGAACTCTGACTTTCTTATTAAAAGCTCTTGAGATTCTAGCTTGATAGAATTCAATATTCTGTTGAGCAGATAATCGCTTTTCATCCAGAGCTTCTAATTTTTGAAGTCGAAGACGATCATTATTTTCAGCAGTGAGTTCATTAGCGATTGCTATCCTTAAAGAAGGAATTTGAATCTCTAATGGAAGAACAGCTTCGCAACCATACACCAGAGAGAAGGGTGTACATTTAGTAGCATTACGAACTGTAGTGCGATAAGCCCACAAACATTCACCGAGCTTCTCACTCCAATTACGTTTGTTAGTAGAGACAAACTTCTTTAGGAGTTTGATGATGGTCTTGTTGAAAGCTTCTGCTAATCCGTTAGCTGCCGGATTATATGTGGTAGAAGCCACATTGTTGATCCGATGATCGTCACAGAATCGAGTAAACTTCTGACTAACGAACAGTGGTCCGTTATCATGAATAATGCGTCGAGGAACACCAAATCTGTAGATGACGTGGTGCTTAATAAAGCTGATGACATTGGACGTCTTAACTTCAGACAAAGGAATGGCTTCGGCCCATTTGGAGAAGTAATCGGTTATTGCGAGAATAAATCGATGACCCTTGGATGACGGCGGATTGATCGGGCCGATAATGTCCATGCCCCAAGCTTCGAAGGGCCATGATGCTGTCGTCGGATGTAGAAATTCCGAAGGTTGATGAATAAAATCCGTATGGATTTGACAAGCTTTACACTTCTTTGCATATTCGATGGCGTCTGATACCATAGTGGGCCAATAATAACCCATACGTCGAATACGGTCTTGAAGTTTTGGTCCAGGCTGATGTGCTCCACAAATTCCATCATGTGCTTCGCGAATAATTTGTTGAGCCTCGTCACCGGCAACACATCGAAGAAGTAAACCATCATAAGCTCGACGATATAAGGTCTTTGTTGTATGATTATAATAGAATCGGAGTGATCGTCGTCTGATAGATGCTGCCTCACTCGGATCATCCGGAAGAATATCATACAATACGAAATCTAAGAAAGGAAGTCTCCAATTCGTATCCGTATTTTGATTCTCGGCTGAGTTACTGAAGATGAATTCTATGCCGGAATCAGATAAAGATGATAAAGATTTACGACTAAATCCAAATCCTCTTGTTGTGTTGACGTCATGAGATGTTGATTCTTCAATGTCAACTGGAAGTCCTAGGGTCAGGTTATTTTCAAGATGAAATAATTCTCGATTGCGAACAATAATCATTTGTTGTCGTCTAATCGGGATAGCCAACACCGCTGCAAGATTAGCTAGAGCATCAGCTTCTATGTTACATGCTCGCCTAACATGTTCAATGAAGAATTCTTCAAACGAAGAAGCCATAGATATAGCTGATCTATGATAAGGAACCAGATCTTGATGGCGAACTTCATAAGTACTCCTTATCTGATTAACAATGAGTTTAGAGTCTCCGTACGCCTCCAAATGTTGAATATTTAGATGTTTAGCGAGTTGAAGACCAATGAGTAATGCATTGTACTCAGCTACGTTGTTTGAACACGGCTGATCGAGAGAATCAGCTCTTTGGATAACAAGACCTTCTGGCGATACAAGAACGATTCCAACTCCAGCGACAATATCACCATTAGGACCTATCCTTGAAGCTCCATCAAAGAATAGACGCCAAGTAGGATCTTCTTCAGCAATTTGGTTTGAATCTAGGACTTCATTTGGAATTTCGTCATAGAGTTTTGAATCTTCTGGAATTGAATGAGCAGCCAGAAAATCAGCTAAAGCTTGTCCTTTGGCTGACTTCTGAGGAATATAATGCATGTCATACTGAGCAAGTAGGATTCCCCAGTTAGCTAATCGAGAATTCAAAACACTGGGTTTCTTCATCATGATCCGTATAGGATTGATCCTGGAGATGACATGAATAGTCTGGCCAATGATATAATGTCGTATCTTTTGAACAGCGAACATCAAGGCTAGACATTCTTTTTCGACCGGTGAATATCGAGGTTCAGCTCCGGTCATAGTACGACTGAGATAGTAGATGGCTTGTTCATGACCATTTTGATTCTTTTGAGCGAGTAATGCACCCAATGAATGACTCATTGCTGGAGTATATAGGAGAAATAGAATTCCTGAAATGGGAGATACCAATACTGGAGGGCTCATCAGATATTGTTTTATATCATCGAATGCTTTCTGACATTCATCATTCCAGACAAAAGAAACACCTTTCTTCATAAGTTTGTTGAATGGTCTGCAGCGTCCTGATAAATTAGAGATGAATCTCCTGATATAAGCGATCCTTCCTTAAAATTCTCGTAGCTCTTTTAAGGTGCGTAGAGGACGCATCTCTTGGATGGCTTTGATCTTCTCGGGATCCACGTGTATACCTTTAGAGGTAATGACGAAGCCGAGAAATTTACCACTAGAGACGCCTAAGAAGGACTTAGTAGGGTTCATCTTTAATTGATGCTTACGTATTAGATCAAATATAGTCTTCAAATCTTGGATATGATCCTCCTTTTGTCGACTTTTGACTGCAATATCATCAACATAGCATTCGACTATTTTTCGCAAATGTTCACGGAATATAGTGCTCATAGCTCGTTGATAAGTTGCTCCTGCATTCTTGAGACCGAATGGCATAACTGTATAACAGTATGTACCGATCGGCGTTCTGAAAGAAGTGTGCTTCTCATCATCTGGAAATATTTTAATCTGATTGTATCCAGAATACCCGTCCATGAATGACATCCGTTCAAATCCACAGGTATTATCAATCATGACATCAGTGATTGGTAGAGGGAATTCGTCTTTAGGGCATGCCGCATTGAGATCTTGGAAGTCTATGCATACTCTGATCTTACCAGTCTTTTTAAGGACAGGAACTATGTTAGCCACCCAATCGGGATGTTGTTCCTCTCTAATAAACCCTGAGGTTATGAGTTTATTGACTTCAGCTTCAATTGCATCCATAATGTCTGGACGAAATCGTCGCTGTTGTTGTTTGACCGGTTTAGCATTCGACAAGATATTGAGCTTGTGAGTTGCAATTTGTGGATCAAGTCCTGGCATATCTTCATAACTCCAAGCGAAGACATCGATGTAGTCACGAATGAGTTTGATCATGTCTTGCTTATCAGTTTCAGAAAGACTTTCACTGATGAATATTGGTTTGGGAGATCCCTCTTCACCAACATCTATTTGAACAAGTTTATCTTCAGTCGGAGGTTCTTTTTGCTCGAATCGGAACTCCCATTGATTATCTAACCTTTGGACCCATTGTTCTGATTCAGGTGAGATTTCAAACTCTTCTTCGTCTTCATCACTTTCTTCAGAACGGTCAATGGAAACCATGTTGGAAGACAGAATGTTGCAGTAGAAATCGCCGATACTCGTATCGGAATCCCAAGAAGTGGTACTAGAAGAATCAGATCTCTTATCTTCGTCAGACTCGGAATCTTCATGAATAATATTGATAAAAGGAGTAGGAGCAATGTAGCCCAATCCGCATTTAGTCCTTCCATATTTCAGAGGAGGAATCCGGACAGGCATTTTTCTTCCTTTTCCACTGTTGAGGCCAGTCCTGAAGTCGTAGCCCATATTTTTGATGATGTCTTTAGATTGCTGACTATAACGACGTAGTTGTAATCTTCCAGTATCATCATTTTTGTCATCATCTTCTAAATCAGAAGGACTTTGGGGCCCTTTATAGAAGAATATTGGAATGTCTCCTGGCTTTCTGCTGGAAACTAGAAAGTATGAAGATTGTACAGGTTCTAGGGATACATCTGTATGAACAGCCTGTACAACTCCAATGGTTATTGTGTTCAAGTCATCTAACAAATGTAAATAACTATGAACATAATTACACACATCAGCGTACTGCAAAGATGGAGACTTTTCATTAAATGTAAAAGCAGCAATATTTACATTGGGAGAAGGCTGAGCCTTAGAGATCTTAGTCAAGTCAATGACTAAAGGGGAAGAAGAAGAAGAATGAGAAGAAGCTTTGTTTCGATTAAGATCGATAACAAATGGCTCAGAAGAGGTGAGCTCCCTTGAAGCTTGAGATGGAAGAGTAATCCGCCCTCCAACTGGAATTAGCAGAGTATCCTGTAAAGATACAGGAACTGTAGCACGCCCACTGACAGGAATGATCATTGTGTCTTGAGCAGACGACTGAGGTAACGGAGAGATTCGTCCACTCACCGGAATGATGAAAGAACCTTCTCCAGAGAGTTTGGGAGATTGTTGCTGAGTAGTTCGACCTTTAACAGAAATTATTAAGGTCTCACTTTGTGAATCCTCTTTCTCCATAGCTTGTATGACCCTTGTATACTTTTCTTTGTACATTCGGGAATCATTAAAATAAGCTTCAACCCCATAGAAGGGATTTATGTCAGCAACTTCTTTTTGTACTCTTCCATTGCTATCAATGTACTTAAAACACTGATGAAGAGTAGAAGGCACCACATTATTTTCATGAAGAAAGGGCCTCCCCAGAAGAAGATTATAGGATCCCACGATCTCGATCACATAGAAAGTGACTTTGGATCTGAAATCGCCTATTTGAAGCTTCAGATGAATCTTTCCCAAAGGCTCGCTTCGGCTTTGATTGAATCCCAGGATAGTAGTAACCGTCTTGGAGAGTTTGTGAAGAGGGATTTTTAGTTCATCCAATAAGCTCTTTGGCATTATGCTTATAGCAGACCCTGGATTAATAAGGATACGATCTATCTTCATCGTATCGATATAACCGGTATAGTAGAGAGGCCGATCATGTCGATTATCCTCCAGTAGCATGTCGTCTTGTGTAAAGGTGATATTTGGGATAATTTCCAATACACTGTTGCAATGTAAGCAAGTGGCAGGTTCCGCATCTGGCTTCTTCAATTGTGCAAGACAAGAGTCAGCCTGTAGAAGTGCTTCACTTAACGTCTTCCGAGTCTCTTTGGAAAGACGTAGAAGTTCAAAGAGGGACATTCTAGCTGGAGTATTAGCAAGTTGAGCTAGAATGTCGAAATTATAAGGCTTCTGAAGTCCAAGAGGAGAGGACTTCTTGATTGGCTTATCAAACCGAGCCTGTTGTTTGCCTTTCTCAAAAGCTGTAGGCTTGGAAGGAACAGGTTCAGTGGATGATTCTTCTTCAGGAGGAACATTAGGAGTATCTTTATCAGCTGGAGGGATATCAAGAGTATCCTCAGGATTCTTGGAATAATCCTTTAGATAAGGTTTCCCCGTTCGAGTAGCACCAGCAAGTGCTTCTTCTTTCTCTTTTGGCTCTGTGTCAGAGGTAGACCCAAGAGATGTCATATGACATGACTTAATCTTTCCAGCCTTCTTGGACTTTCGAGAAGTAGTCTTTTGAGGAAAAGGCGATTCGAAATCTGCCACTAGATCAGGATGAATCCACATGATTTCTCCTGTTTCCAAAGTGATTGGCACTAATCCTTCAGACTGCGGAGGAGGAATATTCACTATGTCAAGAGTTGCCTTGGGAATAGGAACAATCCCACTTTCAAGGAGTTGAGGAGGAAAATCTCCGAATTGCATAGAGACGACGTTGGAGGTGACGGTCTTCTCTTTCGGAGTAAGAGAGATAGCTCCAGACTTAATCATCTCTTGGATCTTTCCTTTCAGTACATAACATGTACGAATTGTGTGACCCAGCATTCTGTGATACGGTCAGTATTTGGGATGATCTGTCTTACCAGCTTCATCAGGTTTCTTGATCTCAGGTAATTGTATTTTATTACCTTTCAGCAGACATTCAAAGATACCAAGGACATCGTCATCATCGAAAGAGTATTCTTCCTTGGGGCGAGGTGTTCTTGGTTGTTGAGTTGTAGAAGTTTGAACAGTTGATGCATCTTTGCTCTGAAGATTAACTTCAAGAGTTTCTTTTCCTTTGCGAGCATTGTTTTTATTGTTAGTACCTTGACCTGTTTCTTTGGGAGTCATCTGCACTCCTAAACCTTTGAAGGTTTCAGCACTAATTTCTGCAGCCTTGGCACTAACTATGAAAGAAGGCCAATCTTGGAATTGGGTGGATCCTGTCCACATGCTGATGATTGGCAACAAGTTTGATTTGCATGTGTCGATGGTGACAGCATCAGGAGTTCCAAGAGGCATCTTCAGAGCTTCTCTTCGAAACCGTTCAATGTACTCTTCTGTAGTTTCATTATTTTTCTTCTTGATTCTAATAAGAGCAGACATAGTCATGTCATTGAGCCCTTCATAGAACCGTTCAAAAAACATCTGTTTGAAACCGACAAATGAGGTAATGCTCCCATCTGGGAGACTTCTATACCATTCATAAGCCGTTCCCTTGAGACATCCAACAAACACCCGAGTAAGGAGGGCGTCGCTTGGTTGCAATTGATCAGTCATCACTTCAAAGTGATTAATAAACTGACTTGGAGAAGTGGTTCCATCATAGAATGAGATAGTAGGAGGCTTGTATTTAGGAGGATACGATACTTGCTTCCATTCTATCGGATAAGGTTGCTTGATGCCTAACCTTTGTAAACCATCCTTCTGTTTGAATGCCTCGAATTGAGTTTTGAGATTCCTCAATTCTTCATTAACAACTCCGGAAGATTGTGGAGTTGTAGCTTGTAGAGAATAGTTGGGAGGAGGAACAGCATTATAAGCACTACCTCCAGCTCCAGAGAGACTAGGATTTGGTTGAGCTGATCCAGGAGTATTGGATTGTACTGCTGGAGGAACTTGTACCGGACTTATATCAGTGTCAGTTGGTATGACATCTGGTACAGTCTGTCGATTTTGCATCTGAACTGTCATGAGTTCATACATCGACTTCATAGTATCAGCCATAGACTTCATTTGCTGCTCCAAAGAAGCAATCCTTTGATCTTGAGGAGTCACCGAAGAGGAAGGTTCATTGTTCAATTCAGTATTCCCATCCACCATATATGTAGTGACTGTATGAGGGATTATTGATGAATTAGTGGATGTTGTATGCTCTGAATCACTATTTCGTGCATCAAAGTCATTTATAGGAGAACTACCCCCAGTAAGAAGAGGTGGGAAGTTAGATTCTCCCAGAAATTCAGAATCATCTTCAGAGATCAAATTTCTTTGACTAGAAGCTAAGACTCTTGCTCTGGTGTTTCTATATACTCCATCTGGACTATCAGCTCTACCCCCAGTATCTCGAGAGGTCATGTTGACAGAAGCAAACAAAGGCTCATCTTCATCAGGCATAGGTTCACACTGAATCCGATTGAAGACAGATTATCGTTTTGTTTGACATCTGCATTGCATTGTGACTCTTGGCTGGAAGTCACATTCATGATCAACATGGTCATAAGCCATTGATTGACATCTGCATTGAATTATGACTCTTGGATAGAAGTCACATTCAGCATGGTCCTTTGACACAGAATCACTTCTTCTCTTCTGTTGAAGATATTCTCGTAAATCTGTTTGTGAATATTGAGGAGTATATTTCTTGTTCTTGGGTCTTGATGGCTCTTGATTATATAGAGAATGATTAATATGAGCCACATAGTTTCTTGCATACTCTGCATCTGGATCTCTTATCCTTGTTTCCAACTGGTATGGTTTCTTAACACCAGAAGTGTTGAGTTTTGTTCTTAGATCAGTTGGAGGTAACATATTAGTTTTGGAAACATGGAGTTTTTCTTCCATTGATCTGGATATTTGCAGAGAAGGAAGAGTTGAACCATCCCTTTGATTAGGAGTTGGTAACAGACCCTCTTTTATGGACAGATTCTGTGCCCAATTCGAAGAAGTCATAGAAGAAGACATGAAGGAATGTTTCTTTTTAGACTCATTCAAGTTTTGAGACATAGAATGTCCAGAAGGAAGAGTAGTCAAAAGACCATCTTCTTTTCTTTGACTAACAAAATTGTCAGTCAAAGCTGTTCCTGAAGTAAAAACTACAGGAGCAGAAGAAACAACTAAAGAGTTATTCCTTTTCGAAGGGACTTTGTGTGGAAGACCACTCCCAGTTCTAGTAGAACTTGGCAAAGAAGAAGAGATAGCTAAAGAGCTATTCTTCTTAGATAAAATACACGCTGAAACAGGCTTGGTTAAAGAACCAGTGCTGTTGGCGTGACTTTTGACTTTGGAAGTACACGCTGGAACAGACTTGGTTAAAGAACCAATGCTGTTAGCGTGACTTTTGACTTTGGAAGTACATGCTGGAACAGACTTGGCTAAGGAGCCAACACTGTTAGCGTGTCACGCCCCAGAACCAGAATACTGGAGAGCGGGGGCAGACACAGCCAGCTACGTATATTGAAATAGAATACATCTCAACTATACGGTCACGGCTGTCTAGATATGAGGGTTTACTACAAGCCAGCAGTCTCTTAAGGTCAAGCCTATTGTCTCAATCTCAAGCAATTAACAGAGTTACAAGATGTTAGAGCATCAAATATATATATATAAGGCGTCCCAAATATTACATATTGGATGATCATGAAGCTAGTCGTACAAAATGATAGGACTAGCAAGAGTTCAGTCATACATGATCAACCCTAGGATTTGTTAATCATGTTTACAGTCCGTAGGCAGACAGTAAGTAAATGTGCATCGAGCTAACAGGTGCTCGTCGGCTAAACGCCTCAAAAGAATAAATTTACATATAAGTGGGTGAAACAAAAAGGGAAAACCCACTCGTAGCCCGGGTTCCGTCTAGTGTTCACCATTGGGCTGGAAGCTGGATAGATCCTCGGAAGCTGCTCCGAAATCTGGCCACACAAAACCAGCTGGGTCAAACCCCAGAAAGAGCAAGTGCCACAAAGGAGGCCACAAATAAGAACAAAAGCCAGCATATCAGAACATAAAGAATAAAGGAAAGTACAAGTAATAAAAGTACACAGGGCGATAAACGACTAGGGACGTGGAACCATTCCGGGAGCCAGGTTACAATCCTTAAACCAAACAAGGACCGGGATTGTAACCCTTCGCCTGAATAGCTCACTGCCTCTACCCATTTATCGTTAGAGATAAGTAAAACAATCATGATCAAGAGTTCCAGGTACAAGGCTAGACAAGACTTAGACAGGGCTGGACACCATTCATTCACAATCGGCCAAGCAAGTACTACGGCTTACTACTTTAACTAACTAGGGTTATCACAAGCCTAATTACTAACAAGATGCAAGTGAGAAACTCCCAGTCCCAAGCCCTGCAGACCATCCAGTTATCCTTCCGCGGGTTGAGAGTTATAGTTGGGTACATCGCCCGGGAGACAAATGTACCCTTAGGTGACTTAGAGGGTGCAACACATGACAGTGTGCTGGAAATGTGCTCTACTCGTCGGCAAGCTACAAGTCCATTAAAGCGCCCAGATAACGAGATTGCCTGTGACTGGGAATTCTCCATGTTCTAGTTTGATCTAATAATTAGCCTAATCTAATTTAGCGCGAGTCCCTGGCCGTGGTACCCAGGAAGTCACGTCCTAGACATGATGCAAGACAAGACAAGTGGATTGTGCAAACAAGCAAGCAGGAACACCCACGGTGTCAAGACAAGTCAAGTCAAGTTATCAAGTCAAGTCAAGTCAAGAGTGCGCCGCCACGGGCCACTATCAAGTTATCAAGGTAAATCATGTCAGGGTACTTGTCAGGGGTACGCCACGACGGGCCACTATCAAGTCAGGTTGGTCGTGTCAGGAGTGCACCACTACGGGTCACTGTCATGTTATACTAGTTCCTTGTCATACCATACTGTGTACAATAGTTATTCCAAACATATTAAGCAAAATCAAGTTCATGCCAAAAGGCGTAAGGATATAAAATGGGCGTAAAATACCAAATAAAATACTAATATAAAATAGGACTATAGAAGAGCCAAGATCAAGAAATAACAAATTCATCATAGACAAGTAGGTTCTGCAAGGGGGTCAGGGGTAGGTCTGCGCAGGGTGTGTACTGCGCATGGAAGAGCTGCGCAAGAGTTGTCTTGCACAAGGGTAGACTGCGCAGGGGTTACCTTGCGCAAGGGTGGTTTGCGCAAGGGTGGGTTGCGCAGAAGTGAATTGCGCAGGAGCGGTTTGCGCAGAAGTGAATTGCGCAGGGGTTACTTTGCGCATGGCTGGATTGCGCATGGCTAGCTTGCGCCAGCGCAGTCCAGCACAGCGCAAAGTGCTGGCCAAGTGACTGCGCAAACGGCCATGCGCTAAAGAGCACAGGACAGGGGTGCGCAATCGACCATGCGCTAAAAAGCGCAAGGCAGGGGGCTGTTCTTCATGGCCGAGAGCAAGTCCAAAAACACCAAGAACTTCAATTCTTCATATTTTTGTCAAATCAAAACCAAATCTAGATTTTCAAAGTTCTAACTTGAGTAAAATTGAATTCTCTTCCACATGGAAGCATCAAAACAAGCAAAAATCAAAGTTTAATAGATCAAAACCAAGGATTTCCGAAAATGGTTAAAACCTAGATCTAGAAGAATGAAAGCTCCAAATCACAAAATTCCAAGTTCTAATGTTGATCTACATGTCCTAATCTATCAAATGGACAAATAAAATTGGGTGCTTATTTGTTGGCAAGGTGCACTTGCCTATTGGTTGGGGAGTTGTGTGGAAGAAGGAAGAAGAAGAAGTTTGTAAGAAATAAATAAGAGAATAAAGAGGAGAGAGAAAAGTAGGTGGTGTTATAAAGTGGGGGAGTTGTGGTGTGTTGAGGGAGGAGTGTAGGTTAAGGTGTTCCATTCATGATGAACCAAACCAAACCAACTTCCACAAAATAAAACCAAGCCATGGTCCAAAACCCATTTACGAGAAACCAAAATCCATAAGTCGAGAAAATAAAATATGTGCCAAAAATCAAATACAAGCATAAATACGAAATACAGGAAATGAGGGTGACAACTCTACCCACCTTCAAAGAATTCTGTCCTCGGAATTTAATCAAGGAGCTAGAGATTGCCACGACAAGCTATACTAAGCACAGACAAGCTACACTAAGCAGTTCAATCATACAATCATACAATACAAGCAAGGAAGGGAAAGCGTAAGGCACAAGGAAGACATTATACCTTACGAGTCAAACAGGTAGGAATATCGTGATCGGATGTCGTCCTCACGCTCCCACGTTGACTCACCTAGAGAGTGATGACCCCAAGCAACACGGACTAAGTTAATAGTCTTGTTCTTGAGCGTCTTTTCTCTCCGGTCCATTATAGACACGGGCCTCTCCTCATACGAAAGGTTGGTACCAACAACCAATTCCGAATGATCTAGGATATGGCTCGGGTCCGGGATGTACCGTCGTAATTGGGACACATGGAATACATCATGTACCTCACTTAGCGACGGCGGAAGAGCGAGACGATAGGACACATCACCTACTCGCTCCAGAATATCGAATGGCCCTATATACCTAGGACTAAGCTTTCCCCGTACGCCAAAACGAATGACGTCGTGGGTAGGCGAGTTCCTAAGGAATACATGGTCGCCGACGGCAAATTCTAAGGGACGCCGATGAGCATCGGCCCAATGGCGCTGGCGATCCTGAGCAACTCGGAGGTGATCTCTGACTCTCCTAACCACTTCAACCGTCTGAAAAATCAGTTCTGGACCAAGCATCTGCCTCTCTCCGACATTGTCCCATGCTAACGGAGATCTGTACTTCCTCCCATACAGAGCCTCGAAGGGTGCCATCTGGATACTGGCCTGGAAACTATTATTGTACGAGAATTCCACTAGGTACAGGTGATCCTCCCACGAACCACCGAAGTCAAGGGTACATGACCGCAACATATCTTCGAGAGTTTGTATCGTGCGCTCTGACTGCCCATCTGTCTGCGGATGATACGCTGAGCTGAACTTGAGACGAGTCCCCAAACTTTGATGAAGACTGCGCCAGAAGTGCGATGTGAATCTCGTATCCCTGTCCGATACTATGCTGACTGGCACTCCGTGAAGTCTGACAATCTGCCTGAGATACATCTCTGCTAGCTGCGCCGTCGACTGTCCAACTCTAAACGGAAGAAAGTGTGCCACCTTGGTAAGCCTGTCCACAATGACCCAAATAGCATCTCTGCCTGCCGGAGATCTGGGTAACCCAGTCACGAAATCCATGGTTATGCGTTCCCATTTCCATTATGGGATCGGCAAGGGTTGAAGAAGTCCAACTGGCCTCTGATGTTCAGCCTTGACCTGTTGGCAAACCAAATATCGAGAGACATACCGGGCTATCTCTCTCTTCATACCATTCCACCAAAAGTGCTGACGAATATCTCGATACATCTTCGTACCGCCTGGGTGAATGGAGTACTGCGAACTGTGAGCCTCTGCCATGACTTCCTGTCTGATATCTCCACTGGGTACACAAAAACGCATGCCGTGTCGAAGTGTACCATCCTCATGAATACATAACTCTGGCCTTCTCCCTGCCTCGTACTCTGCTCTGAGCCACTGAATCTTGGAATCTGTTAACTGTGCTGTCCGGATCCTCTCAACTATGGTGGACTGAATCTGTAGGCTGGCCATCAAGGCCACATTGGAAGGAAGAATCACTTCAATTCCCATCTTCTGAAGATCTGCCAATAGCTCTAGTTGCGCCGTCAAGAAATAAACTCCGGCTCTCCGGCTCAATGCATCTGCTACTACGTTGGCCTTTCCTGGGTGATACTGCAAGTCCACATCATAGTCCACAAGTAGCTCAAGCCATCTTCTCTGCCGCATATTAAGATCCTTCTGGGTGAAGACATACTTCAGGCTCTTATGATCAGTAAATATCTCCACTCTGTCTCCGTACAAGTAGTGCCTCCACAACTTAAGTGCAAATACTACTGCTGCTAGCTCCAAGTCGTGGGTCGGGTAATTCTTCTCATGATCACGGAGTTGACGTGACGCATAAGCAATTACCTTCCCATGCTGCATCAAAACACATTCCAATCCTCTGCCTGAAGCGTCGCAATAAACTGTGAATCCTCCGGTCCCATCTGGAAGTGTAAGAATGGGAGCCGTTATCAAACCTCGCTTCAACTTCTCAAATGATTCCTGACATTCTGCCGTCCAAACGAACGACACATCCTTGTGGGTCAACTGGGTCATCGGCGCTGAAATCCTTACAAAATCAGAGACGAACCGCCGGTAGTAGCCGGCCAATCCAAGAAAGCTGCGAACTTCTGCTACTGAGCTGGGTACTGGCCATGCCTCGATAGCTACAATCTTCTGGGGATCTACTTCCACTCCTCCTCTGGTAATGATGTGACCCAAGTAAGAAATGCGATCGAGCCAGAACTCGCATTTACTGAACTTGGCGTACAACTGGTGCTCTCTGAGAATCTGGAGGACAACTCTGAGATGCTGCTCGTGCTCTGCTTCACTCTTGCTGTAGACCAGGATGTCATCAAGGAACACTATCATAAACTGATCCAAGTAAGGCATGAAGATACGGTTCATGAGGTCCATGAACACTGCCGGCGCATTGGTCGCTCCAAAGGGCATAACTAGAAACTCCCAATGCCCGTACCTAGATCTGAACGCCGTCTTCGGGATGTCCTGCTCTCTGACTCTGATCTGGTGGTATCCTGATCGCAAGTCTATCTTCGAGAAAACAGAAGCCCCCTGGAGTTGATCAAGCAAGTCATCTATCCTCGGGAGAGGGTATCTGTTCTTGATTGTCACTGAGTTCAAGGTACGATAATCAACACATAGCCTAGACGTACCATCATTCTTTTTCACAAGAAGCATCGGGGCTCCCCAAGGCGATCCACTAGCACGAATGAATCCCTTGGTTCTAAGTTCTTCAATCATCTTGTACAAAATCTCCAATTCTGAAGGCGCCATCCTATATACTCGCTCTAATACTGGTGCTGTCCCGGGAATCAAGTCAATAGTGAACTCGATCTCCCGCTCTGGTGGTATTCCTGGAAGTTCCTCTGGGAAGACATCTGGAAACTCTTCAACTATCCGGGGCAACTGCACTGATGCTACTGCCATCCGCAATACTGGAGGAGATGGCTCTACGGCGCCTCTAGAAAATGAAAACTCTGGCTCTCCGGGAATACTAAAGACAACTCTGCCAGCATGGCAGTCTATCCTAGCATAATAGTTCCTCAACCAATCCATGCCTAGGACTACATCATAGTCTGCCATAGGGAACTCTATGAGTCTAGCGGGAAATTCTCTACCGCTAACTACGATCCGACACGAGAAAAATACTCGATCTACTCCCACA
Organism: Iris pallida; assembly: GCA_029216955.1. Classification (NCBI taxonomy): domain Eukaryota; kingdom Viridiplantae; phylum Streptophyta; class Magnoliopsida; order Asparagales; family Iridaceae; genus Iris; species Iris pallida. Next base: position 18,641,727 of record JANAVB010031617.1, read on the forward strand.
AGACCATTACCAGTAAGTATATTGAGCCTCACTGATAATGACTCGGGCTCCAACCCTATCCGTGTCGCGAATCGTGCAGACATGAATGAATGCGATGCACCAGAATCAAATAATACATATGCTGGAAAGGTGTTGACGAGAATAGTACCTGCCACTACCTCACCTGGTGCAACTTCTTCTTCCATGGTCATCATCATAGCCTGACCTCTAGCTGCGGGTCCTCTCTGCTGGAAACCCCTCTGTCGGTTCTGTGCTGGAGCCTGGGTGAATTGCTGCTGGTTCTGCTGCTGAAAGGCCTGGGCCTGAGGCAACAATGGCCTCGGGTACTGCTGTTGCTACTGTTGTTGGACTGGAACTGGGGCTGGTCCTCTCACCGAAGAACTAGAAAGGTTGGATGATGATGGACTTCCCCTATTCGGACAGGTCCCTATCTTGTGATCTGCTCCTCCGCAAGCCAGGCACAATCCCTGTGCCCTGCGACACTCTGCCACTACATGGCCCGGCTTTCCGCAATGAGAACATCCCACCGCGGAAGACTGCTTCTGCTTCTGCTGCTGCGGGTACGTCGGGGTCGAATGCTGAACCGACGTCACTGAGGCCGCCCGCCTCGGAGTTCCAATGGTTATACCCCTAGCTGCCGGGGCTGGAGCTGAAGATTGGTGCATCTGGTTGTGGGACCGCTTCCTGCCTCCGGTCCTGTCCACAATTCTCCGGAAGGTATACTCATGCCTCCTTGCTGCCTTCAATACTGCATCGAACGTCTGGTGCTCGAACTGCTCCACAGCCAATAATATCTCTAAGTGCAGCCCTTGCTGGAACCGCTGAGCCCTATCGAATTCGGTTGCCACCAAGGTGGGGGCGAACCTACTCAGCCTGGAAAACTCGGTCACATAGCCATCGACCGTCCTGCCTCCTTGCTTCAAGTTGGTGAACCTGGTCTGCAGGTCGTACCGTGCCACCGCATCGAAGTACTTCGTCTGGAACCTCTCTCTGAACGTCGCCCAAGTGACTGGCGCTGCTAATCCCATGGCCTGAGCTGCCCACCAATCGCGAGCCAAGTCTAACAACTGTAGGCGTACCACCGCTACCTTCTCATTCTCAGGTGTCCTAGCTGCTTCTAGAACCACCTCGGTATCCTGAAGCCAAGCGTCTGCGGCAATCGCATCTTCACTGCCGTCAAAGAAGGGAGGGTTCAAGCGCTTGAAACTGTTGGCCGCCTGATTCCCTTGGGGACCTCCTCGGTTTAGTGCATCATGAACTTCCTGGTGCAAGGCGTCGCCTCGACGATCTTGGGATGCAAGCAGTTCTCTGATAAGCCCTACCAAAGGTCCCTCATCCTGTCTAGCTGGTTGAACGGGCGGAGCTGCCTGAACTGGAGGTTCCGAGCCTCCGGAAAGCATAACTCGGAAGGCTACTCCAGAGTGCTGAGCTTGATCTTCCTGGCGCTGGGGTGCTTGCCGAGCTCCCTCTAGCTGGTTGGCAGGTCCGGGAGTAATGCTGCTGAAGAAGACGACATAGGGAACAGTAAGGAAAGGACCAGGACAGATCAATGATACAAGCATGTGATCAGGTCAAGAATCTCAGGGATTTGAAGATACGAGCAGAGATCAAGGGCGAATATTGATTGAGACATCTATTCGGTAATCCCTCACATCTCTTGATTGACAAGACCTGCATGGGCCACCACTTAAACCGTGTTACGCCCCAGAACCAGAATACTGGAGAGCGGGGGCAGACACAGCCAGTTACGTATATTGAAATAGAATACATCTCAACTATACGGTCACGGCTGTCTAGATATGAGGGTTTACTACAAGCCAGCAGTCTCTTAAGGTCAAGCCTATTGTCTCAATCTCAAGCAATTAACAGAGTTACAAGATGTTAGAGCATCAAATATATATATATAAGGCGTCCCAAATATTACATATTGGATGATCATGAAGCTAGTCGTACAAAATGATAGGACTAGCAAGAGTTCAGTCATACATGATCAACCCTAGGATTTGTTAATCATGTTTACAGCCCGTAGGCAGACAGTAAGTAAATGTGCATCGAGCTAACAGGTGCTCGTCGGCTAAACGCCTCAAAAGAATAAATTTACATATAAGTGGGTGAAACAAAAAGGGAAAACCCACTCGTAGCCCGGGTTCCGTCTAGTGTTCACCATTGGGCTGGAAGCTGGGTAGATCCTCGGGAGCTGCTCCGAAATCTGGCCACACAAAACCAGCTGGGTCAAACCCCAGAAAGAGCAAGTGCCACAAAGGAGGCCACAAATAAGAACAAAAGCCAGCATATCAGAACATAAAGAATAAAGGAAAGTACAAGTAATAAAAGTACACAGGGCGATAAACGACTAGGGACGTGGAACTATTCCGGGAGCCAGGTTACAATCCTTAAACCAAACAAGGACCGGGATTGTAACCCTTCGCCTGAATAGCTCACTGCCTCTACCCATTTATCGTTAGAGATAAGTAAAACAATCATGATCAAGAGTTCCAGGTACAAGGCTAGACAAGACTTAGACAGGGCTGGACACCATTCATTCACAATCGGCCAAGCAAGTACTACGGCTTACTACTTTAACTAACTAGGGTTATCACAAGCCTAATTACTAACAAGATGCAAGTGAGAAACTCCCAGTCCCAAGCCCTGTAGACCATCCAGTTATCCTTCCGCGGGTTGAGAGTTATAGTTGGGTACATCGCCCGGGAGACAAATGTACCCTTAGGTGACTTAGAGGGTACAACACATGACAGTGTGCTGGAAATGTACTCTACTCGTCGGTAAGCTACAAGTCCATTAAAGCACCCAGATAACGAGATTGCCTGTGACTGGGAATTCTCCATGTTCTAGTTTGATCGAATAATTAGCCTAATCCAATTTAGCGCGAGTCCCTGGCCGTGGTACCCAGGAAGTCACGTCCTAGACATGATGCAAGACAAGACAAGTGGATTGTGCAAACAAGCAAGCAGGAACACCCACGGTGTCAAGACAAGTCAAGTCAAGTTATCAAGTCAAGTCAAGTCAAGAGTGCGCCGCCACGGGCCACTATCAAGTTATCAAGGTAAACCATGTCAGGGTACTTGTCAGGGGTACGCCACGACGGGCCACTATCAAGTCAGGTTGGACTTGTCAGGGGTACGCCACGACGCGTCACTGTCATGTTATACTAGTTCCTTGTCATACCATGCTGTGTACAATAGTTATTCCAAACATATTAAGCAAAATCAAGTTCATGCCAAAAGGCGTAAAATACCAAATAAAATACTAATATAAAATAGGACTATAGAAGAGCCAAGATCAAGAAATAACAAATTCATCATAGACAAGTAGGTTGTGCAAGGGGGTCAGGGGTAGGTCTGCGCAGGGTGTGTACTGCGCATGGAAGAGCTGCGCAAGAGTTGTCTTGCGCAAGGGTTACCTTGCGCAAGGGTAGACTGCGCAGGGGTTACCTTGCGCAAGGGTGGTTTACGCAAGGGTGGGTTGCGCAGAAGTGAATTGCGCAGGAGCGGTTTGCGCAGAAGTGAATTGCGCAGGGGTTACTTTGCGCATGGCTGGATTGCGCATGGCTAGCTTGCGCCAGCGTAGTCCAGCGCAGCGCAAATTGCTGGCCAAGTGACTGCGCAAACGGCCATGCGCTAAAGTGCACAGGACAGGGGTGCGCAATCGGCCATGCGCTAAAAAGCGCAAGGCAGGGGGCTGTTCTTCCTGGCCGAGAGCAAGTCCAAAAACACCAAGAACTTCAATTCTTCATATTTTTGTCAAATCAAAACCAAATCTAGATTTTCAAAGTTCTAACTTGAGTAAAATTGAATTCTCTTCCACATGGAAGCATCAAAACAAGCAAAAATCAAAGTTTAATAGATCAAAACCAAGGATTTCTGAAAATGGTTAAAACCTAGATCTAGAAGAATAAAAGCTCCAAATCACAAAATTCCAAGTTCTAATGTTGATCTATATGTCCTAATCTATCAAATGGACAAATAAAATTGGGTGCTTATTTGTTGGCAACGTGCACTTGCCTATTGGTTGGGGAGTTGTGTGGAAGAAGGAAGAAGAATAAATTTGTAAGAAATAAATGAGAGAATAAAGAGGAGAGAGAAAAGTAGGTGGTGTTATAAAGTGGGGGAGTTGTGGTGTGTTGAGGGAGGAGTGTAGGTTAAGGTGTTCCATTCATGATGAACCAAACCAAACCAACTTCCACAAAATAAAACCAAGCCATGGTCCAAAACCCATTTACGAGAAACCAAAATCCGCAAGTCGAGAAAATAAAATACGTGCCAAAAATCAAATACGAGCATAAATACGAAATACAGGAAATGGAGGTGACATAGCGTGATTGTTGATTTTAGAATTACACACTGGAACAGACTTGGCTAAGGAACCAGTGCTGTCAGCGTGACTTTTGGGTTTGAAATTGTACGCTGGAACAGATTTGGCTAAGGAGCCAGTACTGTCAGCGTGACTTTTAATTTTGGAAACACACACTGGAACAGATTTGGCTAAAGAGCCAGTACTGTCAGCGTGATTTTTGGATGTAAGATTGCACACTGGAACAGATTTGGCTAAAGAGCCAGTACTGTCAGCGTGACCTTTGATTGCTGTCATCTTCGAGCGCACAAGAGTGTGCGTGCTTGCAGTAGAGTTCTTGCCAGTGTTAGGAGTAGACACTGTGGCAGAGACTTCACCATTGGCTGCCAACTGATTCTTAGGGACATAGACATAGTGTCCCTTCGACTTGGCAGTGATGATGGAGGCTGTAGTGGGCTTACCACTCTTAGCCCGCTGCATTTCTTCATAGGCGAGTTGATCAAATTGGATCGTCATCACCTTCTTCGTCGAGCCGATTGACGAAGTGTCGCATTGAGTTGTTGCCATCTCAGAAGAGGAGATGGTTTTCCCCAGCAGAGTCGCCAATTTGTTTTCCATAAATAAATTCCTTTATTTATTGTGTATCTGGAAAAATTACAACTGTGGGAATCTGATCTAGAAGACGATCACTTTATCCCTTGGACTATGCGAAGAAGAAAAGCTCTCAAAATTTTGACAGTAGATAACTATGTATCTGTACAATGAATGAGAAAAAAACTCTATTTATAGAGTCAAAAATAACTGTAAGGATAACTGACTTCACAGTCTATACCTAGTTAAAAATCACGCAGGATTTAACATACGCAAGACTGTGAGCAGTTACTGGACGTGGCATGTAACTGTTGGACACATGGCGATCATGCATGAGTCGTGTGCAAGTTACAGGACACGCAGGCGAGAGATCAGTGGCATGGCTGCCACGTACTCCAATTTGATGAAATCCATGCAGACTTGTTGAAGACGAAATCCATGCAAAATCGGTGTAGAAAGCTTCAAAATCCACGCAAACTTGGGGCAGGAAGCTTCAGAATCCACGCAGATTTGGTGAAGAAAACTTCAGAATCCACGCAGACTTGAGGAAGAAAACTTCAGAATCCACGCACGTTTGAGATGAAGATCTCACAAATACACGCAGACTTGAGATAGAACTGCCAGCTGTCTTGATTTGGCGTACCTCGACTGACACAAAATCTCTGACAGTGATTGCTTTTGTCAGTCGCATTAAATGACAAGAAGCTCTTTTGGTACGCCAACATGACGAAGGTTGAGTCTTGCTGAAGAAGATTTCGAAAATCACGCAATAGACGGCTGTGATCGCTCGAATTCTGTGCATACGTGGCATACGAAGAGACATTCTTCCACTGTTGTGCTGTCAGTCATAATTACTCTCTGACAAATGATGAGTTGTCTCCTCAGCGTGATTTGTAAATATTGTCTTGATCAACTGAGCGTGACTTTTGACTCTGTCCTGATCAACTCAGCCTGAGCGTGACTTTTGACTCTGTCCTGATCAACTCAGCGTGACTGTCATTTTTGAGGCCTACAAAAATAATCATCATACAATAATTATGTCGATGAATAATGAAACCAACATTTATGTGAATATGGAGGTCGATGGGGGTAACTAAGGGACTTCCATGGTAGCCTGATATCCTGCCCCAATCAAGAGTGAAAGCGCCCACACCCAGTCCGTGGTCCCTGATCCCACCTATTGAGCTGTGATGTTATGGGGACAGTAGCATGGCATGGTATAGTACATATGGCTTGCAAGAAGGAAGATGAGGAAGAACTGCATCCTGGTTAGCCCCTCTTATTGCGGGTCCTTCTTATATAGAGCTCTGTAATACCAAGTTTACATTCATGTCATGCATGTCAAGCCACATATGCTAACTGATAATGCACTAGGTTAATGGCTTTTCAACAATCTATAGTAAAAAAGCAATACTTAGTTTCAACCATCAGCACATTATTCCTTATTCTGGTATTAGCATAAGAAATTGACCCAAGAGAAAATGAAGTAAAAACCTTTAACTGAGTAAGTCATCCAATTAGAAGAGAGTTGAACTCATTTTAATCAAATGTTGGAAGTTATTTCCTATCATTTTAAAAATGGCTAATTTGAGCTTGTTTTAGAGCAAACATACAAGAAATGGCTTCACCTATGTAAGTCTGATTAGAGTAGGAACAAAATATTTACAACCAACTTTTACATTGTATATTATCTTTTTAGTGTTCCTTAAACCATATTGAGAATTCCAATTCTAGCATTTAACTAAAATATACCATTTGTTGCTTGGAACTGAAGAATCACAATTGTACAGAGTTGTAAATCTATATGTTATACATTGTTTTGACATGTTATCACAAAACTAAGAGCCTAAATCAAATGTAATTTTGGTATAACTGGTATCATATTTTGTAAATAAATGAATCACAAGAGGCCCCACATGCTAAACAAATAGCCTCTTCAAACTATAGTATGTTGACTACTATATCATGAACATTAACGATAAAAGATAAAGTGCATAATTGAGCTAACTACGAATTAATAAGAAAATCCATTTGCATCATCTGCATACCATAATGAACTTTATTTTTCATTGATACTCTGATTAAATAGATGAATAGCTACAATGCATGTTAAAGAAATATCTAAAAATATGCACGATAAAATATGAACTTCAACTAGAATTTACATATCTTGATACATGGCACTGGATATCCGAGAAATCCGAAGTCTTCACTACCAAAATAAATAAACCTAAAGGGCAGTAGTTGTCAATCTAGCAAATGATCTAGGACTAGTCTGCATGCCAAAACAGAACCATCTAGGTAGAGAAACCAATAAAAAGATTGCTACATCATTTGGCCATGATAACTACATCCAGCATTTGTAAACAAAGTACAAAAGAACATCAGTTCTATTGGTAAGTTTATTTTGTTCTAATGGTATGTAGCAGAGACCTTAGAAATTTGTGCACATGGAAAAGTAACACTCTTTTTTACTATAAATTGGATTATTCAAGACTAAAAACATGCTTTGGGAAGGAAGGGTCAGATTTAAAAAAAAAACATGAAACTATACATGTATGCTTGTGAATTAATCAGCTTCTTCACTTTTCCTATCAACCTACAAAACCGTAATAAAAAACAATGCTATAAGATTTTTATGACTGAACATCACTTTCTATGTAGATCAACAACAAAAACCAGTCTCCTTTGACAATAAGAAACTTCTAAGTAGCAACTAAAGTTTGAACAAGGCAAAAACATTGCAGCAGCAAGGGGGAAATTTTTCTGAGACATACGCACACACAAGTATAAAAAGTATACAGTATGAAATTTTCTAGGTTCTAGTATGAAAAAACAGTGTGATCTATTTCTACTCCAAGCAATTGGTAAAATAAATTGGTAACAGGAAACAATGACAGAAAATATTCAAAATAACTTGCATGGGAACTGATGCCTATGTTTAGATCCATCCCCATTGCCATGAATATCCACAAAGAGAAGATTATTTAAGGGCATCGCGGACACTGATGCCCCTGTTTAGATCCATCCCTATTGCCATGAATATCCAAATCCAGAAGATACTAGAAAATTAACCAGATTCTGAGTCCAGGATAAAATTATGAAAAAGTGGACATATACAGACAGATCTAGAGCAACCTTTTTAGCCTAAGATATTATAGGAAGCATGATTTGGATATTGCTCCACAATAATCTCACCCACTCAATTTTAGCGGTCAAGTATTATGAGCTCACTTCAAATATGACAACAAGAAGAGATAATTACTGACCTTTGGAGGAAACTCGTAGCTTGCAAAATGATTAAATGTTCCCCCTGAGAAGCCCAACATAATCCGCACATATACATTTGTATCATTTTTTCCCCAAAAAAAATTTGTATGCTCTTACTCTGAAATCATGATCTTTTATCGAGAGGTTAACAAACAACTACCTGGGTATATTTCTGAGAGAGAAGTACCAGGGATGTGTTCACCTGATTCTTTTTTACAGAGCTTTTATCTATGAAACACTCCAAGTAGTGATTTATCCTCCATGCTCTTGATTGCTTGATTCATAAGCATGCACGTGCCACTATGTGCACCTGCTAGTGATGTCCAACTAAGTAAAATAGGATATACAAGAAAATAAGAAGAGAACAAGAGTAAACATATGTCATTAAAGAAACAATATTGCGAACAAAATGTTATAGCCAACTTAGAACCTGCCCCAAAATCATCACCTAAAGTAATTGTCCAATGGAAACTATGCATAGTAACCAATAATTAAATATTAGATAATTAATATAACTTGGAAAGATATTTAATATCTATTAGGGGTGGTCACATCCGAAGATAGCAACACTTTTGTAGAACGATGAGCACAGTTTATAGCAGGGGTATTAGCAAACAGTTAGGCTAGGATCAGGACAGGTTAGTAGCTATTTGTATAGGGGAATTGGTAGACAGTTAGGGTAGGTTTAGGTCAGTTTAGTAGTAGTTTGTAGCAGGGGTATTAGCAGACAATTGAGCTAGGATGTGTGTGCAATTGTAGGTGCAATTTGCAGTTTGCATGCAGTAAATATCTGTAGCAATGCATAAATTGCACTAATGTTTAGCCTGTAGTAGAACATTAGGCGGTGAAGGGAATATTTATGATTGGTATATTTGTGTATGAGTAGGGAAATCTGTACAGGTACTGTCGGCTAGTTAGGCCACGTATTAGCATTAGGTGCAGATGCAGTTTACAACCGCGCACATAGCAGCAGTGTAAGGGTTTTAACAGTAGATTATAGACTGATATCCAACAGACTACAGTCTGCTAGCAGTTAGTGCAACAGCTAATTGCTGTAGGGAGCTGCAATAATTTATACCAGCAGGCAGCTACAACAATCTGTACTAGAGGAAGGGAAACTGCATACCTGCAATACTCCAATTTTCTAGATAAATGAACAGGTATCTGTGAGCACCACATCATAATGACTAGGTACCTGCAATACTCCAATTTTCTTATTATTCAAGTGACGCTTTGCTCAAGCGCGTGCCTTTTCTGCATTTTTTCCTAGACCCTGAAGGATGTTGGCAACTAAGTTCGCTTTTGCTATTGACAACCATTCGAGATCTCACCAGCAACCTCTTGTCCTAAAAAAAGTAATCATTTAGACGAAGTCGGTTGATTAAGACAAAATATTGTATCCCTTAAGATCATCAAAGGCTACTTTATGTAGTCTGTGTACCTCTAGTCGTGTCTGTCACCTTGAACATGTTGTTTCATGATGTATCCATGCAACAGATAGACACGATATCAATAAAACAGTCACCAACTTACCTCAAGCCAGTTATAGCATCAAAATATTTTTCATTAGCAATCCAGACTTTTCCAATTGCTCCGAACAGGCTTGGCTACACAGTTTTCATCTTTTTTTGTTGCCATCTCTCCCATGCACATAACTGAACAAACGAGGAATATCAGAAGCTACACCATGTCACATTTAAAAATTATTCTTACAAGTGGAAAATTACACATTCAGATAAAATCATTAGAATTTGTATATGACCCTCTACTGTAGCAATGCATGAATGTGGATCAAGAAAAGAGTATCAAGAAGAAAAAAATCAACAGTAAAATATGGATAAAAATGGTAACAGTGTAAAAATCTGCAAAAGCAGGATTAGCACTAACTAGAGAAAGGAAGCAACAAAAGTTACAGTAGCCAATACAAGCCAAGACTGGGAGCAAAGGAAACACTAATAGTGGCCAAGCATTTCAATACTAAATTTAATAATATAGAGAGAACAAGAAAAAAAGGGATCGTCTATTCAAGGCAATTGAATGAATGCATCCAACAACCCCCAGCCAAAGGCCAGCCCTACATATAAGGACCTGTATCTACCACAAACCTTTTCTCATCATCAGACCCCACATATTCAGGGCAACAGTGACTGAAAGACCATCCTTAAATAAGGGTTGGATGTTAAGACTCTCTCTCTCTCAAAATGGTGTCTGTATCCACCTGTACACATATATATGTATAGGTATTCGTGCAACATAAGTTATTATACTGTACCTATATGTATCCCGTATTTGTATCGTGTTCTCATCCCGTATTTGTATCGTGTTCTCATCCGTGCATGCTCAAAAATTACAACTCATCCCATAAAATAGCACAAAGAAATAGAGTAGCCTACAATGAGAGGCCAGCCAAACGGTCAAAAAAAACTTTTTAATCATATATGCAATTGGGGTCTTGAAATAATTGATAAACAACTTTAATAGTGAGGGGGTTTACAAAAAAATTATACAAGCAAATGAAGGCACATTTCAAAGAATTTGAAGTTCTTATTCATAAGCATGGTAGCATATACCTAATAACAGTAGCACCTAACTAGCAAAAGCAAAACCAGCGATGCACCTCTTTCCCTCTCTAACCACCATATATCGATGACATCCAACCAATGCCTTCCAATGCTTTGTATACTGGTATATATACATGTAATAAATCTCAACCAACCATCTCCCTCTCTCGTCTCTTCCAATGTAACTACATCGCTAAACTAATATTACACTTCAATTTCTCTAAATGAGGACAATGGTGGGTTGGTTGTATATATTGGGACAAGAGTATCCTCCAAGGGATGAAGGAACTGGGGGTAAAATGGTTTGTGAACGAGTCCATGCCGCTTAGAAAAGAAAAGAAAAGAAAAGAATAAATAAAGATGAAAAATGGTGGTGCAAATGAAGATAAATGGAATGGAATAGAGGAAAGGGGGAGTTGATCTTTGTTCTTCCTTCTCTGCTTGATTGGATGTGGATTATTATGTAGGTGGGTTTCTGTGGGGAGCTGACAATTGTATAAAATCTGAGGAAGGACCCATTCGTGGTCGAATGTTTACTTCATTTGTTATACTACAGACCATAATGCCTCACCGAGTATTCCAACACTTTCTGACTTGGGCAAATCATCTCCTTCACCCTCGTCCTGTTCTTGTATATCTTGAACGTTGGCACGATCCTCACATTCTCTGCCTTTGCAATGATTGGGCTCTCATTCACATCTACCTGATGTTAGACACAACGAGGTAATTTAAATCAGAAAGTATAAATTGGAATGAAGGATTTGAGTTTATGCTGCATGTTTGCGACAAGCTTACCTTGAGAAAATTGAGAGATGAAAATCTAGCACAAAGTGAATCTACAAATGGGTTTATTTGGGTGCAATGCTGATTTGATGCAGCCATGAAATGAACCACCGAAACTCCTGAAAGAGGAATTGTAATTTGTAGAGAATAATAGTTGAGTATTTTATTGATTGACTACTCCACTACTTATAGGGAGTCTAGCTCCTCTTCATATTACATTTTCTAATGTGGGACTAAATCCCTTATTAGTTCTCAACACTCCCCCTCAAGATGGGCGATAGATATTAATCATTCCCATCTTGTTACATAGCTTCGACAGATTTAATGAACTAAGACCCTTAGTCAGACAGTATGCCACTTGTTCTTCTGAGCGAACATGATCAATCTTCAGTATCCCTTGTTCCAGCTTCTCTTTGATGAAGAATCGATCGATCTCGATGTGCTTCGTTCTGTCGTGCTGAACTGGATTGTTAGCTATACTTATTGCAGCTTGACTATCGCTCAGAAGACGTAACGGTGCTCACTTGTCCAGCTTCAACTCTGTCAGCAACTCTTTCACCCACAGCAACTCCGACACTCCTAAAGCCATTGCTCTGTATTCTGCTTCAGCTGTAGACAATGCTACCACAGACTATTTCTTGCTTCTCCATGAGACCAAGTTTTCTCCTAGAAAGACACAATATCCCGTGGTAGACCTTCTATCGTTTATGCAGCTCGTCCAGTCTGCATCGCAGTATCCCTCAACTTCTATACATCCATTCTTCTTGAACCATAGCCCTTTCCCCGGCGTCCCTTTCAGATATCTCAAGATCTGAAACACTGCATCTATATGACCCGTTCTTGGATCATGCATGTAGCGACTTACTACACTCACCGCAAATGAGATATCAGGGCGAGTGTGTCCCTGATAAATCAATCTCCCTACAAGTCGTTGATATCTTTCACGATCAACTGGCTCTCCTGCTTCTGCTCCTAACTTGCACTTCTGGTCAATTGGAGTGACTGCTGCTTTGCATCCCAGCATCCCTGTGTCCTTCAGCAGATCTAGTACGTATTTTCTCTGTGAGAGAACAATTTCTTGTTCGCCTTCACACACCTCGATACCTAGAAAGTACCTCATCGCTCCTAAATCCTTCACCTCAAACTCCTTCGCATGACTTCAGCTTAGCGATCTCGACTTCATAATTACCGGTGATTACTATATCATCCACGTATACAACAAGTATAGTGATGTGTCCTCTTGTATGCTGAAGAAAGACCGTATGATCTACATTTGCTTGATGGTATCCCATGCCTGTAACAACCATTCTGAATCTGTCAAACCAGGCTCGAGGAGATTACTTGAGTCCATATAGCGACTTCTTCAGTTTGCACACTTTTTCATGCGATGTCCCTCCGTCTGATTCTGTAGCGTAGCACCCTGGCGGGAGTTCCATGTACACTTCTTCTTGTAGGTCCCCATGGAGAAAGACATTCTTCACATCTAACTGGTATAGCTTCCACCCATAGTTTGCTGCAATGGAGACCAGAGTTCTTACGGTACTCATTTTCGCTATTGGAGCAAACGTCTCATCATAGTCGATGCCATATAATTGTGTGTATCCTTTTGCAACCAACCTTGCCTTGTATTGTTCCACTTTTCCTTCTGACGTCTCCTTTACTGTGTACACCCATTTGTATCCCACAGTTTTCTTCCCTTTGGATAGTGGAACCAGCTCCTACGTCTTATTTTTCTCCAGTGTCCCAAGTTCTTCCATCATTGCAGCTTTCCACCTTGGATCTTTCTTTGCTTCCTGCCAACTTTTGGGTAACGAAGTAGAGTCTAATGATGCAATGAAGGCTCGATAATTCAAAGAAATGTTAGAATAAGACAGGTAGTTGGCAATATCATATTCATAATCATCAAAACGACTAGGAGCCTTACCCGCATTGATGCGAGAAGATCTCCTTAAGGGAGCAATAGGTGGTGGAGAGATCATACCATCAGAGTCAGAGAGATCCGCATCAGAATTAGATTGATTCAGTGCGGGGGCAACATATTCAAGAGTTGGAGCAGGAGTAGACGATGGACTTGGTACAGTAGGCACGGGGCACGGTACAGGCACAGTACTGGACTTCTGATGTCTCCTTCTGTAGACTTGAAGCTCCTTTTCCATTGTCTGCTGCTCCCCCTGTTTAACATATGTATCTTCTTCATCTTCTATATCGGATTCACTGCTTTCTCCCCCTTTCGTCCAGTTTTTCTCTCCCCCTTTCGTCCAGTTTTCTACGACCGGGCATGGGACCGATCCGACCACCATAGATGGGCTTATTTTCTCCCCCTCACATCTAACACCCTCGGTGTTAGGTGTGTCACCAAACGCTGAACCGTCATCTGAACCATAATATGGTTCTAGTTCTCTGAATGTAACGTCCATGCTTACAAACAGCTTCCGCTCAACGGGGCTCCAACATGCGTATCCCTTCTGAGTTGTCGTGTACTCGACAAAAACACATTTAACCGCTCTAGGATCCAGTTTGCCAACTCCTGACCTATTATCTTAGACAAAACATACACATCCAAATACTTTCGGTGGAACAGTGTACGTGGTTGCACCAGTAAGCATCTCCAACGGTGTCTTCCAGTCCAATACCTGAGATGACATTCTGTTGATGAGATAAGAGGCCGTTAACACTGCTTGCCCCCATAAGTGTTTCGGGACATTCATAGCCAGCATCATCATCCGTACGACCTCCAGCAGGTGTCTGTTCTTCCGTTCGGCCATACCATTTTGTGGCGGTGTATAGGCACATGAAGTTTGGTGCAGTATTCTATGAGTGGATAAATACTCAGCAACCTTCTTATTTGTATATTCCGTCCCATTGTCAGACCGTAAGCACTTAATATTAGTGCCATATTGTATTTCTATCCGGCGATGAAAGTCTCGAAAAGCCTCAAAGACGTCACTTTTATTCTTCATAAGGTAGACCCATGTCACGCGAGTATAACAATCAATAAAAGTGACGAACCATCGAAAACCGTTAATACCGGTTGTAGGACAAAGGCCCCATACGTCCGAATGTATCATATCAAATGCAGCTGAACTTCTACTTCCTGAACTCACATACGTGCTACTGATATGTTTACCCAACTCACATGCATTACAAAATAACTTCTCTTTATTACCCTTTGGTATAAGGACGAATACATTCGACTAAGAATTTTAAAAGAAGAATGACCAACACGCTGGTGGTGGAGAAGCAATTCGTCTTCTACACTGCGTCGTGAATCTGCCGACGGTGTGTCTGCTACCAGAGATGCCAATGCTTTGTCCAGTCCAGTCCTGTCCAAGTACCACAGTCTCTTATGTTATGTGCCAGTCCCTAGTCGTCGTCCTGTCCCCTTTTCTGAAAAGTCACCGTAGGAATGTCAAAGGAGACAGTACAGTTAAGATCAAGAATAATGGCACTAATAGAAAAAAGATTGACAGAAAAAGACGGAGCATATAAGACATTGGTGAGAGTGAGAGACGGGGTGCATGCGACAGTGCCTTTACCCATGACAGGGCTGGAGTTACAATCAGCAGTCTGAATGCTCTCCGGCGTCGGTAGGTGAGTATAGTCCTGGAACTCACTGCGGGATCCCGTGACATGGCGAGATACCCCAGAGTCCATAATCCAACCTGGATGGTGGACAGCTGCTGCAAGAGCACGCGCAGGAATACCTGTGCTGGTTTGGACAAAGCAAGTGATGTGATCCCCCGAGGGAGATGATGCCCCATGACCGCCGTCCGAACCCAGCTTCGTGCTGCGTAACCTCGCGAGGAACTCCTTCTCAAGAGAGGTTAACTCAGCCAGGTGATTTTCTCCCCCTTCCTCCGCCAGATTAGCTTTGTGTCCTCCAGAATAATTTTCCCTTCTACCATCATAACCGCCTCTACCACCTCGACGTCCTCCGCGGCCCCATCCACTATCACCCGACTGACTTTGCAGGGGTTTTGGACAAAATCTGATATAATGCCCTGAGTTACCACAGTTGTGGCAAACACCGGCCATAGAGGAAGGCTGATTGAAGGCGGCAAGGGCAGATTTGTCAACAGCGGCCGACTCCCCCTGGAAATAGCACTTGTTGGGCATCAATTTCAATCGAGCCTCTTCTTGTGCCATAACAGCTATGGCTTCTTCTAAGGTTGGAAGCATGGGCTGTGCTAGGAGTACATTCCTTCTATGCTCAAACACAGGGTTAAGACCCTTCAAGAACTTCATCATCCGCTGTCGCGAAATATAATCCAAGAACTTTTGGAAATATTTCGCAAATGTCGGTTCAACTTGTGCATCGTCCATCCTAAGAGGATCATAGTGATCCCGATCAGACCAGTACTTCTTCAATAGTGCTGCATACTCAGAGATGGTACGGTCGTCCTGGGCCACCCTATCAAGTTCATCCTGCAGTTGGAAGACCCGTATAGGATTGTCGGAGCCTGAGTACATATCCTTCAAAGTCCGCCATATGTCAGCGGCAGCCTCCATCGCCTCTACATTGCCCGACACTTGGTCGGTCAAGGAGGCAGTCAACCATCCAGCCACAACATTGTTGACAATATCCCAAATAACAAACTCCTTTGAGGAGGGATCATCTGGCGCCTTGGTTTGGCCATTGACGTAGCCAACCAAGCCTCGTCCCTTCAGCGTCTGCAATGCCTGCCTTGACCATTTCAAGTAGTTGGACGTTCCATCCAACTTCGTCTCCAGCTTGTCCAGCTTCCCCATTTTGTAGGGTGACGGATCCACATCAGTATGGAACACACGTGGGGATGCCTCGATTAATCTTTTTGATAAAATATCATCAACCAAGGCCTTCATCTCTTCTGCTGTCAGTTTATCACTGATCGAATCCATGGCGTCTTCCACTGTGAATCGTCGTCGTCGTCTTCGGCGGCTTCGTCGTCGTCGTCGTCTTTGGCGGCTTCGTCGTCGTCGTCGTCTTCGTTGTCGTCGTCTTTATGTAAAGTCTTCAACAGAGACCTTAAGAATGCGCTGATAACGTGGCCAACACCGACGCGCGCATGTAGACCCTAATTTGCAGATCGAGAACAGAAAACAAATAAAGCATTTGTAATTCTAGAGGACGTAATCTAGGAACAGAAGGTGCAAATAAAGCATTTGACAGCCATCCGTCTTCGAATAACCGTCCACATAATCTCTCTCTCAAATTAGGGTTTTTTTTTGCTGTGAAAAAAAGGAGGGGGGTCAGCAGCAGATTGGATCAGAAGAGGAGGGGGCGTCGGATGGGGGGGGCAGCAGCAGGGCGGCAGCAGGGGGGCGTCGGGTGTGTCGGGGGGGCGTCGGCAGGGCAAGGGGGGGCGTCGGGCGGGGCAGGTTGGGGGTTTTTGCCGGGGGGTGGGTGTCGTCGGCGGGATGGGAGGGGGTTCGTCGGGTGGGGCAGGGGGGGCGTCGGCAGGGCAAAGGGGGGGGGGGGGCGTCGGGCGGGGGAGGTAGGGGGGTTGTCGCCGGGGGGTTAGGGGGGAACTGTCGGGGGCAGCAAGGAGGGGGGGGGGGGTTCGGCGGCAAGGGGGAGCGTCGGGTTGGAGAAGGGATGAAATTTTTTTTTTTATGGTTATGGCTCTGATACCATGTAGAGATTAATTGTTGTGTGTTTTATTGATTGGCTACTCCACTACTTATAGGGAGTCTAGCTCCTCTTCATATTACATTTTCCAATGTGGGACTAAATCCCTTATTAGTTCTCAACATAATTAAATTAGCAATCATGCGATTATTAGGTACAGAATATTGTAGTCAGTTTGAGTTCAGCAACTCGATAGGTAAAGGAACATCTCATTCATCTAATGAACTCCATTGCCTTTGTCAACATATTTAGCAACGCCATTGCCATTGGTCCATGTAAGACTTAGTTCTAAACTAGCTCGGAGAACTGATAATCAGTAAATCTCCAAAATTTAGGCCTATGTGGACAATAGCAAAGGAGTTGCATGAGTTACTAATATGGAGATGCGCGCTATAGTTTCTCCCGAATAGGGATGTCATTTGCACAATTGGGGAACATTTATATTCATCCCATTTTATGGTAACCAATTCATAATTTGACCAAGTATTAACATTTGGGAAGCTCACCTGGTACAGATATTACTACTTGGAATTGTTCCTCGCAAGTGATTTCCTCAACCTCGCCACCAAACTTCATATTAGACACCTCCTCGCCTTGAGATATTTTCAGTGCCACTTGAGCATGGAATAAGGACTCAGCGACCACGGTGTCACCTGGTAGTTCCTTTCTCAGAACCTCATAATCGCGCACCGCTTCAGTCCAACGCTCAAGCTACATAACTCAAGAAGTTTTAGATGATTGACATGGACAGTCCTCAAGAGACTGGAGATATAGAATGAACTCAACAGGAATAAGAAAATGCATTGCTACTGTAGCAATGCATGAACGTGTTTCGTTGTTCTAATTAATCGATCCATGGATGACTTGAATGTTGAATTTTACCGTCACCGGACAATATGGCATCACACACAAAAGGTACCAGGAAACGTAACAAAAAAGGTGAATAATTTCAGACCCTAGAAAATAAACAAGAACAAACCCTAAAAAACAAGCCCTAGAAAATAAACAACATCAAATCCCCCTTCCGTCGCTCCCTCGATTTCCCTTGACCGCTTTGATTAAGATGTCCTACCGTAGAGGAAAATTTCTTGCACCGCAGAGGTTCGACTTTGATGCTGGTGATATCGGGCCGAGGTTATCTGTCCCGTATCGGCATCGCACAGGGGCGGGGGAGGGTACAAATGAGGAACGATTTGGGTAGGTGAGAGGATTACCTGATGATCTGGGAGGGTTCCATCGGCGGTTCCAGTGTGGAGTTTGCGAGGGGAGTTCAGTAGTGGATTTGGGAGGCGATTTTGAGGGGAGAAGAAAATATAAGTTTTGAGAAAAGGGCAATGCGGGATTTGGAAGAGGAATTTCGCAGGTTTTGGTAAAAGAGTAAGGATCTAAAATTTACAACAAATTATGGAGCCAAATTTTCAACATAATTTTAATGTTAAACGACGGTTTTAATCCGTCAGAAATACGACTTTAATCTGTCATTGTTGGACAACTTTAACTGTCCCAAATTGTCCATTTTGGTGTAGTGTGGGCACAGAAAGTACCTGTATAATATAGAAAAAGAAAACCACAGAATCATTACATGGGAAATTGGTGCACCAAGAGAATGACTGCAAAACAGTTTGAAAACTGCATACAAGGGTCCGCAGAAGTTCGTACAGAAGTCGAGTCTGGAATTGGTTATAGGCCAAAGCAACACCACTACTACACTAGGAAGTATCAGAGATCGGGTAGCCAAGTAATAGGAGTACTAGAAAGAACATAGGTGAATCCAACATAGGTGTTAGAGGGCAACCTGAGTATCTGTACCAATTTTCTACTAGTATGGGCTGGTGAATAGGGATAAAAGGATTGCAGTATTACATCAAGAGATGTTATATGCAAGTAGCATATAACAATAGCCGTGGCAGCACATAGGTTGCTGCCATCAACAAGGGTAAATAGGTAGGGATGTATCATATTTGTATCACATAGTACCAACATGGAAAGTATAAAATCTAACTAGGTAACATGAAAGGGGATGCATTAGCAGTACCAAGTCAGGGTATCTGGGTAGTATAGGACCCTAAGTATCTATTGGATGTCAACAAGTCACCTGGGTGTCTAGGTGCACTGGTAGGAACATGGGGTACACAAGGACCCCTGTTATAGTAAAGCAACCGACTCTTACAGCATGAAACATAGTAGCCCAAGTAGAAAATAGGTAATGGGTTATTGTTTGTGTGTTAAGGTCACTAACAGCAGTAGTATAAGTACAAGATGGCAGTACACCCCTATGTGCAAGAAAACTGTGTAGCTGTGTGTATTATGGCATATACAATTGGGTGTAAGGGGTAGGGCAGTGTTTGGTATCAGCAAGGGTAAAAGGATAATGGGTGAGTACCATAGGTGACGACTTAGTTATCTGCTAATATAGAAGTACAAGTTTAATATACCAAGTAGGTAATAATGAACCAAATGTCATACCAAGCCACTTAGGATATCTGTAGAGTAGAAAAAGACCTAGAGACCTAATAAGTAAATAAATAGGCTTATTATTACTTTTAGATTGTGTATTGCCATTATAAATGCTTAAAATAGGTTAGTTGGACTTGGATGAGGTACAGGACCCGTGCCAGCAGCTCAAGACACCAGGCTAGTACATTTATTATTTGTTTCCAATATTGTTAATTACTATATTTCATTGTTTAGTTAGATATCTGATTTCTGACACGCTCGTTACGCAGATAGCACATCATGGTTTTCTTTTCATATCTTATCATCCTTCTTACATGTCGTGTCAGGACGGAAAAGTACCAAGTAGATGTGTGATCAGATCCGTAGACCATACATTACTTTATTTTATTTCATGCTATTTAGATCGTGAGGATGCAAATCGAATGTAGACCGTACGTTGTAGTGTCCCAACCGATCACATATCGAAAGGAGTACTTCAACATACTTAGATAGTTATGTTTTCCTATTTCACTCCTTACATGTTCTCATATGTTTTCTATTTATCATTCATCATATTTTCTTGTTAAATTTACCTTGATGTCTCATCATGTATTTTATGACTAACCTTGTTTTATAGTCGTTATCATATACTTGGAACTGCACACAATGAATTGTATTCGTTCCATCTTTACTGGATAAACATTTTAGGTGACTACGATGAGGACGGATGCCCTACTCATTATGGTCCATATGGAGGAGATATAGCTGAGCCTGACCTTATACTACAGGGTGATCAGGGGAAGTTAGTAGCACACGACCCAGCTGCCACCGCTTACTTAGTTTGAGACCGAATTTGTCTCCGGGTTTAGTTGACTATTGCTATTTGACATTTAATTTGACGATTAGTTTTCTGAAGTTATCTATTTTATTGGAGTTGTGACTATTTATTCTTCCTTTATATTTTATCGTGCGTTTCTTGTTAGAGCTGTGATTGAGTAGTGGTTTTGGTTATAATTATTGTCCTCCCAAGTGGAGTTGAATATATTACGTGGGTTGTTCATCATATGATGATTATACAACATTCTATTAATGACAGTGTGGCTTAGGCTGTACGTGCCTATGATTTATGCCGAAATTCTAGGTGCAGGTCGAACAGGAAGGCCCAGAAGCGGAAGCTCGATGAGGTCCCCTTGGTTGTAGCAGTCGCGACGATGGAGGTGGAGGACGAGATCTGCCCCCACTACGAACAAAGCCTAGGGGCGGAGGTCGGGGCCCAGGTTGGGTCCTCTATAGGAGCTTCTCGTTGCGGGAGACCAATTGCATCACCGTCGAGCGCACCATGCACGTTTTTGCCGAGCTCGCCAAGAATAATGATGAACAACGACTGATCGATCCTCCTTGAATTTTCTCTATTTTTCTGGGGTTTCTTTGGTTTGATAGATTGATTTGGTTTTGGGGTTGGTAGAGGAGGTCGTGAACGAGAATTTGCAGTTTTGGGATTAAATTTTGTTCAATTTTTTCCCAAAGGTCAACGAAAACCACTACTTGTTGAAGATCTTCTTCGAAATCCACAAACAAAAGGGTCTCGAGACCCTCGATAGGTACTCAAGAGTCTATTTTTTCCTCCAGATTTTAGGGTTTTGATGTTAAATTTTTTTGGGTTCTTGGTCTGCCCTTATTAGTAATCTAGGCTTTTTTTTATGGATGATTGAATAGATGGATAGGAAGAGAAGGACTGTGAGTAGATGATGGGATCTGGGGTTCTTCGGCGACAACGTCGATGTAGATGGAGGAGGGATGCGACGTGTATGCCATATGTCTGGGGAAGATCCTTATGAAGGAGATCGCGCTCATCAAGGGCTACGAGCATGCCTACTGGTTGTTATTGTAACTCTACTTTTCTGAAATCTTGTAGAAATTTAAATTTTCTATTGATTCATGAATTGGGATTTATTTTTTTTGCATAAGTGTGGTGACATTTTATTTAATTATCTTTTGTTGGGCTAAATTCCATTTAAGCCTAAATAGGGGCCAAGCCTTCGGCCCATTGAACTTTTCTTTTTAAACAAACTCAGAACTTCCTTATTCTTCCAACTTCCAAAGCCCATGACCACCTTAGAAGCCTGAGCTTTTGTTAACTCTCAGCTTCTTCTTAAATTCCTGTGGAGTAGGAATTAGAAACTCTCCACGAATTTTCAAATTTTGCAACGGCCATGAACAGTGGCCATGTGCTCACCTCTCCCCTGCTCTAACCACCTTGTCAGAAGTTTTCCCGCCAGTAGGATTAGCCTAACTCTCACGCCATCCGATCCCTATTTAAGACCATTCATTCTTCACAATTCTCCATCCCCAACTCCATCCTTCCCAAAAGCTCTGATCGATCAGCCATGGTGGCAAGAGTTGAGGATCAACATCGAAATCAGTGGATCGATTGAAGGCCAGTAGGTGATTCTCTAATCTTCCTTGTTTTCTTGATTCAATTAAGTCACTCTATCGAACATGATCAATCCATGATCGATCATAAGTTCTTCTTGGATCTAGTCGATCGATTTGATCGAAAGAAGAACAGATCGAACATGATCCTTAGTCCAATCTTATTTTCCAAATTAATCTTTCATTTTTTGAATTCAACAACTGCTGATCACCATATGTTTGTTTGATTTCCTGCATGAAGCCAAATTGATCCTCTTGGAAATCGATTGGAAATAATCGATTTGATTTTCCTGCTTTGGATCTGACCGATTCTTTCGAATAGTTGGATCGAAATCGAACCATTGGATGGATCAATGCACTGGATGCTTGTGTGGGTTTTGAGTTTTCAACAAATTGCAGAAGACCAGTTACTCAGTTCAATTGATTCTTCACAACGACTGTAAGTATAGTCTTGTGTTAGATTTGCATCGAGTCCTACTGTGTAATCGATCATCCAATAAAATTCTTCTTGTTCCTTGATTGAGTGGATCCTTCAGTTGAAGATTTACTGGAGTTGCAGATCAGTGAAGGACCAGATTCATCCTAACTCGATTCAGAATGTAAGTATTGGGTTCACATGAATCATGTCTGGATATATGTGTGTGTGTGTCTGTGAGTATTGAATTTTTCTCTTGAGACCCTGAGAACTCCTAAGATAGTAGGAATCTGAAGTCTTCAAATTTTATCCCTGTGTTAATCTCAGATTTGGATTGGTGAACGAGAAAGTAGTACCCAGTTTGGGATCGGGTCATCACTCCAGGAGTTGTTCATCTCAGGTAAATTCTTGAGCTGATATGAAGGATTATAGGATACACTGATATAATATAGAAGATGATATTGCATTTGTATATATAGGAATGATTTATTAGGATTCTTGTTCATAGTGTAGTGGAATGTCTATGTTGTTGAGAGGAACTAATATAGAGGGGGTAATATTGCATTAGAAGTTGTTCTAAACTAGTGTGTATCAGTTATCGAGCTAATCTATGTCACTGTCCTGCTAAGAGGCTGAATGGTATCAAACCCATTTGAACTGACCACAACCTGTCAGTTTCTTGACTCTAGCTGTTATGGTGATACATTTCAACATATTCTTGACCTATTCATGGATATGGCAGTAGCCTAGGTTGCCTTGATGATTGATAGCAGTAGTTGTTACATGGTGTATTAAAGTTTCTGTTACAGGTATTGTATTTGCTAGCACCAGTTAAGGGTTTAGTTGGGGCAAGTTATGTTCAGTAGATTCCTGCTAATTGTTTTAACTAATCTTTCCAGTTAAGGGTTAAATTTGAGAGTTTAACAAGGGTGGATAAAGGATAGCTTATGACCAAGATTGGTTGTTGTACAGCCCTAGGATTGTATCACTCTTGGTTATCTGATTTTTGACTGAGACATTGTTCAGTCTTGTTTTAGGCTGACATTCAAAGAGAACTAGGAGTTTGAGATTGAAACTCATAGAGTTGAGGTTGAATCTCAGTAAAAACCTGAGATTTGAGTCTCATGGGTTCAGAGATTTTAGTGTCTCATGAATCTGAATCTTTGTTATATTTTCCTGCATATCCAGGAAAGAAACCTTGTGTGGTTTAGAAGGTGCAACTTGTTAGCAGAGGATTGGAACTCAGGAGAATTCCAGGAGTCTGAGATTGTTCTCAGGAAACTGAGAACCAGTGTTGTTATTTCCAGGACCAGGAATAATTTCTGTTTGTTCCAGGAAGTAATTCCTGTTGAATCAGGAATATAATCCCTGTTGTTCCAGGAATGTAATCTCTTCCTAATAAGATTAAGGAATTACTTTATGTTTGTAGTTATTTTGTTCCTCTTTGTTAGAAGAGACTGATTATTTTAATAAGTAAATCCTTGTCTTTATAGCTAATTACATTAAAAGCTGAACTCTGTAAATACATTTAGTATTTAGATATCTGATAGAGTAGAATATAGCTAGTATATTCTATATTTCTAAGCATGATTAAGTGGAAACAATATTTAGAGTTTGAGTAGTTAATAAAAACTGGAATTATAAGGTAAGAGCTAAGGAGAAGTTTGAGTAGAGTATCAAGATTGTGTTTTGGTAAATATCAATATGAACTTGTCCTGGTTTTAATCAATTTGTAACCATCATTATTTCCTACAGGAGGATACCTAGCCCTATTGCCTACTTGTACCTTCCTGGAGCCAGGCAAGTACATTCTATGGTTTTGATCAGTGCATTTCCTTGTTCTTTATTGCTGACACACTGCGACACGTTCATGATCTTACCTGTCTTGTTCTTTTCATGTTCTTACCTGAATCTTGGGGTGGGGAAATATTCTAGATATGTGACTAAACCCGGATACTTATTCATGATCTTTAGCTTAGGCCTCGCACAGTGCACGCGGGTCCTAAGCCGTACCTACATGATCTTTCAGGATCTTTTCATGCTCTTTCATGGTCTTACCTAAGCCGGTCACATATTATAGAAGTATTTCAAATTCATAATACACATGTTCAGGATATTGTTCTTACATTAGTTTCTATGATCCTGATCTTGATATTAGCTATAGTCATGATCTTTCCTGTATCTTTACATAGTCATGATCTTTTATGTATCTTTATAGCACTATTTCATGTCTTTACATACCTTGTTCTTATCCTGTTCTTTCAGCATTTACTTTCCATATCATGATGTTATTGTTCATTACCTAGAACTGTACTTTGCTCCGCTCCTGAATAGGATATGTTGCAGGTGAGATGGAGGCTTTGTGTGATACATACTATGGACAGGATACTGCCTTCCCTACTGAGCCAGCTGGAGCTGCTTCTGACCTAGAGGCTGCAGAAGCCTAGTATTTCATTAGTTTTCCATTTATCTTTCCATGTATTGAGACTAGCAGACTCTTTATAGTTGAATTGTAATAAATTCAGATATTGTATCTCTTTTCTGGTTGGGACACATTATATAGATGCTGTGATTCTATACTTTCATGTTTATCTGGTTAGTTTCCCTAGATTGGTACAGCTTACTTCATTGTGTCTAACAATGAAGGCTGGGCATGTCCGACTCGTGTCCGATTATTCGGGAGCGGGTCGTGACATGTTTTTAGTGGTGGCCCATGCAGGTCAATCCTAATGGTACCTAGGACTTAGCGTACTATTGGGGGACTTGATTACACTAGGGAAACTTGATCACAGCATAGGAAAATCGGAAAATAAGGGTATATCAGGTTATTCAAGTTTTTTAGGTGCTTATTATTATTAAAAACATTGTTTGTTAGGTTTTAGGGTTTGTCGTTCAACAAGTTTTCTTTTTATGCAGGATGGTCACTACGAGGAAGACCGCAGACCAGTCTGGAGTTGCAGGCACTTCTGGAGTTGCAGGCGGTTCGGAGCAGGCCGCATCAGAGCAGGCCGCACCAGACGTTCAGGCAGATCAGCTTCCGCCAGCGCCTCCTATCTTTCCATCATTGCCGCCGACGATGATGCTAGACGGTAACCAAGTGATGGCGTTGTTTCAGCACTTTCTGGAGGCCCAGAACCATCAGGCAACGCAGTTCAGAGCGACTGTCGTCGACACGCTGAGGACCAGGGAGCCGGCAGCACCAGCACCAGCACCAGTAGCACCTCCAGCACTGCGAGGACCGAGACCCGGGACAGCGAAAGAGTACCAACACCTTAGCCCGATGGACTTCTGGGGCGACGAGGGGATCATCTATGCAGATGAATGGCTGGAGAATGCAGAGAGGACCTTGACCATGGCGAACATTCCAGAGGACCAGAAGGTGTCAGTGGCTAGCATGCGACTCTTTGACTTGGCCAGAGCTTGGTATCGGGAGGACCCCCAGTTGGCGGAGCCCCGGGTGTCTTGGACAGTTTTCAAAACACTGTTCAAGGAGAAATTCTTTCCAGAGGTGGTGCGTGATGAGTTGAGGATACAGTTCGAGGCGCTGCAGCAGGGGATGATGACGGTTGCTCAGTATACTTCGGAGTTTACCAGACTCAGCAGGTTCGCTGAGAGACTGGTTAGAGAGCCAGAGGACAGAGCATGGAGATTCAAGAAGGGTCTCAATAGGGAGCTGCGATATGCGGTGGCGATTAGCCAGGCGACTACCTACTCCAGCATCCTTAAGATCGCCCGGGCAGTAGAGAAGGAGGCAGACCCAAAGCTGAAGAGGGACCGAGATGTGGGCAGCAGCAGTTTCCAGGCACCGGCAAAGAGAGTTCAGACTCAGACCCAGACGAGGTCGCACCAGCAGCAGCATCACCGTCAGGCCAGAGCTCCAGCACATCAGCATCAGAGACAGCATCTGGCGACCCCTTGTTCCTATTGCCATCGCCCTGGTCATTATATCGATGAGTGCCGCAAGAGGTTGGGACTTTGCCTCTTCTGCGGATCCGATGCACACCAGATGAGGCACTGCGCACAGGCTACAGCCAGACTAGCAGGAGGACGAGGAGGAGGACCACCGGCTGCACCACCCAGAGCATTGCTTGCTGCACCCCAGAGAGGAGGAGCTCTGCCACCCCAGCAGCAGAGGTTTGCACAGTACCAGCAGCAGCAGAGGGGAGGAGCACAACAGGGACGTGCTTACGTCATGGCTGCAGTTGAGGAGGACGAGGCAGTGCCGGATGTGATCACAGGTTCTATATTCTTACATTCTTTCCCTGCCATCGCTTTGTTTGATTCTGGAGCTACACATAGCTTTGTATCATATGAGTTTCTGTATAGACACGGCTTCACACCCAAGCCCACTAGGCAGAACTGTCAGATTATGACAGGAGGAGGATCTGTACCAGTAAGTGAGATGGTGGAATGCCCTATCACTATTGCTGGGAGAGAGATTCGAGCTCGACTTCTAGTGATGCCATTGCCCGGATTCGACGTAGTCCTCGGCATCGACTGGATGAGTGAGCAGTTTGCCGTAATAGACTGCCATGAAGGGAATGTGATCTTCAGCCCGCCAGGAGTTCCACCGTTCGAGATCAGCAGACGAGTTGCAGAGAGGCCAGAGGGAGTCTACTTTGGAGCAGTTGCAGAAGACCAGGAGTTGTCGCATCCGCTGATTGCAGAGTATCTTGACGTCTTTCCAGAGGAGCTGCCAGGATTGCCGCCAGATCGGGATGTGGAGTTCAGTATTGATCTAGTGCCCGGATCAGCACCAAAGTCCCAGCACTGTTACAAGATCAACCCGAAGGAAGCTGCGGAGTTGAAGGCTCAGATTGATGAGCTTGAGGGCAAAGGATTTATTCGGTCCAGTGCTTCACCCTGGGGAGCACCGGTACTTTTTGTGCCCAAGAAGGATGGGACGGTGAGGATGTGCATTGACTACCGTGTACTCAACAACATCACCATTAAGAATAGATATCCCTTGCCACGGATTGATGAGCTGTTTGACCAGCTTAGTGGAGCGAAGGTCTTTTCTAAGATCGATCTTCGATCGGGGTACCATCAGATGAAGGTTCGGGAGCAGGATATTTCAAAGACAGCTTTCAACACTCGATACGGCCAGTATGAGTTCCTGGTGATGCCGTTCGGACTCACCAATGCCCCCGCAGTCTTTATGAACCTGATGAATAAGGTCTTCCACAAGTATTTGGATAAGTTTGTCGTAGTCTTTATTGACGACATTCTGATCTATTCCAAGACGGAGGAGGAGCATGTTGAGCACCTGCGGATTGTTTTGGAGATTCTGCGGAAGGAGAAGCTGTACGGAAAACTCTCGAAATGTGAGTTTTTCTTGGACATAGTGGAGTTTCTAGGGCATGTGGTGACTGGAGAGGGGATTTCTGTAGATCCCAAGAAGATTGAAGCAGTAGAAGCCTGGGCACCTCCCAAGTCGGTAGCGGAGATTCGTAGTTTCCTGGGTCTAGCAGGATACTACAGGAAGTTCGTGAAGGACTTCACCAGGATAGCAGAGCCCATGACGAAGCTTACGCAAAAGGACGAGGAGTTCATATGGAGCGACGCCTGCCAGTCAGCATTTAAAGAATTGAAGAGAAGACTCACGACGGCACCAGTTCTAGCTTTGCCATCGGGATTATGAGGATTCGTCATCTACAGCGATGCTTCAGGGAAAGGCTTGGGATGTGTGCTGGAGCAGAACAAGAAGGTTATAGCGTATGCTTCTAGACAGTTGAGGCCCCATGAGAAGAATTATCCTGCCCATGACTTGGAGCTTGCAGCGATCATATTTGCCTTGAAACTGTGGAAGCATTACCTATATGGAGAGAGAGTGGACATCTTCACGGACCACAAAAGCCTGAAGTATGTCTTTACTCAGAAGGAGCTGAATATGAGGCAGCGCAGATGGCTGGAACTCATGAAGGATTTCGACATCAGTCTGCAGTATCATCCTAGGAAGGCGAATGTGGTTGCAGATGCTCTCAGTCGATATCCTATTGCTATGTATCTCACCATGGACCGACATCTATTAGAGGATCTGGAGAGCCTTGGGATTGAGGTTGTACTCCCAGGGTATGGAGGTCAGATGATGCATATGCAGATACAGTCGGGGTTACTAGAGAAGATCAAGGAGGCCCAGTTGTATGATGAGGGAATCCAGGGTCTTAGAGCTCAGGCAGAGTTAGGTCTGCTCGACGATTTCACCATTACGGAGGACGGATCCTTGAGACACGGGAGTCAGCTGTGTGTGCCCAAGGACTTGCGGGAGGAGGTGATACAGGAGGCCCACCAGTCACAGTATTCTATACATCCTGGGTCTACCAAG
This sequence comes from Iris pallida, assembly GCA_029216955.1. Classification (NCBI taxonomy): domain Eukaryota; kingdom Viridiplantae; phylum Streptophyta; class Magnoliopsida; order Asparagales; family Iridaceae; genus Iris; species Iris pallida. The sequence continues at coordinate 18,670,460 of JANAVB010031617.1, forward strand.
ATGTACAAGGATCTGCGGGAGTATGTTTGGTGGTATGGGATGAAGAGAGAGGTCGCCAGATTTGTTTCCAAATGCCTTGTGTGCCAGCAAGACAAGGCGGAGCGCCAGAGACCAGCGGGACTACTCCAGCCTTTACCTATTCCGGAATGGAAGTGGAAGCACATTACCATGGACTTTGTCTCTGGATTGCCGCGTACTCCCAGTGGCAAAGACGCTATTTGGGTGATCGTGGACAGATTGACAAAGTTCGCTCACTTTATTCCGTTCAAGGTTGGGCTGTCGACCGAGAAGCTTGCAGACCTCTACATGCGTCAGATCGTGAGGATTCACGGGGTGCCAGTTAGCATTGTTTCAGATCGAGACAGCCGCTTCACATCACACTTCTGGAGGAGTCTACAGCAGAGCTTGGGATCACAGCTGAAGTTCAGCACAGCCTATCATCCACAGACGGACGGACAGTCCGAGAGGACCATTCAGACTCTGGAGGACATGCTGCAGGTTTGCGCACTCGACTTCGGTGGTTCGTGGGAGGACCATTTACACCTCGTAGAGTTTGCCTATAACAACAGTTATCAGGCTAGCATCGAGATGACTCCGTTCGAGGCGCTATATGGGCGGAGATGTCGCACGCCGTTATCCTGGGATGACGTTGGCGAGAGAGCTTTACTTGGGCCAGAGATGGTGGTGGACTCAGCAGAGAAAGTCAGACTGATCCGGGAGCGTATTAGAGTTGCACAGGATCGGCAGAAGCATTGGGCGGATAGCACCAGACGGCCCCTTGAGTTTCAAGTGGGAGACAGAGTGTTCTTGAAGATCTCACCGACCAGAGGCATCATTCGGTTCGGCAGAGGCGGGAAGCTCAGTCCGAGATTTATTGGACCATTCGACGTGACAGCACGGATTGGCGAGGTGGCGTACCGACTAGCGCTTCCAGCTAGGTTGGAGGGAGTGCATGATGTTTTCCATGTATCCCAGCTTCGACGATACATTCCAGACCCGAGCCATGTGGTGGACTATTCCGAGCTGGAGGTGGGCCCGAGATTGACTTACGAGGAGCAGCCAGTAGAGATCTTAGACCGAAGAAAGAAGCGACTGCGGAACCAGACCATTCCTCTTGTCCGCGTCATGTGGAGACACCACTCTTCGGGAGAGTCCACATGGGAGCGTGAGGATGAGATGCGTGAGCGATATCCTAGTTTGTTCACTTGAGTGCTTTGTATTTCATATATTTTTGAATTCAATAAACAACTCCTTGGATTCACTATTCTTGATTTTTCTGTGTCTACATTCCAATTTCGAGGGCGAAATTTTTCAAGGGGGAGAGATTTGTAACTCTACTTTTCTGAAATCTTGTAGAAATTTAAATTTTCTATTGATTCATGAATTGGGATTTATTTTTTTTGCATAAGTGTGGTGACATTTTATTTAATTATCTTTTGTTGGGCTAAATTCTATTTAAGCCTAAATGGGGGCCAAGCCTTCAGCCCATTGAACTTTTCTTTTTAAACAAACTCAGAACTTCCTTATTCTTCCAACTTCCAAAGCCCATGACCATCTTAGAAGCCTGAGCTTTTGTTAACTCTCAGCTTCTTCTTAAATTCCTGTGGAGTAGGAATTAGAAACTCTCCACGAATTTTCAAATTTTGCAACGGCCATGAACAGTGGCCATGTGCTCACCTCTCCCCTGCTCTAACCACCTTGTTAGAAGTTTTCCCGCCAGTAGGATTAGCCTAACTCTCACGCCATCCGATCCCTATTTAAGACCATTCATTCTTCATAATTCTCCATCCCCAACTCCATCCTTCCCAAAAGCTCTGATCGATCAGCCATGGTGGTAAGAGTTGAGGATCAACATCGAAATCAGTGGATCGATTGAAGGCCTGTAGGTGATTCTCTAATCTTCCTTGTTTTCTTGATTCAATTAAGTCACTCTATCGAACATGATCAATCCATGATCGATCATAAGTTCTTCTTGGATCTAGTCGATCGATTTGATCGAAAGAAGAACAGATCGAACATGATCCTTAGTCCAATCTTATTTTCCAAATTAATCTTTCATTTTTTGAATTCAACAACTGCTGATCACCATATGTTTGTTTGATTTCCTGCATGAAGCCAAATTGATCCTCTTAGAAATCGATTGGAAATAATCGATTTGATTTCCCTGCTTTGGATCTGACCGATTCTTTCGAATAGTTGGATCGAAATTGAACCATTGGATGGATCAATGCACTGGATGCTTGTGTGGGTTTTGAGTTTTCAGCAAATTGCAGAAGACCAGTTACTCAGTTCAATTGATTCTTCACAACGACTGTAAGTATAGTCTTGTGTTAGATTTGCATCGAGTCCTACTGTGTAATCGATCATCCAATAAAATTCTTCTTGTTCCTTGATTGAGTGGATCCTTCAGTTGAAGATTTACTGGAGTTGCAGATCAGTAAAGGACCAGATTCATCCTAACTCGATTCAGAATGTAGGTATCGGGTTCACATGAATCATGTCTGGATATATGTGTGTGTGTGTCTGTGAGTATTGAATTTTTCTCTTGAGACCCTGAGAACTCCTAAGATAGTAGGAATCTGAAGTCTTTAAATTTTATCCCTGTGTTAATCTCAGATTTGGATTGGTGAACGAGAAAGTAGTACCCAGTTTGGGATCGGGTCATCACTCCAGGAGTTGTTCATCTCAGGTAAATTCTTGAGCTGATATGAAGGATTATAGGATACACTGTTATAATATAGAAGATGATATTGCATTTGTATATATAGGAATGATTTATTAGGATTCTTGTTCATAGTGTAGTGGAATGTCTATGTTGTTGAGAGGAACTAATATAGAGGGGTAATATTGCATTAGAAGTTGTTCTAAACTAGTGTGTATCAGTTATCGAGCTAATCTATGTCACTGTCCTGCTAAGAGGCTGAATGGTATCAAACCCATTTGAACTGACCACAACCTGTCAGTTTCTTGACTCTAGCTGTTATGGTGATACATTTCAACATATTCTTGACCTATTCATGGATATGGCAGTAGCCTAGGTTGCCTTGATGATTGATAGCAGTAGTTGTTACATGGTGTATTGAAGTTTCTGTTACAGGTATTGTATTTGCTAGCACCAGTTAAGGGTTTAGTTGGGGCAAGTTATGTTCAGTAGATTCCTGCTAATTGTTTTAACTAATCTTTCCAGTTAAGGGTTAAATTTGAGAGTTTAGCAAGGGTGGATAAAGGATAGCTTATGACCAAGATTGGTTGTTGTACAGCCCTAGGATTGTATCACTCTTGGTTATCTGATTTTTGACTGAGACATTGTTCAGTCTTGTTTTAGGCTGACATTCAAAGAGAACTAGGAGTCTGAGATTGAAACTCATAGAGTTGAGGTTGAATCTCAGTAAAAACCTGAGATTTGAGTCTCATGGGTTCAGAGATTTTAGTGTCTCATGAATCTGAATCTTTATTATGTTTTCCTGCATATCCAGGAAAGAAACCTTGTGTGGTTTAGAAGGTGCAACTTGTTAGCAGAGGATTGGAACTCAGGAGAATTCCAGGAGTCTGAGATTGTTCTCAGGAAACTGAGAACCAGTGTTGTTATTTCCAGGACCAGGAATAATTCCTGTTTGTTCCAGGAAGTAATTCCTGTTGAATCAGGAATATAATCCCTGTTGTTCCAGGAATGTAATCTCTTCCTAATAAGATTAAGGAATTACTTTATGTTTGTAGTTAGTTTTGTTCCCCTTTGTTAGAAGAGACTGATTATTTTAATAAGTAAATCCTTGTCTTTATAGCTAATTACATTAAAAGCTGAACTCTGTAAATACATTTAGTATTTAGATATCTGATAGAGTAGAATATAGCTAGTATATTCTATATTTCTAAGCATGATTAAGTGGAATCAATATTTAGAGTTTGAGTAGTTAATAGAAACTGGAATTATAGGGTAAGAGCTAAGGAGAAGTTTGAGTAGAGTATCAAGATTGTGTTTTGGTAAATATCAATATAAACTTGTCCTGGTTTTAATCAATTTATAACCATCATTATTTCCTACAGGAGGATACCTAGCCCTATTGCCTACTTGTACCTTCCTGGAGCTAGGCAAGTACATTCTATGGTTTTGATCAGTACATTTCCTTGTTCTTTATTGCTGACACACTGCGACACGTTCATGATCTTACCTGTCTTGTTCTTTTCATGTTCTTACCTGAATCTTGGGGTGGGGAAATATTCTAGATATGTGACTAAACCCGGATACTTATTCATGATCTTTAGCTTAGGCCTCGCACAGTGCACGCGGGTCCTAAGCCGTACCTACATGATCTTTCAGGATCTTTTTATGCTCTTTCATGGTCTTACCTAAGCCGGTCACATATTATAGAAGTATTTCAAATTCATAATACACATGTTCAGGATATTGTTCTTATATTAGTTTCTATGATCCTGATCTTGATATTAGCTATAGTCATGATCTTTCCTGTATCTTTACATAGTCATGATCTTTCATGTATCTTTATAGCACTATTTCATGTTCTTTACATACCTTGTTCTTATCCTGTTCTTTCAGCATTTACTTTCCATATCATGATGTTATTGTTCATTACCTAGAACTGTACTTTGCTCCGCTCCTGAATAGGATATATTGCAGGTGAGATGGAGGCTTTGTGTGATACATACTATGGACAGGATACTGCCTTCCCTACTGAGCCAGCTGGAGCTGCTTCTGACCTAGAGGCTGCAGAAGCCTAGTATTTCATTAGTTTTCCATTTATCTTTCCATGTATTGAGACTAGCAGACTCTTTATAGTTGAATTGTAATAAATTCAGATATTCTATCTCTTTTCTGGTTGGGACACATTATATAGATGCTGTGATTCTATACTTTCATGTTTATCTGGTTAGTTTCCCTAGATTGGTACAGCTTACTTCATTGTGTCTAACAATGAAGGCTGGGCGTGTCCGACTCGTGTCCGATTATTCGGGAGCGGGTCATGACAGTTATTTCCCCCATTTGCTACTTCTTTTGTTTTCTGATGCTAAATAAAGACTGGATCTTAGTATTTTTCTGTAGTATTTGTGTGTATATTGCTATGTTGATTGGAATAAGGGGGTAATAACCATAAAATTTTAGGAATAAAGGTTTGTTGTTCTTGTTGTTGGATAATAGTATATGCAAGATCTTTAGGTATAGTTTGGGACATGGTTAGGTTTACCTTAGAATCATGAGTCTTGGGATTTAAAATGGAGTTTCACAAATATTAAATAGGATTGGAGCTTTATTAACCCTAGTTTGAAGTGTCTTATGGGGTTAGAATGAGCTTTGTCGAACTCCAAAAGAAATATTTGAACATTGGTGGTCTAATTCCACTGAGCCCCAAATTTATTTTTCAAGTGAGGCCTTAAGAGTTTTCTTCGATAAGAAATGGTGTACATTAGCATTGTTGATTGAGTTGAGATACCATCAGATCGATTTGTTAGTTAGGATATTTTTTTATGGTTCTACTGTTGGAATTATTCAATAATAAGGGCCACACATATAAAATTAATTGTGTTGGGCTATATAAATAATTAAGCCAAACTAAAGTGTTCTATTTGGAAATTGGCTTAAGGGTATAATTGTCATGGAAATAATGTGTAGATACAGAAAATAAATCTAATTTGATGAGGGGCCAAATTAGAAATATCAAAACATATAAATATATGTATTCATTAGGGTTATGGTCCCAAACTCATACCTTTTTCTCTTATGCATCCCCATCAACAGAAAGAGAGGGATAAATGATTCAGATTCTTCTTTTTCATTAAGGGCCGTAGCAAGTTGGAAGATCGAACCTCATAAAAGGACGACCGCTTCAAGATCCATCAAGCCTAGCAATGGATTCAGGTACGCTTCTGCAATTTAATTTATGTTCTTCATCTCATGAATCGACAAGGTACAATAAATTTCTGACAAGTGGTATCAGAGCCACCCTGTTTGATTTATGAGCTTGAAGTTTCAGAATCAATTTTTTGTTGTTGTTGAGGAACCCTAGATCGTTCCATCTAATTTAATTTAGGGTTAATCCTTCGATGTCTCGAAAGTTGAAGTTTGCAGTCCGATAATTAAGCTTTTCCAATTGCCTACTTTTTTCTTGGCCGGCCATGCCACTTATATATCGCATTGGGTGTCATGATTTTGATGCCTACTGATTTAAGTAGTTAAATAAATAAAAAATGATCGAGACCAAGTCGTCGGCTTCAGGGTCCAAGAAGCGATCTTGGAGAGGAAAGGAAAAAGTGTTCCAATTTCCTATTTCCACATAAGCTTGTATGGAAGAGATGATGGAAAATCCATATGTAATGTATGTTTTTTTTGTTGCATATAAATTATAATATAGAATGGCAATTAAATGTCTATTTGTTAATTAATTTGCATTGGACATGTTTTGTGGTTGTTTTGAGAGGAATTGGTTGACTGCCAAGTTTTTCATATAAGGGAATCTTATGGAATATTGAGCATTAAGGAAGTCACTAATTGCTAGATTTTTTTTTGCATAATCAATTGATATATGGTTGCTAAAAGCATAGATGGAAACAAATTGTATATTATTCAGATATTTGGTTTATACATGGTTTCTGTATGGATAAGGAAAGGTTTGATTGTGTCCAAGATACACAAGTTTAATTTGGTAGATCTGATATGTTGACCGTCAATTAATTATTTTAGAATTATTTTTTGGTGTTTACTATACAAGTAACCTTTTAATTGATGGATTCAGTTATTAAATAATTAGGCTCCAAATTGGTCTAAAGTTTGCTTATTCTTCTTTTAAAATATTTTATTTAGATATTTGGATACTTAAAGAGGAGGTGCTGATAAAGCTCAGTTTAGACAAAATATATTCAGTTTGGATATATATTTTGGATTTATTATTTTCATTTAATGTCTTTTTTTGGATGCATATCCTCAGTAGATTATTACATAAATTTTGTTATATTGATAATATCCAGTTTTGTCAAATTAAAATTCATGCTTATGCTTTTGATTACTTTATTTCAGTAATAATCTTATAAATATGCATGTATATAAGATTTTGGACATGATTCGATTTTGTAAAATTTAGTCAACATTCAAATTTTTTTAGTGTCTTTTGTGACTAGCAATAGTCGTCTAATATTCTAAATAGACCCATTGAAACAAGATGTCGGCAAAGTGACCTCTAAATAGTCTATGAGGGATGTTGGATGTTTGTGTGTGTAAATTCATGCGAGTATTAGCCGGCCCAAAGGAAGGTTAATACTTGGCCGAATTGCACACATACTTGTGGTGATAAATGTGTGACAATTATAAGATTTACATGTGAATAATAACCCGATCCAAAGATAGGCTTATTATTTGACATGACTTATGTCAACGTGTGATCATTACACCAAGAATACCACTTGCAGTTAATATCACTGTCCAAAGACTTGATATTAATGATGTACTAGGTATCTTGAGATGGGATTCACTATTATTTGAGTTTGTTTGACTATATTTTACGCTTTGGTTATTTATTAGAGCATGTTTTTTTTGTTGATTTGTTCTCTTTACAGTTAATATTGTTAAAATATCTGCCAATAAGATTTTAATTTTTATGTTTAATGGGATAAACTTTAAGGGTAAAAAAATGAATACAGTAGCTGCTAAGGGGTCCAGCTCAAAAGAAACAACAATATAAAACTAAGGGTTGTTCTTTTGTGATAAGACATGACACATAAGGAAGAAATGTACAAAATACCACACATGGCATATAAAGAAAAGTATATTTCTAAATTTGATCTGTTTTGAGGTCAATTTAGATTTAGTACCTAAAAACTCATGGTAGTTAGATTCTGGTGGGACTACCCACATTAATGTTCTAGGCAAGGTTGCCTGAGTTACCGAAAGTTAATTGATGGTGAAAGATACATCTATATGGGTGACAACAATTCGGTAGAAATGGAAGCAATAGTACATTTTAGGTTATTATTAGAAACCGATTATTATTTGGATTTGATAGACACTTTTATTATACCGTCTTTTAGACAAAATTAAGTTTTGGTTTCATTATTGGACAAATCTGGTTATCATTGTTCATTTGGAAACAATAGGTTTAGTCTATCTTCAAATTCAAATATTATTGGTAATGGTTCCCTTAAGGTTTATGATAACCTATATTCAGTTGAAACTATTGCATCTTATAATGAAACCTTGCAAGTGAAGTCATGTGGTACTAAACGCAAAATTAACAAAATTTTTAGCCTCATTATGACATAAGCATTAGGTCACTTCTCTAGAAATAGAGTTGAACGATTTGTGTCTGATGAGATTTGAATTCCATTGACTTTATAGACTTTAATGTTTATATTGAATGTGTAATGGGAAGACAGACCAAAGTTAAATTATAAGCAGCTACTTTATTGGTTATGCTACAAGTCAAGGGGTTGATAATTATACAATCCCACACTAAGAAATATTTTGAGACGAGAAGTATAATATTTTTTAAGAATGTTGAGTTTGGGAAAGAAATAAAGTCAGGATCATTGTCTTTGAGAAGGAATCAATTACGATTTCTACTATCACTTTTGACGATGTGCAGGATTCTATACCTGTCATGATCAAGAAGTGAATTCGGAGCCTCAATAAGACAATGTCGAATTACCTCTATAAGTCGTTGTTGAGATACCTTAACAACGACAACGTAGCGGCAACCCATTCAAGATAAGGTAATTATTCCTAAGGAACAAACTCAACAACCTCAAGAACCGGTATTATTAAGATGGTCCACCAGAGAAAGAAGAAATATAATTTTGGATAATATTTATCATATTTCTCTAGAAACGTGAAGAAGACTGTGGATACTTGTAAAACCCCTAAAATTTCTACTATATTTTTTATCGATTTTGGTACAGATTTGAAATTTTTGTATGGTACGTCGCGTAGTCGTATTGTACGTTCTGCGTAAACGGCGTATTTCGTAATTACTCGTCGAATACGAATATGTGCGAAGTACATATTTTGTATAAAACATTTTTTATATATATTTTATTTATATAGGAGAAGAATATGTTCAAAATAATATGTGATAAATATTTCTAATTTTCATTTGTTTAAAGTTGTGAATAGCATCGCATCAAGAACTGCCAAAACCTTATTTTATTCCTTTAATATAAAAGAAGGGTATTTTATTTTGATTGATAATTTGGAAAACTATATTTTATATAAATATTCTACATTCATGAATTTAATTCATTTCGATTTTCAAAATTATTTTCATCAACAAAATTATTGAAAAAGTATTTAAAGGATATTCCATATTAGTAGTTAAATATTTATAGTAATTTTTGAAATTATTTATTATTAATTTTTATTATTTATGAGGATATTTTGGAAATCATATTTAATGTTAATGTTTGAATAGTATTATAATTTAAAGTAAGATTTAAAATTTATTGGATTTATTCTTCCTAGTTTTAAACTTACAGATCAAATTTATACAAATATAAATTTGGATTGGATTTGATTTGAACGATACTGAATTGATTTAAATTAATTATAATTTATCTATGGGAGTTTTAAATAAATCATAATCTCTATCCAACTGGGAATTTCCACCACCAATAAAAGGAGAGGTACTCATCCATAAATAGCAACTCCAAAATTTCCACAACCAAAACGTGCGTGCATCGTGTCCGTGTTCCCCGTCCAAATTCTTATTCCATATTATACAAATACATCATTTTCGTGTCGGACACACCCCCGACACAATGAAACCTATAATTTTGACTTCCCAACTTTTCTCCCTAGTACAGCCCCGTCCCATTGCCATCGTCCCGCCACCTCCCTCGCAGGTTCATGTTACCACCCCTTCGCCGGAACCGACCATCGTCGATCCTCGACACCACCACCAGAATCCTCTGATGCGTGTCTGCCAGCACCCTAAACAACTACCACCACCTTCGTCGTCATCACCACCACCTACCAGCAATCAAAGGAAAAAAAGAGAGGGGGATTTCCTTACCTGTCCTGGCCGTCGCAGCGCCGGCAGCCGTCACCGCCATCCTCCGCTGGTGGATGCGCCACCCGACGCGCCAAGCCCCATCCTCCTCCGCCCTCGTCTATCCCGTCCAACCCGGTCGAATGCCACCAGAGTGCAGACCCCGGAGCTCTGCCGTGCCGACGGATCTGCCGACCTCTCGATCTCTACAACCGAGACTCTGTCGCGCTTGGTGAGCGTCGCCTGACGACGCCAAACTTGTGCCTCCCGGAGCCGTGCGGCTTCCCTGCCGTGCGCCAACCTCCGGAGCTCTGTACTGCACCACCACCGGCGCCGCCTCATCCCATCCGCCTCATCCGCCTCGCGTGCCCCGCGCCGACGATCGTCGGAAGCCCCCACGGCCGCCGCCGTGTCTTCATCTCCGCCGCGCCCCCAAAATCGACCAGCAGGACTCCGCCCATCCGCCAACGAGAGCCCCGACTTTCCTCTTCCCCGGGCTCCTCTTCGCCAGCCGCCGAAGCCCATCGTGGCGGAGCAGCCGCCGTGCCCCTCCGCCACATGGTGTTTCCGAGCGCGCCCAAGCCATCAAGTCCGTCCGCAGCCTTCCTCTGAGCCTCGTCGCCCCACTCCGGCAGGAACCGCCGGCACCGCCCGGCGCCGATGACCAGTAAACCCACAACCCACTCCCCGCTCTTCATTTCTCTCTCTCTCTCTCACTCTCTCCCACTGTGTCAAAATTTAGAAGGGGGTTGGTTCAGAATGAGCTGTAAGTACTAGTAAGTTTATTATTATTATTGTCATTATTATTATTGTTATTATTATTAATATTATTATTATTAGTTTTATTATTATTAACATTACTGTTCATTGCTAATAGCATTATTATTATTATTATTACTATTATTATTATCATTATTATTATTTATTATTAGTTTTATTATTATTATTATTATAATTATTATTTGTTGTTAATATTATTAGTATTATTATTATAATCAGGATTTTTATAGATTGACTAAAATTAGAAATCTATATATTTATGATTTTATATTTAAACTTAGCATAGATAGTATTACCAATGGTATCAACATTATTAATATTGTATTTTCGGGTTTATACTACTATTTTCTAAAAAGATAAATATTATGACTAAAGCCTACCGCTATATTTTAAATTTTGGTTATATCCCTATTATATTTTTAGTCCTAAATCGTTTTCTAGATGATATTTTCCAAAATATTATAACTAAATAGTAGTTTCAAATTTATACAAAAATTTCCTAATATTTTATTTATTAAAATTATTTTAACTAATAAAATGTATTTTTAAGTAATATAGAATACTTTCTAAAAATAGTATGTATTCACTTACGCAAAATTTTCTCTTTGTCATCATCACTAATCATGACTAATCCAACATCCTTATTTTTCCTTGCACCTTTCGACGGCTACCAATCAACCATGACTATTGGACATTCGAAACTTGCCGAATTATTGCACCACACCAGGCGACACATCAGACAAGACACCTTGCCATTTGCTGTTTGTTTATCTTAGCTCATATTTCATGCATTATTCATTATTTTCTTATGCAAAATAAACTGTGATACATGGCATAACTTGTTAGAATTTACTGTTCAGTTTCTTGCTATGTATTATTTTCTTACACATTAAACTTAGATTTAAGGGACCACCATTTGTGTGTTGCATTCATAGGCCTTGACACGTTAATACCACGTTGTTATATGTCACATATAGGACTCGAACATGTGTGATTGGCTGGCCACCAGTACGTATAAGCCATGCGTTAGGTAATAACTGCTAATAGAATTGCATGCTAGAAGACTTAGCAGTTATGAGTTGGCATTGGGCGGGAAGAACACGATTAGAAGTTGACTACCACCCTATCTATCGTAGACTCGCTCGCTACTGAGGAATGATAGGTAGACTATATGCTATAGACTCGCTCGGTACTGAGGAATAGTATATGGTGTTGTGACTCGCTACTAAGGTACTGTATTGGTATTTTTTTAACTTGACCGGGTAGTCATGCGACCATGAACTGTTCTTAAAACTGCATTCACCTAGATTTGGTTAGGCGCCCTTATCTGTTAGGTATGAGTACCTTTGGTTTGGGTACTTGTATCTGACCGTGGCTTGGAACAATAACTTGTCACGGATTAGTTTATCACATCTTGTCCTTGTTTGGTTGTAGGTGTGACTTACTACTTCGATGAGAAGGTATTGAACCTTGTTGGGGTCCGGATACCATATTGGATTCATAGCGTGGAAAGATACGTCACCGTGAATTAGTTTACCATCTCCTGTCCTTGTTTGGTTGGGGTGATGGTATGCTAGTTCAATAGGTGTGTATTGGACCATGTTATAATTCAATTGACTTATTTATTTGAGCAATATTTATTCAGTTTATATGGCATGATATTATGTGTCTTGTTACATCCCTCTGAGGACCTGGTTATCTCGCCAGGTGTGTGCCCTTTGTCTTTCGCAGGTGTTCTAGCTCTAGCCGTGTTCATTGCTATTTCTTCGAGGATGATTGCACTTGGATCGTCTTCGCTTCGCTCGCCAAAATTATTTCTTCTCTCTTGTATTTTTTCTTTACTTGTTGGTAGTGGATTTGTCTCCGCCCAACATATTGTATCAAGATAATTCATTATCATTATATGATATCTTTTATTCATTTATTTTGTTGTTGATGAGATTAGTTATGGTTCTACTGCACTTTACAGCTTATGTATTCATACGAGATTTCCATATATTGGAGTGTACTTCGTATGTATACATCTGGCATGTCTACGTTCCTAGTCCTACGTATTTTGGGACTGGGTGTTACAATACTGGAAGATGATCTAATCAACTTCCGTCAGGCTATGGAAAGTTCCAATTCTCAAAGTGAATTGATACAATAAATAAGGAGTATAAGTCCATGCAAGACAATAAAGTTTAAAAACTTGTCCCATTACCAAAAGGTATGAAGTCCATTGGTTGCAAATGGACATTTAGAACCAAAAAAAATTCGAAGGGTCATGTGGAGAGGTATAAAGTACGTCTTGTAGCTAGTGACTTTACTCAAAATTTTGGGATTAATTTTAAAGAGTTTTTTCTCTTCGGTATCTTTGAAAAACTCCTTTAAAACAATCATAGCACATGTTGCACATTTTGATCTTAAATTACATTAAATGGATGTCAAAACGATATTTCTCAATGGTAACATTGATAAAACAGTTTATATGGTGCAACCAGAAAACTTTGTGTCGAAAGACCCAAAGAATATGGTTTGTAAATTGACAAAATCTATTTATGAACTCAAGCAAGCTTGTCGTCAAAGGTACTTCAAGTGATTATCTCATTTGGTTTTGAGATGAACACTGTTGAAGATTGTGTGTATCACAAGTTCAGTGGGAGTAGGAATAATTTTCTGGTTTTGTATATTGATTAAAGTATTCAATACAAACCAGGTGACACCTCTCGTTAAAGGAGACAAATTTGGCCTAAATAAAGTGTCCTAAGGTTAGCCTTAAAATTAAGAACATACAATAGATTTTTTCTTCATGATCAGTTGTAGGGAGTCTAATGTATGCTCAAGTATGTACGCGTCACGATATTGCGTACATATTAGGATGTTAGGCAGATATTTAAGCAAATATGGATGGATCATTGGGTAGCAGCTAAACTACTTAAGTAATTAATAGAGAACAAGAAATTATATGCTCTTTGTAGGAGATAAGATAATTCTGGAGATCATAAGGTATTCCGACTCCGATTTTCTTGGATGCCAACACAGCAGGAGATCCATATCAGGTTATGCTGACTAATGGAGATATATTTTGGACGAGTGTCAAACATGCACTCATAGTTTCTTCTACTATGGCAGCAAGGTTTATAACATGCTGTGGGGCATCTATTCAGGAAATATGGTTGCAAAATTTTATCACAAGGCTGCGCCTACAGTACGGTGTTGAAAGACCATATAAAATTATGGTGTGATAATAAATCAGCAGTACTGTATTCTAATAACAACAAGAACTTGTATAAGTCAAAGGATGTTGACATAAAATTTCTAGTTGTGAAGGAAAGAATTCAGAATGGTAAAAGTGTTTATATAGCACATTAGGACAAACTCTATGTTAGCGGATCCGCTTACAAAAGCATTATCACCCAGGGTCTTTCTTGAGCATACTGCTCATATGGGTGTTATCTTAATTAAGAATATGACAATACAGTGGGAGTTTGTATTTTATGTATTTGGGTGCTATTTGGTTTTGGATACATTTATGTATTAAAATATTTTGGATATTTATCTGGTCAGATATATGGAAAATTCAGTTCATTCTGTTTTCATTATGTTAAAGTATTTGATCTCACTAAAGTTAAGGAGGACCAGTTGGAAATAGACATGTATTGATCACATTGCATGTAATTTCCATGCTACGCATCCATGATTGATCTATGTCGTTTAGCTATATTGGTATATGTGACCATTGATGGTTTAGTTACGCTATATATGCCGCTTTGATCCTATATTGATATGGTTAATGGACGAGATTGTCCGGATATACCCTAAGGATTAAGAAAGCAATTTATGAGCTCACTAAGTTTAACACAATTATAAGGTTACATATGTGGCCCAGTGGGAGATTGTTGGAATTATTCAATAATAGGGGCCACACATGTAAAATTAATTTTGTTGGGCTATCTAAATAATTAAGCCAAACTAAAGTGGTATATTTGGAAATTGGCTTAAGGGTACAATTGTCATGAAAATAATGTGTAGATACCAGAGATAAATCTAATTTGATGAGGGGCCAAATTAGAAATATCAAAACATATAAATATATGTATTCATTAGTGTCACTCCCCGATCCTGGAATACGTATTTTAATACGTAAACCGATAAATTGTATTTACCTTGTATTTATACTATATTTATTATGCAGTATTTCTTCATGCATTTCCCAAAAATATTCGACAAAATATTATTTCCTAATTTATTTTCTGCATTTGGGCCTACAGTTTTGGCTCATTTGGGTAACCCATTCTTGGTTCACCAATGGTTCATCATGAACCCTTTGGTTCATCATGAACCCTTTGGTTCATCATGAACCCATGGGTCCAAGATCTTTATATATACTCATCTCATTCTCTCTCCTCTCATTTATTTCCTCTCATTTACTTCCTCCACCAACCAAGGTAAGTACCAACTTGCTCAAGAGATGGATCAATAATTTTGTCAATAATTTCTTACAAAACTATTTGCCAAAACATGTTCTTCTCCTCAATCTATACTAGTTTAGAACTTAGAAATTTCCATTTTGAAGCTTTAATTTTTGTAGATCTAGGTTTTAATCATTTTCGGATTTTGTATGGTTTGATTTACTTTAGTTGGATTTTATGGGTTTTTGATGCTTTCATGTGGAAGAGCATTCAGTTTCACCCAAGATGGAACCTTGAAAATCTGGATTTGAAGTTCGGATGGCCAAGTTATGATGCTTTGAAGTTTGGATTCAGCCATGGTGTTCTTGCTGTTTGGAGAAGACAGTGAACAGTGTGCTCCGTTTGAGCACGCTTCCTGTTGGAAGCATGTCTCTCCTTGAGCCTGCGTGACTTTTCACGCAGCTCTCTCCTTGAGCTTGCGTGACTTTTCACGCAGCTCTCTCCTTGAGCTTGCGTGACTTTTCACGCAGCTCTCTCCTTGAGCCTGCGTGACTTTTCACGCAGCTCTCTCCTTGAGCCTGTGTGACTTTTTATGCAGCTCTCCCCTTGAGCCTGCGTGACTTTTCACGCAGCTCTCTCCTTGAGCTTGTGTGACTTTTCACGCAGCTCTCTCCTTGAGTCTGCGTGACTTTTCACGCACGCTGCCTTGAGTGAGCCTGAGTGAGCCTGCGTGACTTTTCATCCCTTGAGCGTGCGTGCTTTTGTGCGTACGCTTTTTGATATTTTATTAGATAGTATATGCCCATTTTATATCCTTACGCCTTTTGTCCCGAGCATGATATGAGCACTAATGTGACCCCGGAGAACAAAGTGTTCCTACCTGATACATGTACCTGAATGTCCCAGTTCTTGTTCATGCTCGACAAAAGACTCGTAACTCCACGTGACGTATTTGCAATGATGCATTACACTAAGGAGGGTAAAACATATTGACATACTGATTGACATGGATCCTCTTTGGGGTACTCGTACTAAGGTACGACTTTAGGAGGATAATCGTGCATGCCACAGCATGTGAGTCCAAGATTTTACCTAGGGTTAAACTAGGCAACTAAATATACTAGATGCATAGGGAGGGCAGAATCCCGAGATCGTGTTACACCAGCCGCCTTGAGATATTGTCTTGACGCGCCGGCTGGTCTCCACGGATACTGTGTCATCTGCAACGAGTGGATGACTGTATCCGATTAATTCCTGCTATATAATATATGTTTTGGCAATGTGGCCTTACGAGGGACCTGTGCTCAATCATACCTGTCTACGCGAACCCCTGGGTTGGCTAGCATTGCCGGAAAGATACGATCTGAAGATTTTCTAAATAACATGACGCGAGGATAACCTCGTCCCACTAGAAACTCGTAGACTTGATTGGCCGTGAAAATGACTTGCTTGTATCCTATTACCTTCCGTGAATAACTGAGGGAAGCGGACTGTCATGGTACGTGATCCAACCCATGTTCTTGTTTGATTGTTGGGTTGGTTATCATACTATGATGGGCTGTGGACCGAAGTTATGAACGAAAGATATATTCTGGTTGTGAAGTGCTACTTCTGTGAATAACTGAGGAACATGGTCTATCATGGTGCATGATCCAACCCATGTTCTTGTTTGATTGTTGGGTTGGTTATTGTGCTGCGATAGGCTATCGACCGAAGTCACGATTAGGAGATTTTATTGTTTATACCTTTTAACTTATGTGAATGTTATAGAGTACGACGCGTCCCGACTCCATGCGGCACCTTTTGTCCTTGTTTGGTTGTAAGGGTGCCATATGGGTTCGAAGATGTTGCGCTACCCTATAATAGTAGCATAAGTATTACTATTATCAATCATTCTATTAACTGGGTTTTTAATCTTAACTCTTGTGCCCCTTTGGCGGTACTTGCTATTCGCGGCTGACCCCGCTGGTTTTGTTTGGCCAGATCTCGTAGCAGAGCCTGAGGACACGATCTTCCTCCCTGACATCCATGGTGCATACTAGGAGCATGGCGGTTCGGGGATTCGAGTGGGTTTCTTCTCCACCACTCCTGCTTATACTTTTTGCGGCGTTTAGCCACCAGCACCTGTTAGCCGGATTACTCGATATTTTGTGCCAGTACATAATTGTAATTAAACAGACTGCAGCTGTGTATAATTTTGTACTCCTGACTCTCTGAGATAGCTAACTTATAAAGCTAGTCTCTCGTGATCATTTTGATGAAGCGTCGGGGACGCCTTACTGCTTTATCTTTAATGTTCATTTAATTGCTGATGTGATTTGATTGATTGAGACATAGAACTCTGTGGGACCATAGGAGACTTGATTGTAGCATGTACCCCCTAGTCTCTCGATAGCCACGATCGTCGTATGACGTTACGTACCTCATATGGAGTAGCTGGCCTAGTCCGTCTCCGTATTTCGGTACTGGGGCATGACAAGGTTTTAGTGGTGGCCCATACAGGTCTGATTTTCAGACTTGTGTGGTATTGCGAATTATTAGGAGTCTCAATCAAAACTTGTTCCCCTTGAAATTCTATTTCGAATTCTCTGTCCTTGCCTTGACCTCTAACCTGACTTGCATCCTCGAAATCTTCCTCGTCCGGACTTGATAATCTTATATTCTTCTCTATAGGGGTGCTTCATTCTCAGTAGCGGGTGAGGCCCATGAAGAAGAGCAGCAAGAGCATAGCTCGACTGGGCAGCAACAGGGGAGAGAACCTTCTCCAGTGCAGGCACGAGCAGAAATAGAACCAGAGGCAGTGCAGCCGCAGGTTATTGAAACCCCTGCAGCACCAGCAGCGACGGCAGTACCAGACGCCGTAGCACTCCTGGAGATCATCCGGGGGTTTCTTGTCACTAACCAACAGCAACAAACTCAGCAGCATGAGCAGAACGTGCTGCTGAACCAAGGGATTCAATTAGCTCTCGAGAGGAGTGTCGGGGCCGACTCGGGGGCATCAGGAAGGTTTCGTCGCTTGAACCCGAGGTATTTTGATGGCACGGAGGATGCCATTACTGCGGATGCCTGGATTCAAGACATCGAAGCCATTCTTGTGGCAGCCAAGGTTCCAGATGATGAGAAGGTTGATCAGGTCAAACTGGTACTTCAGGATCTTGCCCGTGACTGGTGGACATCAGAAGAAGTTGGTACAAGACGTCCTGTTCGTTGGACCACCTTCAGTGACAGATTCAAGGCCAAGTATTTTGGCGTAGTAGCTCGATATGAGCTCCAGCAGAAGTTTATCAGTCTCAAGCAAGCAGGCAAGACCGTAGATGGGTATGCAGCAGAGTTCTGCAGATTGTACCGTTTTGTACCAGCAATGGTGGCAACGGAGCCAGAGAAAGCTATGAGGTTCCAGCAGGGACTTTATTTGGAACTACTGCAGCTTGTGGAGGGACACGACTACCAGACGTTTGACGCTGTTTTGACGGCCGCTCGGAGGCACGAGCTTACCCAGCAGAGGTTGGCATCGAGGACAGGAGGTCAGAAGAGACCTCATTCCCAGGTTGGAGGAGGAGCAATGCAGCGAACATCGGCACCAGCACCCGGTGTACGTATTCATGATGCAGGAGCGCCGCGGAGGACGACCGTGTCAACTAATACAGCGCCAGATCGGCATCAGCAGCCGAGGAACCAGCAACAGCGTCAGGGAGCACCCCAGGGCTGTACATTCTGTAGGAAGGCAGGGCACACGAGGGAGGTGTGCCGGTCAGCGAATGGCTTATGCTTGAGGTGTGGTAGTTCAGACCACCGTATCTCCACTTGTCCTATGATGCAGAGGCCAGGAGGGCCAGCTCAGCAGTTTTCAGCATTGCCAGCTCCGGTGGCAACCCCGAGTGGAGGGCCAGTATTAGCAGTAAGGCCCCTAGCCCAGCGTCTACCAACGCAGGCTCAGATGTTTCGCTAGGCACAGGAAGCCGAAGGCCCTCAGAGGCAGCAACAGCATGGTCGAGGAAGGCCGCAACAAGGGGCTCCGCGGGGCCAGGCTCTCACATTGACCTTGGAAGAGGCTCTAGCGTCTAGTGACGTGGTGGCAGGTAAAATTCTCGTCACCTCATTTCCCGCTGTAGCATTATTTGATTCAGGTGCTACTCATTCATTCATCTCTGCACAATATGCTACACGGATTGGATTAGAGTTTAAGGCATTGTCGGAGAGGATGGATATACTCACCGACAATGGGCTCGTAGAAGTTAGCAGAGTACGCTTTTCATGTCCGGTGGAGGTGTGTGGGCATTTATTGCCCGCATCATTGATTGAATTCTATATGGGGAATTTTGATGTTGTTCTTGGCATGGACTGGTTGAGAGACAGTCATGCGACAATTGATTGTAGAGGAGGTAGGGTCATATTCAGCGTTCCTGGGATGGAGCAGTTTATCTTTACTCGAACCTTGAAGAATCAGGCCGAAGGCGTCATCTCAGCAGCAGTGTCAGAGCCAGGACAGATTCCGAGAGTGGTCGAAGATTTTCTCGACATCTTCCCTGATGAGCTCCCAGGGATACCCCCAGTCAGAGAAGTAGAATTTAGCATTGAGTTGAACCCTGGAACGAGGCCTATTGCAGACGGAGTTTACAGAATGTCGCCGTCAGAACAGGATAAGTTGTATCAACATGAAGAAGAGTTGAAGTCTAAGGGATTCATCCGAGACAGTAAATCGCCCTGGGCCGTGCCAGTGATTCTAGTTCCCAAGAAGGATGGGTCGACGAGGATGTGCATCGACTACCGCAAGCTGAATGCAGTAACAATAAAGAATAAGTACCCGCTACCAAGGATTGATGACCTGTTTGACCAGTTGAGCAAGGCCAGTGTCTTTTCCAAGATCGATCTTCGGTCGGGATACTATCAAGTAAGAGTCCGGGAGCAAGACATACCGAAGACAACATTCAGATCTAGATATGGGCATTATGAGTTTTTAGTAATGCCCTTTGGACTAACCAACGCTCCCGCAGTATTCATGGATTTAATGAACCGCATCTTTCTGTCGTATTTGGATAAATTTGTGGTGGTGTTCATAGATGACATTCTTGTCTATTCCAGCAGTGAAGAGGAGCATGAGAAACATCTTAGGACTGTCTTACAGACATTGAGGGAGCATCAACTTTATGCGAAGCTCGACAAGTGTGAATTCTGGTTAGATCATATTTCGTTCCTGGGGCATGTAATTTCTGGGGCAGGAGTGTCAGTGGATCCGAAGAAGATTGAGTCCGTAGAGCATTGGCCAATCCCGAGAACGGTTGCAGAAGTGCGAAGTTTCTTAGGATTAGCTGGTTACTACAGAAGGTTCGTGGCAGACTTTGCCAAGATCTCTGCGCCCTTAACGCGTTTGACGCACAAGGACATAGAGTTTGTTTGGTCAGCTAGCTGTCAGGCATCATTTGAAGAATTGAAGAAGAGATTGATCTCAGCCCCGATCTTGACGCTTCCAGTAGGAATGGGAGGCTTTACAGTATATTGTGACGCATCTGGGAAGGGTCTTGGATGTGTATTGATGCAGCACGGAAAGGTGATAGCATATGCGTCTCGACAGCTTCGAGACCATAAGAAGAATTACCCGACTCATGATTTGGAGTTAGCAGCTGTGGTGTTTTCACTCAAGTTGTGGAGGCACTATTTATACGGAGATCGGATAGAGATCTATACTGATCATAAGAGTTTGAAATACATATTTACGCAGCGAGATTTGAACATGAGGCAAAGAAGATGGTTAGAACTACTGAAGGATTTTGATTTAGATCTTCAGTATCATCCAGGCAAGGCAAATATAGTTGCAGACGCACTGAGTAGGAGAGACAGTGCCTTTATCTTGACCTCGCAGAAGCATATTTTAGAAGACCTTCAGAGTATGGAAATCGAAGTAGTTTTGCCAAGGGATATAGGAAAAATGACCAGTATGCAGATTCAGTCAACCATAGTAGAGAGGATAAGGACAGCACATCCACAGATTCAGAAGTTGCGGTCTGAGTGTGAATCAGGTCGTAGGAAGGAGTTAGTGCTTCATGAAGATGGTACGCTCAGGTTTGGAAACCGACTCTGTGTACCGAGTGGAGACCTTCGGCAAGAAGTTATGTCCGAAGCTCATAGTTCTATTTACTCCATTCATCCAGGTGGAACGAAGATGTATCGAGATATCAGGCAGTACTTTTGGTGGAATGGCATGAAAAGAGAGATAACGAGATTTGTATCCAAGTGTCTGGTATATCAGCAGGTGAAAGCCGAGCAGCAGAGACCAGCAGGGTTGCTACAGCCGCTTCCTATCCCAGAATAGAAATGGGAGCACATCACGATAGATTTTGTGACCGGTTTACCTAAATCCCCGGCTGGCAAGAATGCAGTCTGGGTAATAGTAGATCGACTCACGAAGGTCGCTCATTTTCTTCCCTTCCGAGTTGGACAGACTACTGAGCAGTTAGCAGAAATGTACATGAAGCAGATAGTAAGACAGCACGGTGTTCCAGTTAGTATAGTATCAGATCGAGATACGCGATTTACTTTCTATTTTTGGCGGAGCTTACACCAAAGTTTGGGAACCAAGTTAAGATTCAGTACTGCTTATCATCCACAAACTGACGGGCAATCAGAAAGAACCATTCAGACGTTAGAAGATATGCTACGGGCGTGTACCTTAGATTTTGGTGGATCTTGGGAGGATCACCTTCATCTAGTGGAGTTCTCCTATAACAACAGCTATCAGGCTAGCATTCAGATGGCCCCGTTCGAAGCATTATACGGAAGGAAGTGCAGGTCCCCTTTGGCATGGGACGACGTCGGAGAACGGAAGTTGTTGGGGCCAGAGATGATCACGCAGACTGTGGAGATAGTTAAGTTTGTCAGAGAACGCCTTCGAGTTGCACAAGACCGACATCGTCATTGGGCAGATCAGTATCGTAGGTCTCTAGAGTTCAGAGCTGGCGACCAAGTGTTTATGCGGATTTCACCTACTCGGGGTATCATCAGATTTGGAACCCGAGGAAAGCTTAGTCCAAGATACGTTGGTCCTTTTAAGATTCTCGCTCGGGTAGGCGATGTGGCTTATCGACTTGCCCTTCCGCCTTCGTTAACTGGCATACATGATGTGTTTCATGTGTCCCAATTACGTGGGTATGTCCCGGATCCGAGTCATGTCCTCGATCATTCTGAGTTAGTCGTTGGTACCGACCTAACTTACGAGGAACAACCCGTATCTATCTTAGACCGACGAGAGAAGGTACTCAAGAATCGGACGATAAGCCTTGTCCGTGTTTCTTAGAACCATCACTCTTCGGGAGAGTCAACCTGGGAGCGCGAGGACGAGATCAGATCTCGGTATCCATATTTGTTTGACTAATAAGGTATATTTTTGCACCTTATTGACACGATTCCATGCTTATCTGCACCTGCTTGTTTTGCCCTTTGTGATGTACGATAATAACTGCTATGATAGTTAACTTGTATATGATTGAGCCTTGCTTGCCCTGATTTTACTATCCTATCTTGGCTGGAATTCCGAGGACGGAATTTTTCTAAGAAGGGTAGAGATGTCACTCCCCGATCCTGGAAAACGTATTTATACGTAAACCGATAAATTGTATTTACCTTGTATTTATACTATATTTATTATGCAGTATTTCTTCATGCATTTCCCAAAAATATTCGACAAAATATTATTTCCTAATTATTTTCTGCATTTGGGCCTACAGTTTTGGCTCATTTGGGTAACCCATTCTTGGTTCACCAATGGTTCATCATGAACCCTTTGGTTCATCATGAACCCATGGGTCCAAGATCTTTATATATACTCATCTCATTCTCTCTCCTCTCATTTACTTCCTCCACCAACCAAGGCAAGTACCAACTTGCTCAAGAGATGGATCAATAATTTTGTCAATGATTTCTTACAAAACTATTTGCCAAAACATGTTCTTCTCCTCAATCTATACTAGTTTAGAACTTGGAAATTTCCATTTTGAAGCTTTGATTTTTGTAGATCTAGGTTTTAATCATTTTCGGATTTTGCATGGTTTGATCTACTTTAGTTGGATTTTATGGGTTTTTGATGCTTCCATGTGGAAGAGCATTAAGTTTCACCCAAGATGGAACCTTGGAAATCTGGATTTGAAGTTCGGATGGCCAAGTTATGATGCTTTGAAGTTTGGGTTCAGCCATGGTGTTCTTGCTGTTTGGAGAAGACAGTGAACAGTGTGCTCCGTTTGAGCACGCTTCCTGTTGGAAGCGTGTCTCTCCTTGAGCCTGCGTGACTTTTCACGCAGCTCTCTCCTTAAGCTTGCGTGACTTTTCACGCAGCTCTCTCCTTGAGCCTGCGTGACATTTCACGCAGCTCTCTCCTTGAGCTTGCGTGACTTTTCACGCAGCTCTCTCATTGAGCTTGCGTGACTTTTCACGCAGCTCTCTCCTTGAGCCTGCGTGACTTTTCACGCAGCTCTCTCCTTGAGCCTGCGTGACTTTTCACGCAGCTCTCTCCTTGAGCTTGTGTGACTTTTCACGCAGCTCTCTCCTTGAGTCTGCGTGACTTTTCACGCACACTGCCTTGAGTGAGCCTGAGTGAGCCTGCGTGACTTTTTACCCCTTGAGCGTGCGTGCTTTTGTGCATACGCTTTTTGATATTTTATTAGATAGTATATGCCCATTTTATATCCTTACGTCTTTTGTCCCGAGCATGATATGAGCACTAATGTGACCCCGGAGAACAAAGTGTTCCTACCTGATACATGTACCTGAATGTCCCAGTTCTTGTTCATGCTCGACAAAAGACTCGTAACTCCACGTGACATATTTGCAATGATGCATTACACTAAGGAGGGTAAAACATGTTGACATACTGATTGACATGGATCCTCTTTGGGGTACTCGTACTAAGGTACGACTTTAGGAGGATAATCATGCAGGCCACAACATGTGAGTCCAAGATTTCACCTAGGGTTAAACTAGGCAACTAAATATACTAGATGCATGGGGAGGGCAGAATCCCGAGATCGTGTTACACCAGCCGCCTTGAGATATTGTCTTGACGTGCCGGCTGGTCTCCACGGATACTGTATCATCCGCAACGAGTGGATGACTGTATCCGATTAATTCCTGCTATATAATATATGTTTTGGCAAGGTGGCCTTACGAGGGACCTGTGCTCAATCATACCTGTCTACGCGAACCCCTGGGTTGGCTAGCCTTGCTGGAAAGATACGATCTGAGGATTTTCTAAATAACATGACGCGAGGATAACCTCGTCCTACTAGAAACTCGTAGACTTGATTGGCCGTGAAAACGACTTGCTTGTGTCCTATTACCTTCCGTGAATAACTGAGGGAAGCGGACTGTCATGGTACGTGATCCAACCCATGTTCTTGTTTTATTGTTGGGTTGGTTATCGTACTATGATGGGCTGTGGACCGAAGTTATGAACGGAAGATATATTCTGGTTGTGAAGTGCTACTTCTGTGAATGACTGAGGAACATGGTCTATCATGGTGCATGATCCAACCCATGTTCTTGTTGATTGTTGGGTTGGTTATTGTGCTGCGATAGGCTATCGACCGAAGTCACGATCAGGAGATTTTATTGTTTATACCTTTTAACTTATGTGAATGTTATAGAGTACGACGCGTTCCGACTCCATGCGGCACCTTTTGTCCTTGTTTGGTTGTAAGGGTGCCATATGGGTTCGAAGATGTTGCGCTACCCTATAATAGTAGCATAAGTATTACTATTATCAATCATTCTATTAACTGGGTTTTTAATCTTAACTCTTGTGCCCCTTTGGCGGTACTTGCTATTCGGGGCTGACCCCGCTGGTTTTGTTTGGCCAGATCTCGTAGCAGAGCCTGAGGACACGATCTTCCTCCCTGACATCCATGGTGCATACTAGGAGCATGGCGGTTCGGGGACTCGAGTGGGTTTCTTCTCCACCACTCCTGCTTATACTTTTTGCGACGTTTAGCCACCGGCACCTGTTAGCCGGATTACTCGATATTTTGTGCCAGTATATAATTGTAATTAAACAGACTACAGCTGTGTATAATTTTGTACTCCTGACTCTCTGAGATAGCTAACTTATAAAGCTAGTCTCTCGTGATCATTTTGATGAAGCGTCGGGGACGCCTTACTGCTTTATCTTTAATGTTATTTAATTGCTGATGTGATTTGATTGATTGAGACATAGAACTCTGTGGGACCATATGAGACTTGATTGTAGCATGTACCCCCTAGTCTCTCGACAGCCACGATCGCCGTATGACGTTACGTACCTCATATGGAGTAGCTGGTCTAGTCCGTCTCCGTATTTCGGTACTGGGGCGTGACAATTAGGGTTTTGGTCCCCAACTCATTCGGCCACCAAAAGAGAGGTTTTCTCTTTTTTCTCTTCTGCATCCCCATCAACAGAAAGAGAGGGACAAAGAATTCGGATTCTTCTTTGTCATTTAGAGTCGTAGCAAGTTGGAAGATCGAACCCCATAAAAGGACGACCGCTTCAAGATCCATCAAGCCTAGCAATGGATTCAGGTACGCTTCCGCAATTTAATTTATGTTCTTCATCTCATGAATCGACAGGGTACAATAAATTTCTAACATCCATAATATGCTTCTATTAGGTATTAATAACAAGCTCATGTTTCACTGAGCTACTGAAAGTATGAAGGGTTATGCTAGTTTTGGTTGTGTAATTGTGAAGTACATTAGAACCAAGTGAAAGAAAAACAAGGGCAGATGACAGATGTTGGTTTGATTATGTCTTTAATGATTTTTCTTTTTATGATTCTATAGGTATCCATGTTGTTATCAGCAATAACTTGGCCCACTTCGCATATGCGAGAATAATTACTACATGTTCAGTATTGGATTTTACTCAAATAAACATGTGAATTTATTGCCATATTGAAAATATTCTTGAAGCCCCAAATTTGGGATAAAAATAATTGTTGTTGTTTTCTGAAATCTTCAATTTTCTTTTTAATGAGTTTTAACACTAAATAAATTTCTTCAATAACTGGATATATATATATATATATATATATATATATATATATATATATATATATATATATATATATATATATATATATAAATATATATATATATATATATTTTTTTTATATATATATAAATATATATATAAATATATATATATATACATATATATATATATATATATACATATATATATATATATATATATATATATATATATTCCTTTCTTTATATATATATATATATATATATATATATATATATATATATATATATATATATATAATATATATATGGTCAATCTGAGCAACCCGCTCCCTTCCAGGATTCATATTTCTCTGCCGGAGGGACGTAGTTGTTGGCAAATCCGTTCCCTTTTCTGCTCGGAGTGTCGGCATCGCGATCATGCCCGATTATCAGCATGAAGAATCCCCTCCCACAATAGGTTCAAATGGTGAGCTCTACAGCAGCGATCAGAGCGGAAGAGATACAGCCGGTAGAGGAACCTCAAAAGTCGACCATGGTCAGTAACCTTTCAAGGACCTCGACTCAGACTCAGGCGGAGCCGTCCCAACCTGTGTTTCCTACAGAGGTGTCGTCCCAAACTGCGGAAGTCCTTACCCCTCTAGAGGCACTCCCCACCATCCCAGGGAGCATCATAGCAGCCAACGTATTCAACACTAGCGAGGAGCGGTTAGCGGAGGTCCAGGAAACGTAGAACATTCAACACATTACTGCTAAGGATCACATTGCAGGCGAAGGGCAGAAGGCGGAGGAGAGTCGGGAGATCCGGCCAACCAAGTACAGGCTATAACATCTCATAACATCAGTCTCAGAGACGACTTGGTCGAGACAGGAGAGGAACAACTGGCCACATCAACCCCTCCATCTACCCCAGTTTCTGCCCGGGCTAGTTCCAACGATAAAGTTAAGTCTCCCGACCCTACCAAACGGCGAGACGGACCAGGACGTAGTCGCAAGTCACTCCGTCTCAGACAAATCAGGATTACAGCAGGGAATGTCCAGAAAACACAAGAAAGGAAAAGCAAAAGCTGGTAAAGAAGAGCTCAGTAAAGGGGCTCAGGCTGGGTCAGAGGACAACAAGCTAGGAGGCACCATCCAAATAGCGTTAAGGTCGATAACGAGGCTGTCACAAACTCCCTCTAATGATTAAATGCCTCGCATGGAACGTGAGAAGGGGGGGTAAGCTACTCATACTAGACTCAAAGCCATTTGCTCCACAAACAACATCAGCCTTCTCACCATCATCGAACCTAAGGTGTCGCAATCCAAACTAATTGCTCTTCAACTCAATTTGGGTTTCCAGTTGTCCACTTCTAACACTAATGGGAACATTTGGATTTTGGCTAAGAACGGGCTATCAATATTGGTCCTGGATTAATTCGAGTAGGCGATTACCATTTTTGTTTGGTCGACGCACTTGCTGGGCGACATGATGGTTAGTTTCGTCCACGGCAGCAACTCTAGGAGGGATAGAAGATTTCTCTGGGATCGTCTGCTTCACATTCAATGTTCGTAGGATTATCCCTGGCTGTGTGGGGGTGACTTCAACGTCATCGCCAAGGCGGTGGAGAAGAAAGGATGGCGTCCCCCTAGCGCCCTGGCTATGCAAGACTTTTCTAACTTCATACTTGCATCTGGCTTGGCCAACGTCCAGTTCTCGAGGAATCCTTTTACATGGTTTAATTCTCGGATGGGGGCGAACCGTCAATGGTCTAGACTTGACCGGTTCCTGGTGGATCACAGCTGGGCGAGTGCCTTTCCCGCGTCGTCGTACGAATATCTCAATAGAATGGGTTCCAACCATGCTTCCATTGTCCTGTCCATCAACCAGCAGGCGAATAAAGTGGCCAAGGGCTTTCGATTCCTGGACTTCTGGGTTGAGCCCCCAGAGTTTCTCGGCATCGTCGAATCCGCATGGAGCTATATGGATAACGAGAATGGGCTCATCCAGCTCGGTTCTCGTTTGGCGGCCACGGGAAAGGCTCTATCCAGGTGGAGTTTTCAGACTTTCGGGAACATATTCCAGTCCGTCATCGATACGAAAGAGGAGGTGACCAATGCGGCGCTCGAGGGCGACCGAAGTGGCGATCCGGAGGCCGAGCGTCGTTTGGAGGAGGCGAGGATCAGGCTCCAACAGTGCTTGAAGATCGAGGTGGCCTATTGGAAGCAGAAGGCTAGGCTCAAATGGGATGTCGATGGCGATCGCAATTCCAAGTTTTTCTACGCTTGCGTCAGTAGCAAACACAAGAACCTCTCCATTCATAGGATTCAGACTCAGGACGGGAGGATTACTTCCTCCTTGACTGACATTAAAGAGGAAGCAGTCTCCTTCTACTCCCAGTTGTCCCAGAACTCGACCCAGACGCGTGACGACTCCTTCCTGGATGTCATTCCTAATCTGGCGGATGACAACATGGAGCTTATTGCTCCTTCCTCCCTCGAGGAAATCCGCAGGGGGGTCAAGGGCATTGTCATCAGAAGGTCGCTGGGGCCGGATGGTTTCAACGGTACTTTCTTCGTCAAATGTTGGGGCATCATCAAGATGGATCTGTTAGAGGCGGCGGCTCTGTGTTTCACTGGTTTCACTCTTCCAAGGCCATCACAAGCACCAAAATTATCCTTTTGCCCAAGATTGACATGCCGGAGACATTCGTCAACTTTCGGACGATCAGCCTCTGTAATGTCGTCAACAAAGTCCTTTCCAAACTCACCGCCAATTGGCTTGTAGGGATTCTTCCTCGGCTGATCTCTCCGGAGGAAAAGCGGCTTCGTTCCGGGCAGGACGATATCAGATAACACACTGTTGGCACAAGAGATGATTGCGGAGCTCGGCCACAAGAATAGTGGGGGCAACATTGCCATCAAACTTGACATGCTCAAAGCCTACAATCGTGTGGATTGGAGCTTCCTGCTTTACGTACTACGGAGGTTCGGTTTTTGCAATATCTGGGTGAATATCGTGTACCACGCCATCAATAATTACTGGTTCTCTACCATCATCAACGGGGAACCTAACGGCTACTTCAAGTCTTCGTGCGACGTCCGTCAAGGTGATCCCTTATCGCCTGCATTATTCGTGCTCGCGGTCGAGGTCCTGAGCCGGCAGCTATAAAAGAGAGGAGACCACCGAGCGGCTCACTCCTACTACATTCCCAATGGGTGTCCCCGGATTACGCACTTGAGTTTTATGGACGACATTCTCATTTTCGACAACAGGGACAAGCACGCTGTCCGATCATTGATACGACTGCTAAGGCACTACGAGGAGGTATCGGGTCAGGCGATTAGCACGGGAAAGAGTAGGATTATCGTCGACCAATCAGTGTTACGGAGGACAGGCATAAGCTTCAGTTGGAGACAGGTTTCGTTTGCATTCAACCTCCTTTCTGTTACATGGGGTGTCCGGTGACCAATAGACGCCAAAACGCGGACATGTTCCAGCTGCTGGTCAGCCGGGTGTGCGACCGGCTGCTTGGGTGGCAGAGCCGTCTACTATCCTTCGGGGGAGGCTCACTCTGTTATGCTATGTTCTATCTTCAGTCCCGATTTATACTTGCCACTACCACTTTAGCCTAGAGGGTATTTGGTCATTGTAGTTTCTTTTGAATTATTGTATTATTAATTGTATTGATGTTTGGAATTTGATTTACTAGTTGAGACCTTAGAGGCTAGCCTAGTGGTTGACCATGACTATAGAGACCTAATAGCATGATGAACTTTAGTTTACCTAATCTAACTTAAGTTGACTTGGGTTCATGTAGAGAATGGGTCTCTTTGGTAGTTGGGCCTTTTAGCTAGAAGGCTTAACTAGCAAAGTGACTAGCCCATAGCCCAACCCACATCCTAGAAACCCTAATCGCTGGCCATAACAGCCATATAGAGGCCCCAAACCCCTATACAATGTCTCTTTTTGACACTTGCTCTTTTAGAGATCCCCTTTTCAAAACCCTAATAGTTCTCCCTTAAATTATTAAATCTCACCATTCCTCCACCAAATTGAGCCCACTCTCTTGTACATGGATTATTTCTGTAGAAGAGGTTGAGGGAAGCTTGCTTGCAAATATTGGAGCTCATTTAACCATTGCTCTTGGAAAGGAACATCTCATTTTGGAGCTTTTTGATTGAGATCTACTCTCAATATGTAAATCACATCAAACCCTTTCAAATCTCTGATTTCATTCCATAGTTGCATCCATTAGGTGTCCCTTAGCTGTAGAGTGAGTTTGGTAGGAATTAGTATTGATTTGATGTGCGTATCGGACACGTATCAGTGTCCTATGGTAGTATTGATGAAATATTTGAATGGAATTTATTTTGTTAATTTCGATTTCTGTATGAAGTGATTTGTAGCCCTACATGTGGCGATCTCATTTTGTGTCTTAAACACGCGGGGACTCAGTCCGTGTCCAAATCTGGACTAGACCGCTGTACGACGCAGTCGCGCGCATGCCCTGCTGCTCGATCACTCTAGCGGATATGACACGCCACATGGCGGCCTGCTACTTAGTCAGAGGTCAGGGTAGTGACTGACAGGTCACCCCCCCACCCCAAACCACTCGTGGCCACGTGTCGTATTGGATACGAAACACACACGCACACATTTTGTACTGTACTGTGCAGTTGCAAAAATGCTCACTACACGCGTCTCGTATCGCACGAAGACACAACGTGGACCTGTGCTTATGTATCGACCACGTAGCCCTATCTGTCAGCTATATATAGATACGAGCACGTGGCCTATAGCACACTGTGTCATGTCCAGTGTGACGCGAACACATGCACGAGCTACATTTTGCCAGTTTTCTGATACACCGTATTAATGGCATTTGGAAACTCGTGTCCAGTTGTATGGACACGAGACCCCTCTATGACACGTATGCATGCGTGACACAACTGCACATTTTATTTGTTGATTATTAGGTTTTTAAATTGAATTTGGGGTTTGTTTGCATTCAGATACCTATATACTGAAACTGTGTATTCGAATTGGGTTTTTATGTTTAAATTGATTTAAATTGTTTAAGATATAAACTAATATTAAATATTATACTGTATAACATGTTAAATATTGGGATTCACTGGGTTTTGATTTTGTATAGTTTTA
>JANAVB010031617.1:18740821-18838008 GCA_029216955.1 Iris pallida
TGCAACTGCACCACTATTATCACAATAAAGTGTAATCGACTTTAGCAAACTAGGTACCACATCCAAGTCCAACAAAAAGTTTCTGAGCCAAACCGCTTCTTTGGCTACCTCAGAGGCTGCCACATACTCGGCTTCCATGGTAAAATCAGCAATACATATTTGCTTGATACTCCTCCACACAATGGCTTCACCTCCCAGAGTAAACACATAACCTGAGGTAGATTTCTTGGAATCCCTATCCGACTGAAAATCTGAGTCTGTATACCCTAAAGGAACTAAACTATCTGTATGGTAAACTTGCATATACTCTTTAGTCCTTTTCAGGTACTTCAAAATATGCTTTACGGTAGTCTAGTGCTCTTGTCCTGGGTTAGACTGCTATCTGCTGACCATGCCTACGATAAGGCAGAGTCTGGTCTCGTATATAACAATGCATACATTAGTTTTCTCTACTCTGAAGCATAAGAAACTGCTTTTATGTTCTTTATCTCTTTAGGTGTCCTCGGATACTGCTCCTTTGATAGAGCAATTCAGTGTCTAAAAGGTAAGAAACCTTTCTTAGAATTTTGTATACTAAAACGAGTTAGTACAATATCGATATAGGAAGCTTGGGATAAGTCCAACATCCTTTTTTTGCGATCTCGTAGAACTTTGATCCCAAGGATGTGACCTACTTCTTCCAAGTCCTTCATATCAAACTGTTTGGATAACCATACCCTTACATCAGGTAACACCTTCACATTGTTTCCAATGAACAAGATGTCATCCACATAAAGTACTAGGAACACTATCACGTTTTTGTCACTCTTTCTGTATACATTTGTAATGCCCCGCTCCGTACGAGGCATTTGGTTGGCTTATTGGATGGGATCAGAATATTGGACCGTGACTTATGTTGGGAATGAGAAGAATTGAGACTGATGCAGTCTCTCTTAGCTGGCTAGACGGAATGGATATTGGAACGTAGCTCGCTGGTGGAGCTACGCTTAGTAGAATTTTGGGTGAGTGGAACTGTCTTCCTCCTCCTTACTCCTTCATGCTTAATAGATGAAGTATTGAAATGCTATGAACTGCCCCTAAATGTCCCATATGTTAGTTACCGAATAATAAAGATGCTTTTGCTGAGAATTATTGAAATGTACAACACATTGAACTGCTAATGTGATTCGATGCCTGAGATTGAACTGATAACCTTGTTCCTTATGCTTAATGCTGCTGAAACGATAAAACACTTGATTAATGAGATGCCTTGTGAATGATAGAATAAGAAGTGAACTGGCGGTGCTATCGACCCAATGAACTGAATGAAACACTAGAATCATGTACTGAAGAATATAAATGCTACCTGTCCCTTATAAGAAATGAATGTATGTTAAGTTCCTCTTAAGAAAGGAATGATATGAGATACATTGCAATGAAGCAATGAATGAGATATGATAAAGCTGGGATCGTTGAGATCACCAAATAAAATGATGGTAATGATGAAATGAATAAGTCATTGAATATGACTATTGATGCACTGTTGTCTTTACTTTCCTTAATATTTTTACCATGCGATTTTGTTCACAATCGAGTCGGACACGCATTCGCATGGTCATGGACAACTTGTATACAAGGTTTGAGTAATAATTTCCTCGAACGGTTCCTAGGGCCCTGGGGACCGATTCGGCCTAGGAGGAAATAATGATGAGTGCTATGGAAGCACGATAAGGCGGGGTGGCATAGAGGCTCGCCACCTACTGCTGACCGCATTATCTTAAAATGAAATGAAATGAAAGAGTCCATATGGTTTAACAACACCAGTGACCATATAGTCAGGATGCATGCTAATGAATGTTTTGTGCAGGCAGAGTAAGTATATCAGATAACCTGTAATTGATACAGGTACGAGTCGGCTATCGGTAAGAAATCACATAATTGTGATATTGTATAAGTTGGTTTAACTTGCCTGCTTAACATGTTCCATTAGTATGCTAGAAAGATGCCTTGCTATAATCATTACTCAAACACAACATATATGCTAAGTGATGCTTGAAGTGAGAACTGTTATAACATGTTTAAAATGTTAATGTTAACGATGCCTCAATGATGCCTTTTCATGATAACACCTAGTATGCCTCATGATGCCTTTGCATGATAACCAAGAGAAATGATATGTCCATATGATTGCTACTAAGAATATGTTTACATGCTTCACTCTGATTATTGCCCATGAACTGTAAACTGATGTTAGGCCCCAAGTAGAAAGATCACTCTAAGAAATGCTTGCTTAAATGATCACTTTAATGTTGGTTTATGCGAGTGGGTTGGATTCTTTTGCCAGTACATAGATGATGTGCTGACCCATGTTTTGTGGGCAGGTGCTCGTGCTTGGAATGTTCTACACACGAAGATTGGCTTGATTGGTCCCGCGGCATCGAAGATTTGTTGGGCATACAGAAGCTCTCCTTGTACAAGATATGTCTTCTGTTTATAAAGGGCATAATGTATGGAACATTGTAATCAGTTGTATCAGTGAGATTGTAAGCCAAGTCAGTATATCGAGTGGTAATCCAATGTATCCAAATATCAAATGTAAGCTGTATAATTGTTCAGTTGGTTTCCAATGTAAAGTGAGATGTGCTGTAATCATTGTACTTCAATACAAGTCTTGTACTCTTCTTCAATTATCAATAAAGAGAATAAAGTTCTACATATCTCTGTGTGGCTTCAAGTTACTCTTTTTCTCCGCTGCTATAAAGAAGTGATGTACTTCTATTCAATAAGAAAGATTGTCCTCATTAAATTCAATTTATCTGCTTCTGCCGCTGCGATGTGTTCCTATTTGAAGAATAATCGATTATGTACCATCTTTGCCTTGTACAAGTGCAAAACCAGACTTGTACGGCATCACGCCCAAGCGAGGACGATCGATTCCAAGAGATAAAATATGTGAATAAATGACTCTATGAATCGGGGCATGACAAATTGGTATCAGAGCACGCTTTACGTCCTTGGTCTCTTCTTTGGTTCGTTTCAAATCAAAGTTGCCTTGATGATTGATCAAAGTTGCTTCCGCGATCACTCAACGTTGCTTCCGCGATTAAATCAAAGATTGCTTCCGCGATTATATTGTTGTTATTCTGTAATCATCCTATGTTGTTCGTGTCTGAAAGATCATTGACCCTCTTGGCTGCTCACTGGATGTTCCATACAATAAGTCTTTATATATTGTGATGCCCCTGAAAGAATGATTGTTGTTGGTTTGGACACAAATAACCCAACAATGACTCGATGCCATAGTATGCTATATTGTGAATGCTGTTAGAAATATGGAATATAGAAAAGTGGCTGGGTATGCTGTAACAAGTTGAGAATTGCATGTGATGCAGAAAGAATTGGGAATGAAATAATTGATGGATGAGTTCAATAAAATTGGTGAATTGACTCATGCGTGCTGGCTACTGCTTTCTAGACCCTAAGAATGTTGGCTTGTGATATTGAGACCCCGAGATGTTGGTTAAGTATTATGATCATAATAAGATCATGAATGTCCAGAATAGATTGAGTTGGTATTGTTTAAGGATGGCTTCGTTTCTGAGTGGTATATTGCCTCTACCACCTCAGAACGAGATGTATGTTGACCTTTCCATAGAATAGCAATGAGACTATCTGTGGGTACTGGGTAGTACCGAGACTTAGCTGGGAGTCATGTATTATTGCTAGATGACTCGAGTGTCCCCTGACAGTGATGCTATGTTGGGTAGCGAGATTGTAGAAATGATAACGGTTGGCTGGGTTAGAAATTGTTTAGTCGAGTGATGACTCGAGCTAGTAAGACAGTTAGAATGCTACGGGTAAATAGACTTGGCTAGAGAATATTGTGGCTTAGAACATCTGAATGTTGACTTCGATTGGTTGGATACAAATCAAATGTGGCTAATACAAAGTTGGTTGCTAAGCTGAAAGTTTAAAAATTTGTCGGTGAATCTAAGGGATATTAGAAATCTGTGCCTTGATCCTAAGGTGTAATAGATGTCAATCCATCTTGATCACTAAAGAATAGTCATTGCATTGATGCATGATGCTGAAGAATTGAATTGTACTAGAAAAAAACAAGTAGTGACTCAGAATACTGTTGTTGCCTAGAGGATGGTTAATGATACATAAATTGTCGGATTGAATGGGATGAACTACTTGACCATTACTGCATGAGATTAAGAATGCCAGAAGATAGTTTGATGATTGAGAAACAAATGGAAACGAGAAATTACAAACATGTTGGATAATGTCGGTATAGTGATTGTTGGTTGGGATATAGATTGTTGGCTTATGACTTAGTGGTTTGACTCTGTCATACGGACCGAATAGTATGATTCCATAATTATGTTAAGACTATCGAAATCGATGACCCTTGAATAGTTAGCATTGGCTTATGGGTTCGTGTGGGTACAAGGGAATTTGAATAGAAATGTGGATCATTGGGAATTTACTTGATGGATTATTAGAACGATGAGAATCGTATGTCGGGTTGGAATTTGACCGTAATATTGATAGATCGATCTTAGTCGATCGTTGGGTAAGTCTAGAGTGAGCCTCTGTGGGAATTATTCCTTGAGGAAGACACTAGATAGATAGACTTGACCCTAGAAACTGTGGGCTGCATGACCAATTGTTGGCATAACCAACAATGGCGATTAGTTATTCAGACTGAGTTAAAACCCATAGGTTTGGGTAGAGTTCCTTAGAACTGTTGGTTGCTTGTTGGCCTTAAGAATAAGAAACTAGTATAACCCTAGTAGCCGTCCACTCTAGGGAAGTCACCTGAACGATTAAGTTTAGCTATCAGTGTAGCTAACCTTAGAGACTGACTGAATAATAGGTGACCATTGGAGACCCATAGGATGACCTTGTGGCATTGAATGAGAGACAACGATAATGAGTATTGACCTAAGGGAATATATGCTTCAACTTGAGCCTTAAGAGATGTTTGACCCTTGAGGATTATATGTCGGCTATAAGTGGGAATTGCAACCGTAAGGTAAGGCTTGAGTGTACCTATAGTCGGGTAGCTAAGTTAACCTTGACTGTTGCATAGAATTATACCTGACTCGGGTAATCGATAGGGGGTGACGTCGGATTGTGTCTTATAGAAAAGATGAGTTGCCTCGGTAAAAAATTGTTGGATTTGGGAAGGAATATGATTGCATGTTGTGAACTCTTGATATGGTTGGCTCTAAGTTAGACCCTTGATCGAATGTTAGAAATGTCATGCTTGGGTATAAAACTTAACCAAGTTGTCCCTGATATTAAATATTGTGGCCGGGAAGATACTGATTGTGGCAAAATGAATAAAGCAATAAGTCAAATGAAAGGATGCTAAGTCGGATTTAGAAAAGAGAATTATATTGTGGCTGATCGAATCGCACTAACATGGAAGTTGGCTGAAGTACATATATTTTGGGGACGCCTAAAATATGTGTATGGATCCAGCCGAAGTGATTGGTTGCGACTGAGATAACATTATGGGAAGAAATTATCGCACTAGCACGGACTTTGGCTGAAATGCATATGTTTTGGGGACGCCTAAAATATGTGTATGGATCCAAACGAAGTGATATGTTGCGACCGAGATAGAAATGCAAGGAAAATGTTGGCTAATCAATGAGAAGTTACAAGTAATTGAAAAAGAGATAGACAGATCGAATCGTTGATGGATTTAAATGGTACAGTTGGATATATATTTTGAAATGACCGAGTGGGCTGAAATGAATATTGATTTGAAGCTGAATGAGTAAACTCATGGTGATTAAGTGAATCTTGTGGAAGACTTGTTCCTTAAGTTTCGAGGACGAAACTTTTTCTGAGTGGTATATTATGTAATGCCCCGCTCCGTACGAGGCATTTGGTTGGCTTATTGGATGGGATCAGAATATTGGACCGTGACTTATGTTGGGAATGAGAAGAATTGAGACTGATGCAGTCTCTCTTAGCTGGCTAGACGGAATGGACAACTTGTACAACTTGTATACAAGGTTTGAGTAATAATTTCCTCGAACGGTTCCTAGGGCCCTGGGGACCGATTCGGCCTAGGAGGAAATAATGATGAGTGCTATGGGAGCACGGATAAGGCGGGGTGGCATAGAGGCTCGCCACCTACTATGCTGACCGCATTATCTTAAAATGAAATGAAATGAGAAGAGTCCATATGGTTTAACAACACCAGTGACCATGTAGTCAGGATGCATGCTAATGAATGTTTTGTGCAGGCAGAGTAAGTATATCAGATAACCTGTAATTGATACAGGTACGAGGAGTCGGCTATCGGTAAGAAATCTCATAATTGTGATATTGTATAAGTTGGTTTAACTTGCCTGCTTAACATGTTCCATTAGTATGCTAGAAAGATGCCTTGCTATAATCATTGCTCAAACACACATACATGCTAAGTGATGCTTGAAGTGAGAACTGTTATAACATGTTTAAAATGTTAATGTTAATGATGCCTCAATGATGCCTTTTCATGATAACACCTAGTATGCCTCAATGATGCCTTTGCATGATAACACCAAGAATGATAAATAATATGTCAACATGATTGCTACTAAGAATATGTTTACATGCTTCACTCTGATTATTGTCCATGAACTGTAAACTGATGTTAGGCCCCAAGTAGAAAGATCACTCTAAGAAATGCTTGCTTAAATGATCACTTTAATGTTGGTTTATGCGAGTGGGGTTGGATTCTGCTCGTCAGTACATAGATGATGTGCTGACCCACGTTTTGTGGGCAGGTGCTCGTGCTTGGAATGTTCTACACACGAAGATTGGCTTGATTGGTCCCGCGGCATCGAAGATTTGTTGGGCATACAGAAGCTCTCCTTGTACAAGATGATGTCTTCTGTTTATAAAGGGCATAATGTATGGAACATTGTAATCAGTTGTATCAGTGAGATTGTAAGCCAAGTCAGTATATCGAGTGGTAATCCAATGTATCCAAATATCAAATGTAAGCTGTATAGCATTGTTCAGTTGGTTTCCAATGTAAAGTGAGATGTGCTGTAATCATTGTACTTCAATACAAGTCTTGTACTCTTCTTCAATTATCAATAAAGAGAATAAAGTTCTACATATCTCTGTGTGGCTTAAAGTTACTCTTTTTCTCCACTGCTATAAAGAAGTGATGTACTTCTATTCAATAAGAAAGATTGTCCTCATTAAATTCAATTTATCTGCTTCTGCCGCTGCGATGTGTTCCTATTTGAAGAATAATCGATTATGTACCATCTTTGCCTTGTACAAGTGCAAAACCAGACTTGTACGGCATCACGCCCAAGCGAGGACGATCGATTCCAAGAGATAAAATATGTGAATAAATGACTCTATGAATCGGGGCGTGACACACATGATTCATCCTGACATTGATCAAATCCATAGGATTTAATCATCTGATCAAAACATATTTTCCAAGATCTGGAAGCTTGCTTAAGTCCATAAATGGACTTCTTGAGCTTACAAACAAGATGTTCTTGGCCCTTTTCAGTGAACCCTCTGGTTGCTTCATATAGATGTCTTCCTCAAGACTTCCATTAAGAAAAGTTGTCTTGACATCCACTTGCCAAATCTCATAATCGAGATGAGATACAATAGATAAAAGAATTCGGATAAACTTAAGCATGGCTA
The DNA here is from genome assembly GCA_029216955.1 of Iris pallida. Taxonomy (NCBI): domain Eukaryota; kingdom Viridiplantae; phylum Streptophyta; class Magnoliopsida; order Asparagales; family Iridaceae; genus Iris; species Iris pallida. Next base: position 18,748,484 of record JANAVB010031617.1, read on the forward strand.
CTGAAGAAAAGGTTTCCTCATAATAGATACCCTCTCTTTGAGTAAAACCTTTTGCAGCAAGCCGAGCTTTAAAGTTTCAACCTTACCGTCTGATCCTCTTTTTCTCTTATAGACCCACTTGCATCCAATGACTTTTATACCAACAGATGGTTCTACAAGCTCCCAGACCTGATTGGAATCCATAGATTCTATTTCAGATATCATTGCTTTTGCCAAGACTCTATATCTTTATCTTGGAGTGCTTCATTGTAGGTACAGGGATCAAAATATCGTTCCTCAGGGACGAAGTCTGACGACTCTCCTAAGAACATATATCTATCAGGTTGTATCACAACCCTCCCCTACGATGAGTCACTACCGGTTGTGGTATAACATTTATGACACATTGTGCAGTTAATTGTGGTTCATCCTCTTGTACTATTGGTACTGAAGTACTTGGTGTCTCACCTCTCAGTTCTTCTAAAACAACTCTACTTGTGGGTTTATGGTTTATCACATAGTCTTCCTCTAAGAATCGGGCATTGGTGCTAACAATGACCTTCTGATCCTTAGGACTATAAAATAACCTTCTTTTGTTCCTTTTGGATAGGCTACAAACAAGCATACTTCTGTACGAAATTCCAACTTATCTGCTTTCCTATTCAGCATATGTGCTGGACTACCCCAAATTCGAACTTGTTTCAGACTAGGCTTACGCCCAATCCATAGCTCTGTGGGAGTAAGCGGTACTGACTTAGAAGGAACCAAGTTCAAAATATAAGCTACAGTCTCTAAGGCATATCCCCAAAACAAATCTGGTAAATTCGAATAACTCATCATTGATCTAACCATCTCTATAAGAGTTTTATTTCTTCTTTCGGCTACACCATTCTGCTGGGGCATTCCAGGTGTAGTCAATTGGGATGTAATCCCAGCCTTTGATAAATAATTCCTAAACTCTTCAAGGAGGTACTCGCTACTACGATCTGATCGTAATGACTTGATACATTTTGCATGACGTTTCTCCGTTTTAGCCTTGTACTCTTTGAATTTCTCAAAGCACTCAGACTTACGACGCATCAAATAAATGTATCCATACCTTAAATAATTGTCAATAAAAGTACAAAATATTCAAAGCCACCTCTAGCTTGGATAGTCATGGGTCCACACAAATCAGAATGAACCAATTCCAACACATCTTTGGCCCTAACCTCTTTGCCGTAAAAGGCCTTTTGGTCATTTTACGTTCCAAGCAGGATTCACAGACTGGTAGTGCCTCCACTTCCAGTGAACTCAAAGGTCCATCTTCAACCAGTCTTTGAATCCTTCTTAGGTTAATATGCCCCAATCGCAAGTGCCAAAGATATGTCTGTTTCATACAAGAAGGTTCCTTTCTCTTATTTAAGTTAGATAACATATTATTCATTTCCATAAGTTGCATTGTGGGCGAAATAAGATTAATGACATACAAATTATCAACTAATGTACCAGAACAGATAAATGTTTATTCTTTCTAATAACAATATTGTCATTAAAATAAACTGAATATCCATCCTTAACTAACATAGAAATATAAATTAAATTCCTTCTAAGTGAAGGTGCATAAAGACAATCTCTCAATGTCAAAGACTTATTTCTACCAAAAGATAAAGTAACATACCTAATGCAACGACCGCTACTTTTGTAGCGTTACCCATGAATAAGCATATCTCTCCATCACCGAGCTGTCTGATTTCCTGGAACCCCTACAATGTATTGCAGACATGATTAGTGGCTCCTGTATCTACACACAAGGTGCCGGTAGATAACACCGCTAAACATGTTTCAACTAGTAGTAAATGAGATATACCTTCTTTGTTCTCTTGTTTGATAAGTGGACAGTCAGTCTTCTAATGTCCTGACCTTTTGCACTTGAAACATTTGCCTTTCGGCTTTTTCACAGCGTCTTGAGGTCCCATGCCCTTCTTTGCTGAGTTTGCCTGCTTCTGAATGTTATTCTTCTTATTACTGCCTTTTGGCTTAGAAGTAGAAGCCTTTCAGAAACAAAAATATGACCACTCTGCCTAAAGAGAGATTCAGCATCCTGTAGCTCTTTTGCAAGTTCTGCCAAACTATACAACCTTTTGTTTATGTTGTAATTAAGGCAGAAATTGTCAAAACTTTAGACAGAGTCTCGAGAATGATATCGATCTGGGATTCCCCATCGATTTCAGCTCCAAGGATCTCCATCTCATTCAGATGACCCATCATCTTGAGAACATGATCCCTTACTGGTGTACCCTCAGCCATTTTTGTATTCATCAAACACTTCATAGCAAACTGCCTAGCTGCTCTACTCTAATGTCCGAAGAGTTTCTTGAGGTTATATATCATGTCATTAGCCGTGGCCATTGTAGAAGCATAAAAATATCAAAAACTATGTGCCCAAGTCTGGAAATAGCTATGCGCCCAAGTCTGGAAGTAACTATACGCCCAAAATGAAAATCCTATGTGCCCAAAAGTAAAATCCAAATGCGCCCACATGGCACCTCCAGAAGGGGGTGCATAGCCCTGTTCCCACACTATGCGCCTAAGTCAGGACAGCTCCACGACTCGATCAATATCCACGATCAATCGAGCACCGAAGCATGCGGCCACGTCAGTCTCCACGAGCAGTTGTGCACCGAAGCATGCGGCCACGTCAACCCCACGATCTACCTATGATCGTCCAATCTTTATGCGCCTACATCCTATGCGCCCAAAGGAAGACTATGCACCCACAGGCAAATCGGTGTATTTTTCCCCTGTGTGCGCATAATAGTCGTTTCAGTACAAAATGACTATAAATAGAGGTCACATGCCTCTTCAAAAACACAGAACAAAGAATATTTCAGAGCCAAATTGTTGCCCTTCTTGCCAGTGAGCCGAGAGTTAGCAATTTTCTCGCTTTTCTCCCACTTTTGTAAATCAGAGTGTCAACGGAGTAAAGGAGCAATTGTCGCTCAATCTCCATCGTCCTATTTCTCAGAATTCTTTTGTACTCGGAGATTCTCAGTGCAGAATATCTCAGGTGTACTCGATTTGTAGTGCCTTGCGCTAATAAGAAAAGATAGTGATTTTTTTTGTAAGTGTCTATAAAAATGGCGACTTTGCTAGGGACTACCCTTTCCTTTGACGAGAAGGTGGTGATGCAATCCGATACCTATAAAGTGGGGAGCACTTAGAAGATATTGATCGTGAAGTTCGATCAACAGGCGTTCAAAGAGATGCTCTCGAAGGCGGCTCTACTCCCTCGAAATCAGTAAAGAAAACAAGTCTCGCAAGACTTGGCTTCCGAGCTCGCATTACAAATCCTGCCAGTGTCGTAGAAGATATGCAACCGAAGGGGAACTCTGTCATGGGGGCGCATAACCCTTCCACAGGAGCTCCTAATGCGAAGAAGGCGCATACTGTCCCATGCTCTGCTAGCCCAGCAACTTCCCTCTTGTGCAACCAACAATAGAGTGTTCAATGCTCGAGACTTGGCAAAGAAAAACACTACGATGCCAAGAATCAAAGTGTTTGACGCTTTGGGCAAACTCAGCGAGGCTCGCAAACGAAGAAGGCGAAACAGAAAAAAACAGCACTATTTTCCAAAGCATGCGCCCAGAGCTATGCGCCCAAGGCAGTATGTAGGCGCATAACTCTGGCCAGAGGACTTCTGTCTTCGATAGGCTATGCGCCCAGGGCCATGCGCCCCGGGCTATGCACCCAGGCTCTGATGACCCATTTTATGTGCCCACATCCAGGAAGACCAAGCATGATGCCAACAATGCCAAGAATCGAAGTATTTAACGCTATGGGCAAACTCAGCGAGGCTCGTAAACGAAGAAGGCGAAACAGGAAGAAAGAAGCACTATTTTCTAAAGCAGGCGGCCAGAGATATGTGCCTAAGGCAGTATGTGGGCGCATAACTCTGGCCAGAGGACTTCTGTCTTTGATAGGCTATGCGTCCAGGGCTATGCCTCCAGGCTCTGATGACCCATTCTATGCGTCCACATCTAGGAAGACCAGGCATGCTGCCAGGACTTCAGGAAAGCATGCGCCCAAAGGGATGCCCCAGGGTCTATACGCCCACAACAAAAAGACAGGCTCCAACGCGTATAGCATGGGGCTATCTTCAAGGTTATCATGGAACTTAGGTGTGGGGGTTGCCCCTGTACATGAACTAAGTCCGGATGTGCCAACTTCCCTTACAAATCCATATGCAAAGCTCGGCAATGCATGTGACATGGGTTTTAAGGCGAAACTCCCTTCCGTCGATTTACGCGACATAATAAATCATAAGCATAAAGTGAGAAAGAATACAACAACTCATGGGGTGCATCCGTGCACTAGTATTATCATCAACTGTTGCTGCTCCAAAGCAACGAAAGTGCCTCCAAGGCAGTCCGTGTTTCGACGACCACAATGCTCTGATGATGAAAAGCCGCTATGTGTTTCATCCAACATAGGTTTATGGGGTCCTCCTTACGGGAGCCCCAATCAAAGAAGGTGGACCACTAACCCAAACTTTTCTTTTAGTTCTGCGAACAGAAGAAGAAGAAGTCTTCCAGCAAACAGATAACGAGCTGTTACATCTGAAGGAGTCTATATGGATACTCGTCAAGGACGAGATTCCTTATAGATGGTAAGGACTCTCAAGCTGGGGGTGATGTTCCCTCAGAACTTCAAACTGGGGGTAGCATTCCCTCAGAACCTGAAACAGACGTCCTTCACACTAGGGGTAGCCTCCTAGATAACGATGATCTCTTCGATTATAACGGTGACTATTTACCTCCCCTGCCTGAAGACGAGGGCCTTTTCAACTCAGAGATAGACAGTATCATCACCAGTTGTATTGTCTCCTCTATTCATCCTCACATACTATCTACGTACATGGCGGATGGAGAGGGACCTGAAGAAGCCAGAGATCAGACCAACATGCGGCTGAAGAGTCTTGAAATGGCATTTGCCAAGATCACTGATATGCTTACCAACATCATGGCAGTCCAAACTGCTGGGGTTGTTCCTCCACCTCAACCGAATGTCTTGGCACACGCTAATCTGGCTTATAGTAACAACCCTCCTTCATCACAAAGGGAGTACCATTCCGTTGCACCTCCTCCAAATCCCATGAATGTTGGGGGTGGTCCTTCGTCGACGGCACTTGACAACCGTAAGGCAACTATTTTTGATATTTGCTTAGTCAGCAAGATGTAATTGATTATCTTGTTGCCCGTCTTGATACCATCTCACACAAAGACGAGCTTCAGAAGATGGGGATATCTCAACTTTATCCTTCTAAATGGGAGAATGCCACTTGCCCTTCTAACTACAAGCTATTGACGCTAAATTTGTTTGACGGGATGACTTCTCTTCGCCAACACATGCCATACTTCAACATGCAGACTCTGCACTTACCAAGAGATGATGCGCTCATATCAAAGCTATTTATCAGCATCTTGTAGGGGGTAGCTTTTGAATGGTTCAGCAGTCTGCCTGATGGTTGCATTAACTCCTTTAAAGACTTGGAGAGGTTATTCCTCAACAAGTTTTATGAGAGTGGCATGCATGTTAGTATGTCCACCCTCATCGAGACCAAGCAGAGGAGGAGTGAGTCTGTTATTGCTTTTATCGAATGCTTCGCTTTCATCGAACGCTTCGCTTTCATCGAACGCTTCAGACGACTAGCATTGAAGATGCCCTTCGGTATATCAGACTCAGAGCTTGTGGATACTTGTCGGCATAACTTCCTTCCTACAGTAAAGTTCTGTCTGGGTATACATAAGTATGATACATGGCCCACCTTCATCGAGGCTGCTGATGCTGCTAAGAATGATGTTCCTAATCTAGAATTACTGGGATTGAAGACACCCAAATCTGAAGACAAGAGCAAGCACCCCCAAACTATCCCTATCCATGGAGGTAAAGGGAAAGAAGTCTTGAAGGTCGAAACTTCCAAGGGAGCTTCCAATTCTCAGGGCGCTCCTGACAAATCCAAGGAGACTTTCTCCTTTGACGAAGATGATGTTATTACCATTTTTCACACATTTATGAAGGATAATAAACCGACATTGTCTCCACCATGACGTCCTGTAGAGGCAAACCAACTCAATGACCCCAAGTACTGTCTTTATCACCAGTACATACACCATTCTACCAAGGATTGCATCATCCTGAAGAAGACGATACAACAGCTTATCGACAGCCAAGTTATCAACCTCGAAGCTGAAGACAAGGTCGTATCTTCTAACATGATCTCTCTTCAATTTGGTAACTTTTCTTCCACAGAAGTTTCAGACGGTGTAGTCCCAATCCCCAAGACAGTAATGGAAGTCGTTAACCCGCCACCAGCTCGCGACTCAACGTCAACGTTTGTGCTGCTCATGACATAACGTGGTAAGATAATATGGGTCCATCCAGACCTTATGCAAGAAATGATGCAGGGGGTGGTGTCTTCCAAAGCAAAGAGGGACAAGAAATACAAGTCATACCATATGGTGTCTTCTCCCATTTACGAAGTTCTATCTGGCGAGACGCGATCCGGAAAGACTTACCTACGGACTTATGACCCCGTACAAGAAGACGTAGTACCTTCTCAAACTCCTACTGCCCCCATAAGTTCAGAAGCTGGTCCATCTAAGTCCTCAACTACCGACAAAGCTAAACAGAAGGAGATGCGATTTGACAAGTCTCTGAAGGTACCAACTCCCGAAGGCATGGATCGGCCTTACAACTTTGACATATTGGCACAACTAGCCAATACACCTGCCAGATTGTTTTTGTTCGATCTACTGTGGATCTCCAAAGAGACGCGTAAAGCTTTAAGTGAGGCATTACTACATGCCGACTCTTATCTCGCTGAAGTCAAAGCCCCTGCTGAAGATCCAGTCTCCTGTCCTCACTGCCATAGTACTATGGAAGTGGTGCCTAACATCACCTTTTCACAAGAGGACATGCTGCTAAAAAATAATCGTCATAATAGACCTCTGTACTATACAGGATATATCGGGGCGATTAAGGTGGATCAGAAGCATATCGATCCAGATTCCTCCCTCAGCATCATCCCTTGAAGTTTACTCCAAATTCTAGGGATCCCTCTGCCAAAGCTCTCTGCAGCCAATAAAACTATCATGGCTTTCAATGCTGGGAGAAGTTACCCTCTGGACAAGATCCGTCTCAAGTGCCAGATTGGTTATCTCCGAACAGAGGTTGCTTGCTATGTAATTAATGCCAATGTATCCTACAACGTCTTGTTGGGACGTCCGTAGATATACGAGAACATGATCGTTCCTTCTACCCTTCACCAGTGCTTTAAGTACGTCAACAGTGATGGTATCGTGAAGACGGAGTTTGCCGATGTCGATCCTTTTAAGGGTATTGAAGCCTACTATGGAGATTCGATAGTTTATCAATCTCAGCCTCCCAAGGATGACGACAACGAAGCTGACAATGAAGATGAAGTTAATTCATTCGCCAGTAATGGTCCCCTGGTTATCCGAGTCAAAGGATGCACTACTCCAAAAAGTACTCCAAAGCCTCTCACAATATGGGTCAAAAAGAAGAATCTTGATATTGTCAAACCTTTGACCATCACTCTCTGTAAAATGACTCAGGCGGAACCTGCTGAAGTCCATCCTTCCAATCCTGATGAGTTACCCTACATGGTGAACTTAACCAAGTTTGTGACTCCTGTTCCGGACAATGATGCCCTCAATGAGTATATCAATACTAAAAATAATGTACCTTCAGTGGATGATGTTATCCCTGAAGAAGAACTTGCATATTTTCTGAGTAAAGGTTTATCTTTGAATTACTCTGATGTCTACCAATCTGTAAACCAGTACATAGATACGTTGTATGCCCTAGAGCATGGCATAGGACCACATCTCTGCATGCCGGTCACGACGCCTCGTCTACGGGAAAAAGTCTGGCCAGAAGATATCCACTACTTCATCGTTCAAGCTAGAAGGAAGGGTGAAGAACTAATCATCTTCGGTCAAATAATTGGCGAAAGAAAGTTCGTTCAGGACTTTACTACTCCTGATTACAACACCAAAGTTGACTATGATTATGCAGCTTTACCGATATAGTTGGCAGGCTAAGAATATCATACAGAATATGGGATATGATATAAAAAACTGGAGATTGGGAGGATGGACTTTAGCAGGTTCTACCCGAGACGAACATCGACATTGAAGACTGGAAATTTCCTTTCATAGACTACACTGTCTACGAAATCCTCCATGATGACCCGAAAGAAGCAGTGTCTATCCAACGGCGATCCCTCATATTTTACTATGATATAGCTACCAAAATGCTGTACCGATGTTCTTACGATGGGCTACTGTTACGATGTTTATCAGACACAGAAGCCAAACATGCACTACGTGAGGCTCAGGATAAAATTTATGGTGTACACCAACCAGGCCCTAAATTACAAGATCGCCTCAGATGAATGGGTTATTATTGGCCCACGATGATAGTAGATGCTGTTAAATATGCAAAGAAGTGTAGGGCTTGTCAATTCCATGCCGATTTTATTCATCAACCTTCGAAGTTTCTACACCCGAAGGTAGCATCTTGGCCTTTTGAAGCCTGGGGTATGGACGTCATCGGCCCAATCAGCCTACCATCCTCCAGAGGACATCGGTTTATCCTAGCTATAACCGATTACTTCTCTATATGGATGGAAGCTATACCGCTCATCGAAGTAAAGATGTCGAATGTGATCAATTTTGTCAAACATCACGTCATCTACCACTTCGGCCTACCTTGCAAGATTATCCATGATAATGGTCCATAATTCGCGAGCCATGCATTCTATCGATTCTGCAATAAGAATCGAATCCAGAATGTAGCCTCTACCGTTTATAATCCAGCAGCTAATGGATTAGCAGAAGCCTTCAATAAGACTATCATCAAACTTCTCAAGAAGTTTGTGTTTTCAAATAAGCACGATTGGAATGAGAAGCTCAACGAATGTCTCTGGGCCTATCGTACATTGGTTCGGACTCCAACAGGTAGTACGCTGTTCTCTCTGGTTTTTGGGAGTGAAGCAGTTCTTCTCCTAGAAATCCAGATTTCCTTTCTTCGGGTAGCCTTAGCCAGTGAGTTGACCACCGAAGAAAGCTACTATCAGCGACTACAAGAGCTGAAAGCGCTAGACAAAAAATGCTTATTAGCTCAACATCGTATTGAGCTATACTAAGCATACATTTCTAGAGCCTTTAATAAAAATATGAAGGAAAGAATCTTTCAAGTTGGACATCTGGTCTTAGCAGTGAGAAGACCAATGGTCATGACGCATAAGACAAAAAGAAAATTCCAGCCTAAATGGGAAGGTTCTTTCGTTATAGAATCAGTGTATTCTTACGATGCGTATCGACTAACCAAGCCTGATGGTGACTTGCTTATGATGCCAATAAATGGCAAGTTTTTGAAGAAATATTATGTGTAACCTTCAACGTTCATAGATACCCGACTTTAATCATGTAAATATATAGTACAATGTTTACGTGGTTCGAAAAATCATCTAACTATTATCCGTATTTTAAGAGTCTTGAATACGCCATGGATAATGGGTCTTCTAAAAATTATCTTCGTATGAACTTTGTCCAAACTCGATCTTATGAAAATGGTCACGTCCATATTACCTCTGAACTGTTTCCCGATAATTATTTTCCAGTAGAATAATTAAGAAATGTCTTGCCACGTCCATATAACCTCTGAGCAAAATATTTGTCAAAGATAATCACGTCCATATTATCTCTGAATTATCTACTGACTCCTACTTAATGTTTTGTATCCATTCACGTCCATATTACTTCTGGTCAGATATAGATCATCCCCTGCTATTATGTCCACACTACTTCTATTAGCAGTTTCTTTCAACTTATTATCTATGTTCGAGAATCTTGAATATAAAACGGATAATAAGTTCACATCAAATTCCCAGGGGAATACCCACCAGAAATATCCCTACTACGTCCATACTACCTCTAGTTCTGATATTTCATAAAGTACATTAATGAGTTTCGAAAGCCAAAAGATTCCTTATTAAAAATGTCTCTCAAAAAGCAAAGAAAAAAAAAAGATACAAAGAGTCTTTACGGCTCAAATGAACCAATTACAAAAAGAAGATTTAAGGGGTACACAACCGGTTGATGTTGTCCCTTAAAGCCGTTATCACAGTCTGAGACTTGACAGTAGCGCGACGGCGTGTTTCTTCCTGCCGAGCGGCTTCATCCTTGAAGGGGATCAACTTCACGTGCTCCCCCTCCAACTTCACCAGCTGTTCTTTTAACTGGTCTGAAGTTGTGGCAGTCACAACAGCCTAAACCGTATAGTCTTTTTGTTCAGATGCGAATGTCCTTAAGCTGGCCTCCAGTTGGGCAATCTCCTTATGGATCTGCACAATGTGATTGTACTTTTCAGTAATCTGGGCGGCCAACTTGTTCTTCAAAACAATACGAGCCTCACTCGCGGCGTTGAACTGTTCATATTGATCAACCAACTCACTGATCTCCTTAGCAAGGACATCCTTCCATGCTTGGAAAGAAGCTTCCTCCTCCGTAAGGACTGCAACCAAAGCCGTGTCTTCTTCAAGAAACAGAGGGGTTGGACTCTGTTGCTTGGCTTCCCGAAATCTGGCTACCTGGTCCTCCAGATTATTCAGAACTTTCCTCAAACCATTAGCCCACTCCTCGTAGCCGGCGATGCTCTCAAGGGCCGTCACATGGCATTCAGCAATAGCCTTTGCAGGTCCAAAGGCGGCATTACGGTTCAAGACTCTAGGAAGCTTCATTTTCAGGATGGAGTAGAAAGCTTTGACGACTTCCTAGGCCATCTCGTCATCTTCGAAAGAGGTCGTTGGGGAGGAAGCCTGATGGGGATCTTTCGCTCCAGGAAGAGACGTTTGATAAGAAGTAGAACCTAACAAGGAAACGATATATCTATCTGTGAAAGAAAAAACCTGAAAGAGTGTAAAAGAGTTGTAATTTCGTACCTTCTGCTTGCTCAGCGCCAACTTGGATTAGGTCATCAGCCAGGGAACCGAGAGCATGCCTAAGTTTCTCAATAAGAACAATGTCAAGGCCCCGAACAACATCAGGCTGTATATCTTCCACGGCCCTAGCTGGACCTGGAGCAGATTCAGTAACAGCCCCCTTAGTGCACTATTCAACCTATCTTTCTGCAGCCGATGCCGGCTTACTGACAAATTCCTCCGCACAAGCGATCCCAGAGGAACCAGGGACAACCACTTGTCCTACCCCAGCATCTTGGGCTACCTCTGTATATTGTTCCATCTCCTTATCTATAAGGGAATATACGATGGCAGTCAGCCTCATGAGGTGTACACAAAATCGAAAGCAGAAAAATCTCATCTGAGGTGAAGCGCAAAGAAAACATACCCGTGGGAGGGTGAGCCGATTGAACTTGATTTTTTCCCAACTCTTTCATTAAAGCCTCGATCTCAGACATAGCCCCTAAAGAGATATCGTAGGAGGGACTGGCTTTCTAGTCGCCATCGTAGTCCAGGCCTTCGCCCTGGTCATCCCTTGACTCAGCCCCTTTGACTGGGGAAGGCTGAACTTCGTCTGCTGGTTGAGGACGAGGAGGGGACACTATTGTCACGTCCACCTCTTCAGACGAAGAGGCACCTGCCTCGATCGTAACTTCAGGGTCCTGTATAAAGAATAAATGCAAGGGTAAGAAAGCTTTATTCGAAGACTGCACATGTAGTGGTTCGACCAAAACAGCTATAGAGTCTAGAAATAGATCTACCTACTGAATGGTAACTGCCTGCGATGCCGTTCCATCTCTTCCAGTCTGTCGAGAACGTCTTCTTAAAGGAGGTGAGCCAGCACCCACCTTCTTGACTCTTCTTGGGGCAATAGTCTTCTTCTTCCTCTTAAAAGTTGGCTCCTGGCCAGTTCAGTTGAAGCTTTCCTCTTCTGAGGAGGATCGGGAAGAGCAGAATCATGTTCAGTATCCTTCCTTGGAGGTACTGTCGGCTCCCTAAGAGCAGCTCTCTGTCGTGATGCCGTGGCCGGCTTAATGGCTGGAGCGGCGATCTCCTTTTTGCTGCCCTTTGGCGTCTTTCGGGCTCGTTTCACATTTGCAAGAGTGGGGCCAAACCTGGTCCCCAATATCAAACTCTGCTCACGATCATACCAGGGATGAAAGGTATTGATTTGAGTATAAAAATTGGCAGCAACATAGAGCAGGTGGGTCTCAGGATTATCTTCGGGCAGAGTAAAAATTGCCCCTGTGCATCCGGCGTTGTAATAAACCCATGCATGCGCTCCATTGATCAAGCTGCCTATCGACTCCAGATGCGGGCTAGGATTACCTAGAAGAAGCTGACTATAGCCAAATTGCCGTGCGAAACAGCTCGGTAGATAAGGCTCCAGGTAGGTGTTATTTCCATTGCTGAGCACCAGATGCGAGGGCCTAATAGAGTGGAGCCAATGGAATACCCCAGCAGTCAAGCTAGTAGTATTGGCTCCCTCATCTAATAAAGTATCCCCTGTGTTGCCACTACCAGATGGAGGGGATATCCTGAAGAACTCGTAGTTCTGAAGGAAGTTTAAGGCCCTTTTGCAAGCAGCCACTCCAGTAACTGCCCAGTCTGCATCACGAAACCTAAGAAGAAAGGCATCTCCGGCCAAAGAGTCCGCCATCGGCCCGGCGTTCATCAGTTTGGGACAATACAGCAGCAGCCATCCCATTAGGAAATGAAAGGGGAGTTTAGTCAAGGCAATGTCTGTTTTGCCGTCAGGGGTCACCGCGTTTCTAACAAAATCACGCAAGCCCCGTTGGTGGCGCAGACCATTACAGGAAGCAGGACAAGCTGGTATCCAAATGCCAGCTTTACAACCAGAAATATCATACTCTGGCTCATCCTTTCAATAGACCCTGAACCACCAGGGACTATGCAGTCGCGGATCCAGATCATCAGAAAAGCCACCAGCACGGCTTTCTCTGACAACTTAAACTCAGGTTGTCGAAAGAAGTAGTAAATCGGGGAATCCCCTTCAGGATCATCACTGTCATCAGTATCTGCGGCCCCGTGATCTGTCATCAGTTCCTATATTTCAAATTTTGTCAGGGGCTTACAAATCAAAAAAGAGGCTGGACCTTCTCCTTCTTATTGAATGAAGATATAGTTCGTCTAAGATCTCGTATGGGGATTGGCCCCCTCAGTCTTTCCAGTCTTTGTTATCCTGTGACAGATGAGGAAGTGACAGAATAACTCCTTATACACATCCGTCATCTCGGATTTCTCCTTCTCCAGGTCAGGAGTTCCTCATCACAAGGGATATATTCTTCGTACGGCTCTGTTCCCCAAGGAAGCTTCGATATTTTCTGCATCTCATGGAGAGCCAAATCCAACTTCCCACCAGAAATAAAGAAGGTATAGGTGTGATGATTGTACAACTCCGCTAGAGATAAATATGGGCCAATTCATCTTTATTCCATATTGAGTGGCTCTAATGGCATGAAAAAGGCCGGTAGCCTTCAGAGTGGCTTCATAGGTTAAAAGTACCCATTCAGTGAGGTCACTCTAGAACAAAATGGGGTGCCTCCAACCTTCCAGCTGCAACTTCCCTATGGGATACGACCTATTCTTCGACATCATCAGATTGGACAAGGTGTTGGCAGCATAAGGATAAAGGTTGGTCGGGATGAAGGTCGGTCGGGATATCGTTTATTATGGCACCAGGGTACAGCCCCCTCGTGGAATAGGACGTGGAGCCCTTGACACACTTAAAAGTGTCCCTCTTCCGATCATCAGAGATAAACTGTATCTTTCCGAAGATGACCCCATGAAGTTTAGGGGTTAAGTCCTATTTCATCTTCCTCCACACAGCTAGATTGGTGAATGCCGACAGAGGATATTGGCGATCCATCGTAGGCAATCATATCCTTTGGTTGTTTAACCTGACCACCAAAGGGTCTCTCAGGCGTATCGTCTCGTCGTCCTCAAATCCCAAGCTGTCACCGAACAAAAAGTACGGCTTCTTAAGACTCCGTACCCCTTCAAGCAGGAACTTTTTATCGTTTATCATCTGCTTCAGGAACACCTTATCATGTTCAAGCATAGAAATCATCTGTACTGAAGGCTGATTCTGGATGATCTTGGCATGAACAATTTTAATCATGTTGGTTACGAGGCTTGAACCGAGAACTTGGTGAGCAGAGCCGAGAGGAATTCTACCGAGTTTCGGGACGACTATGTCAACTGCAAAGACAGAAGAAAAAAAATTTGACTTAGAATCTACAAAAAAAGAGCTAAGTGCTGGAAAAATTCTATGCGCCCAGATGTTATGTGGGCACAAAAGAATCTTCAAACATAGGTGTAGGCGTATGACATGCAACAAGCATGTGGGTGCATAGTTTTGCAGGCGCATAAGAGTGCTCAAACACAGAAGAGTTCTGTGTGGGCACATAAGACACAACAAAGTGTGTGGGCGCATACTTCTGTGGGCGTATAAGAATGCTCACAGAAGTGTGTTGCTTTGGGCATATATCAATGGTTATGTGCCCAAGCAGAGAGGTCCGAGCGTCACAAATTAATGCTCGAGACTTTGTTTTGAAGCATAACCTCACCCAGAATGGGGTCTTGGACTAGCGGAGACGCTTCCGAAGGAGGAGAATCGCTCGGTGCAGCTTTCTTGCCCTTCGCGTATTTTTTGGCAGCCTTGGGAGACATGATCCGTGCAGAGAGAAAATGAAGAGTCCCTTGAAAGTTTTTGTGTAAAAGAGGAGAATGAATTTTCTCTCTCCTTAAGGGCTATTTATAGGCACGAACGAGAAGTTACGCGCCCACATGGTCTATGCACCGACATGACCAATGTGCCAGTATGGTCTCTGCGCCCATGCAGAGACTTGGTCTTTTGAACATTATGTGCCTGTTATTTGCTGATGTGGACTATGCATGGACATCGCACGAAGCATGGACCTCTTCAAATTCTGCTCCGATGAATCTGTCAGTTCAGATTTTCGAGGAAGATCTCAACAGCCATCGTTTGACAGCCTGGCAGCATCTATGCGCCCAAAGAGAGAGTCTGCTATGCACCAACAGAGCCACAGAAAGACAGTCTCCTATGCTTCTTTCAAAGTATTTTGAACTTGTTCGAGTAACAAAAACTTTGAAGGGGGTCTTGTAGAAGCATGAAAATATCAAAAACTATGCGTCCATGTCTGAAAATAGCTATGCGCCCAAGTCTGGAAGTAGCTATGCACCCAAAATACAAATCCTATGCGCCCATGTGTAAAATCCCTATGCGCCCACATGGCTGTTCCAGAAGGGGGCGTATAGCCCTGTTCCTATACTATGCGCCCAAGTCATGACAGCTCCACGGCTTGATCAACATCCACGATCAGTCGTGCACCGAAGCATGCAGCCACGTCAGTCTCCACGAGCAGTCGTGCACCGAAGCATGCGTCCACGTCAACCCCACGATCTACCCATGATCATCCAGTCTTTATGCGCCTATACCCTATGCACCCAAAGAAAGACAATGCGCCCACAGAAAATTAGTGTATTTTTCCCCTGTGTGCGCATAATAGTCGTTTAAGTACAAAACGACTATAAATAGAGGTTACATGCCTCTTCAAAAACACAGAACAAAGAACATTTCAGAGCCAAATTGCTACCCTTCTTGCCAGTGAGCCGAGAGTTAGCCATTTTCTAGGTTTTCTTCCACTTTTGTAAATCGGAGTGTCAACGGAGTAAAGGAGCAATTGTCGCTCAATCTCCATCATCCTATTTTTTGTACTCGGGGATTCTCAGTGTAGGATCTCTCAGGTGTACTCGATTTGTAGTGCCTTGCGCTAATAAGAAAAGACAGTAATTCTTCTCTTTTTTTGTAAGTATCTACAGCCATGGCCTGATGCTGATATTGCAGTACATTTGACATAGATGCCAAAATGTAACACCGTGCCATCTTATCTGCCTTTTTTCACTTCTTATAAGCCTCTTTGACCTTTTCATCAGAGTTAGAATCAGGCTTAGGTAGGTATTCCTCAACAAGTACATATTTGTACTCCTCAGTAGTCAAGATAATGTCCAGATTATGTTTCCAGTCAATATAATTAGGTCCAGTAAGTTTGTTTTCTTTAAGAATCACCATAAGTGGACTGAAAGAACCCATTTTTGAAATCCTGAGAATCACATAAATAAAATTATGTAGGGCAAAAACCTTTATGAATTAATTAAATATTGATTCCCTCAAAACAATAATAATAAATT
This sequence comes from Iris pallida, assembly GCA_029216955.1. NCBI lineage: Eukaryota > Viridiplantae > Streptophyta > Magnoliopsida > Asparagales > Iridaceae > Iris > Iris pallida. Next base: position 18,764,724 of record JANAVB010031617.1, read on the forward strand.
TACCAACACCTTGAACATCATGAATTTAGCATGCCACGATAGTGTGGATGTATACAAATTCAACTTTGTTCAAGTAGGTACTACCTATTAATTTTACTATCATGTCAACATAACTTTATGACAAATAAAATTAATATGTTGGTCTTGCTCTGGTCATACAAATAATAGTAGTGACTTCGATGGGGAGGATACCTTTATTTGTATCCAACTGTATACCATTACTTAATACCAAGTCCATTACCTTGTAATGAGTTTCTTCAGATGGAGAAGTGAACACATACTAGGTAACTTTCTACAATTATCCCTAAGAAAGTTTGTACTGGTGATCCATAATTATACTCATCTGATATGAAGGAAGGTACTAAAGCCAACGCGCAAGTATAATTACATCACCTACAAACCAGTAATGGAGACCATAGGATTTATAATAAATAAATATCCTTTCCCACTTAGTTATTTAATAATAAGGGTTTTTCTGCTTGTTGATATTATGTCCATGTTGTCCATTATTAATGTAGGCTTAGTTTTTCAAAAAAATCACATAATAATAAACATGCATAATCAAAAAAAGAAAAATGACAACAAATTAGAGAAAAATATCCAACTATCCGAATCCAAAATCTGGTGCTGCACAAATCTATTCGGGGTTTGACCAACGTTTGGCTGTCGATTCCTTCATCGAAAACCATCCGTCTGCCTCTGGACTGCTTAAAACCAGCATCTCGTCCGACGTCAGAAATAGCCACCACCGCCATCATGATTGATAAAAAATAATTAAGTTACATCAATCCTATGCCATCTAAAGGAGTTCACACATAATCTAGATTGAAAAATAAAATTATAAGCACGATCAACCCTCGTGATTTTAATTACATCCACAGCAACAACAACATCCACAACATGTTCGTGGTTTAGAATAATCTACATCTACCGACTATTACACAGCACAAGTTTTATTGGACAACATAGACATATCTATCAATACACAGATCCAAAGTGTCTCTGATACCAATTGATGGAACTGGGGATTCCCAGGACCCTTACTTTGGTGTACATATTGATCGATAGAAAGTTAAACATATTTAGTACGTATTCTAACCCTTCATAGGCGAAAACTAGGGTTCACGAACTATACCTGCAGCGGGAAGAAGACAAGTAGTTCCTGGCAATCTCGAACGGACGATCCCAAGATCTTCTGCACATATTCCTTCCTCGAGTTGGACGTCGTGTGGGCGACAATCTCCCAACCTTTTCTTCTCTTTGGAAACCCTCTCTTTCTCTCCTTACGTGAATCACAAATTTAAAGAAAGCTTCAGATTTCTGATCAGTAAATTGGCAGCCAGAGAATAGAGGATATATATAGGCTACGGCAGGGACCATGAGGAGAAATTAGGGTTAGACCTCATAACGGATCTGGATATCCCGTGTTCAGCCCGAACACACAATCCAGACCCGTTAACAATAGCTCGGTCCACTAATGAGCTATTGTTACACTACCTCCCTATCCGAAATTATGTTTGTGGGCTCCTTTTATTATATGCCCGTTTGGCTCCCCATGTTAAGATATCGAATATCCGTCGATCAAATTAAGTTACTGACAACTATATTGATTTGACATCTTTTATCCTTAAGTAGTACTGCTCAACTTTATTTGTCATGTCGGATATAATCCACCTGCAGGGTGTACATGACAATCCTTATGAGCCCCTTAAGGGGACATCATCAACCCGTTGTATCGGGACATGGATTCTATTTATAATCAATAGCCCATCATACATACAGTGTTATTACCCAATTTATAGAGGTTATTGACCCATAATGAATCTCACTCTTTCATGAGTCAAAGTAATACACACTGCATATACATGTCTGTTATTATATCCGGATTAAGAGCACATGCATCCATAATAACAGAGGTGTTTGTTTTCTTATGTAGTCAGTACAAAGAGAACAACCTCAAGTGGTCCTATTCAATACACACAAAGTGTACTAGTGTAAACCTATAGTCAAGATAGACTAATACCAGATTATACTACAACCTTTCCAATAGATTGTCCAAGTCCATCTATGTTGTGAACTATTTATATATTCTATAGGGAACTGATAATATGATCTTCTGTGTGACACCACACACCATATTATCTATAATATAGAATATCAAACATTTGCATTAACACTTGCAACAAATACAATATGCAGACATTTGTCCATATGATTCTTATTCAAAATTTAAGGAAATAAGGTTACTACAAAAGTGATACTTTTAGTATATAACCCTAACACTAGAATCATGTAGAATGCATTATAAAATTCATTTATAATATTTTGGATACATTGTAACCTGTGTTGCTTTAAATAGGACTCAGTTAATCCTGTATGGACATTTATTCTTACCAGTCATTCAGGATATCAGGCGAGTACATTCTCTGATCGTTTTATACTTGCTAGGACTTATATTCTTGTCCTAGATTACTTTAGTTGATGATGTCACGTTGTTATCACGGATTAATACTGTATGGATCTTTTCATGAGATGTTATCCCCTCGGTGCATCGGGTATTTCATGTTCATGTACTTTATCATGTGCATCATGTACTCCTTGTACTCGTATCTATTCATGTATACACATGTTCTCATGTGCCTTCATGTACACTCATGTGCTCTCATGTACACTCATGTTTACATGAGCTTCATGTATAAAAGTAGTTATTCATGTGCAATAATGTAACTTGACTAGATCCTTGTGTATTGATTGGGGAAGGGTGAGTAGAAGTGGTTATGTGATCATTATACCCAGTAGGTATTCATGTGCAACTCCATAGCTTATTCATGTGCAACCCAACCTGTTTACATAACCATGTTGTGCTCTAAATCACGTAGTCACTTACAGTTCTTATTTACCATATAGATATTTCTAGTTTACAAATCTCTCTCTTATCTTTCATGTACATTTCTTACATCATTTTATGTATCTTACTCTATTGCTTGTTTTATATTTTCTGTCATGATATAAACTATTTGAGAGATATGTGTTCGTTCCCACCCTGACTGGACCTGTTAAAAATATAACAAATGATACTGAGGAGTTCTGTCCTACTTATTATGGAGCAGTCCTAGATGACACTTGTGAGTTGGACCCACAGGAGGATCCAGCTCTAGTTGAGGACATCATCCCTATAGCCTAGGCTAGATAGCTGGCATATTTATCTTTTATCATTATGTCATTTGTGTTTGACTTTCTGAGTTGTATTATTTCTGGATGTTGAGATGTTAGTGTCGTTTAGACATAGACTTATTTTCTTCTGTTTTTATTCTCTTTTAAGATTTCATATCTATCTTATCGTACAATTTTCATCTTAGAATTGTGATAGAATTGTACCTTCTGTATTGTCCTTCGATTGGAGAGTATATTTTGTACAGGTACATTTATACTGTGTTAGATGTATGTGACCTAGGACAGCATTTTACTGCCGACACTGCAGCGTAGGCTGGACATACCAACTTCTCGGGCCCCTATACTGGGTGCGGGTCGTGATACATTTTTAGTGGTGGCCCATGTAGGTCTAGAGTTCCGAGTTATGTCTCAGTTCGTAGTGGTACTCGAACTAGAGTATCACTACAGCCTGCAATAGGATATAGGATATAAGTTTTTGAGGTACTCAATCACATTTAGAAAAAACTCTTATCTAAATTTCTGCCATCTAAATTCTTGCTGATATTGCTTTCCTTTGAAATAAACTGTCCTTTTTTGATTATATCGCTTCTTTCTCAGTTTTGATTTCCTTGTTTGATCTGTCTCTAGGATGATGTAGACACGATCTCATCGTTCTGGCCCAGAGGATACCACCGAGAGGTCTGCCACCTCTCGTTCGATTCAGCAGGACCTTGGGACTGTAGCTCCCCTTATTCCATCTCATGTCGGAGCATCTACCGCATTTAGGGGTGCACCTCCACCTGTCCGGAGGCCTACCCCAGTCATCCCAGATGTGTCCAAGCAGCAGCCACCTTCAAGATCAGTAGATATAGTTTAGCTTTTTGCCTTCTTCCAGCAGATGATAGAGGCCCAGCAATGCCAGTCTGCTGATTTCAGGCAGGGCATAGACAATTCCCACCAGCTAGCTATGACGACAGTGGAGAGGGTTACTGCCCAGCCGCAGGGAGGGCAGATACAACAGTACTAGCCGAGGACTCCGAACATCCAGGACTTCCAGAAGATGCGGCCACGAGACTTCCGAGGTTCTGAGGGTATCCTATATGCCAACGACTAGATCGAGCATATAGAGAAGATCTTTCATCTGGCACTAATACTAGTTGAGATTCAGATAGACGCGACGGGTAGCAAGATATAGGACCTTGCCCGCACATGGTACCAGACTGACCCTAGAGTGGCTATAGAGGGACAGACATGGGGAGCTTTCAAGAAGCTCTTCAAGGAGAAGTTTCTCCCGGATACAACACTCGGCGCCTTGGAGACGCAGTTTGAGGGTTTGGTTCAGGGGAACCAAACAGTGAAGGAGTATGCTGGTGAGTTCGGTAGCCTGGGAAGATTTGTTGAGGGCCTTAGCGAGACGACAAAGGCTAGGAGGTTCAAGAAGGGTTTGGTCAAGAAAGTCAAGTTCTTGACCAAGAGTGACAGAGGTGCTTCTTTTGAAGAGATTCTGATAGGAGCCATGCTTGCAGAGGACGACCTTGAGCTGAAGATGAAGAGAGGTCATAATGCGCATGGAGCCAGTAGCAGTGGAGGCCAGGCCAAGAGGCCTCACTTTCAACAGCAGCACCAATAGAGGCCGTTCCTGTAGCAGGTTTAGGGACAGGGCCGTGTACCTTTTCAATAGGTGCAGCAACAGCCGAGGCAGCAGCAGCAGGCACCCAGACAGCAGCAGGCCACTAGTTGTATCTTCTGTAAGAAGCCAGGGCATAGGTAGAATGACTGCAGAAAGAGGCTAGGCAAGTGCCTACTCTATGGTTCAGCGGAGCATCAGCTGAGAGAGTGTACCCAGTCTTTTGGACGATCAGTTCAGGAGGCAGGAGCTAAGGCTCCGGCAGCACAGCAGAAGGGACCACCGTTGTAAACACAACAGCAGAGGTTCTTCCAACGCCAGCAGCAGGCCAGGGGAGGCCAGCTGGGACGAGCTTTCGCCATGGCAGTTGAGGATGCAGAGTCCATAGCAGATCTGATCGCAGGTTCTGTTCTTCTTGACTCCATTCCAGCTTTTGTATTGTTCGATTCTGGTGCTTCCTATAGCTTTATGTCTGTATCTATTGCTATTAGACACCATCTTGCTTCTGAATCGTTTTCTAGGACTTGTAAGATCATAACTGGGGGTGGCATCATCCTCGTCAGTGATATTTATAAGGGTCAAAGAGTTATTTTGGGAGGCCGAGAACTGGATATGAGTCTGTTCTTAATGCCATTACCGAACTAAATTGTACTCGGGATGGATTTGAGTAGGTACCATGCCAGTATAGATTGTCGTAGCAGCAGAGTTCTTTTCCATTTGCTAGGAGAGCCAGAGTTCGAATTTGCTAGACGGAAGACAGAGTAGAGCAGCGGAGTCTTCTGCCGAGTTTCAGTAGAGGAGCAGACGGTGCCACATCCATTGATGGCAGAGTTCATAGATGTCTTTCCAGAAGACTTGCCAGGACTACCACCAGACAGATATGTTGAGTTCTCTATAGACTTGGTGCCAGACGCAGAGCCGATATTTTAGCACGTCTATAGGGTGAACAACAGCGAATTGGTGGAGTTGAAGAAACAAGTAGATAAGTTGCAGGACAAGGGCTTCATCTGATCGGGTTCTTCACCATGGGGTACACCGATGCTTTTTGTGCTGAAGAAGGATGGGTCGATACAGATGTGTGTTGACTATAGGGCACTCAACAACCTTACGATAAAAAACAAGTACCCGCTGCCGAGGATCGATGATCTCTTCGATCAGTTGAGTGGAACGAGGGTATTCTCTAAAATTGATCTGAGGTCAGGCTACCATCAGGTGAAGGTGAAGAGGGAGGATATCCCGAAGACAACATTCAGGATGCAGTATGGCCAGTTTGAGTTTATGGTGATGCCGTTTGGGTTAACTAATGCCCTGGCGGTACTCACGAACCTAATGAACAAGGTATTCTACCAGTACTTGGACAAGTTCATGGTGGTGTTCATCGATGATATCTTGGTGTACTCGTAGACCCCAGAGGAGTATGAGGAGCATTTGATAGTGGTTCTAGAGACTCTCAGGAAGGAGGAGCGTTATGGCAAGCTCTCAAAGTGTGAGTTCTTCCTGGATCGGGTTGATTTCCTGGGTCATGTTGTGACCGGATATGGGATCTCAGTTGACCCGAGGAAGATCATGGCAGCTGAGGCGTGGTCCATATCGAGTTCAGTTGTGGAGATTAGGAGCTTCTTGGGTTTAGCAGGCTACTACAAGAGGTTCGTTCAGGATTTCTCCCGGGTTGCAGAGCCGTTGACTAGGCTGACCTGGAAGGACATGGAGTTTATCGGGTCAGAGGAGTGTTAGGTCACTTTCGATGAGTTGAAGAAGCGGTTAACGACAGCTCCGATTCTGACATTGCCATCAGGATCAGGCGAGTTCACTATCTACAGTGACGCCTTAGGAAAAGGTTTAGGTTGTGTCTTGCAGCAGTATGGAAAGGTAATTGCCTATGCTTCCAGGCAGTTACGTCCGTATGAGAAGAACTACCCTACCCATGACTTGGAGTTAGCGGTATTTATCTTTGCTTTGAAGTTATGGAAACATTATTTATACAGAGAGTGAGTAGAGATCTTCATAGACCACAAGAGCTTGAAGTATTCGTTTACCCAGATGGAGCTCAACATGAGACAGCAGAGATGGTTGGAGTTGATAAAGGACTTTGACATTTTATTGCAGTATCATCCAGGGAAGGCCAACGTAGTTTTCGACGCTTTGAGCAGATATCCGGTAGCCATGTGTTTGACGGTAGATCGTCACTTGTTAGTAGATTTGGAGAGCCTGGAGATCGAGGTGATAGTTTTGGGAGTTGAGATGCAGATGTGGGGTCTGATGATTCAGTCGAACTTGATGAAGAGGATCAAGTTGACTCAGTTCGACGATGTCGCTCTACGGTGCATCTGAGAGCAGATTCGAGCAGGACTTTTTGAGGAGTTTGTTATAGCAGAGGATGGCGCATTGAGGCACAGTTCCAGACTGTGTGTGCTCAGTGGAGACCTTCGAGAGCAGGTTATACAGGAGGCCCACCGTTCTCAGTACTCTATGCATCCAGGTGCTAACAAGATGTATAGAAATCTGAAGGAGCATGCATGGTGGTGTGGGATAAAGCGAGAGGTAGCACGCTTCATAGCCAGATGTTTGGTCTGCCAGCAAGTAAAGGCAGAGAGGCAGAGGCCAGGAGGACTGTTACAGCCATTGCCCATTCCGGAGTGGAAGTAGGAGCACATCACGATGGACGTCATTTCAGGATTGCTACGTACACTAGGAGGAAAAGATACGATTTCGGTCATCATAGACAGGTTGACCAAATCAGCCCACTTCTTGCCATTCAAAGTGGTTTGTCTACGAAGAATCTAGCAGAGATATACGTGCGTCAGATTGTCAGACTTCATAAAGTTTTGGTGAGCATTTTCTCGGATCGGGATAGTCAGTTTACTTTCTATTTTTGGCGGAGTCTGCATACTAGTTTGGAAACTCAGCTCAAGTTTAGTACTGCATACCACCCTCAGACGAACAAAAAGTCAGATAGGACTATTCAGATACTCAAGGACATGCTATGAACTTGTGTCATAGACTTTGGAGGTTCCTGGGAGGATCATTTGCACTTGGTGGAGTTTGCATACAACAACAGCTTCCAGGCCATCATTAAGATGTCACCATTTGAGGTATTGTATAGGCGTTGATGTCGTACTCCCTTGTCTTCGGATGACATTGGAGAGCGAGCTTTATTGGGACCTGAGATGGTTGTGGATGCAGCCGAGAAGGTGAAGCTCATCAGGGATCGACTTCGCGTGGCGCAGGACAGACATCGGCATTAGGCCGATAGCCACCGCAGACCTTTGGAGTTTGAGGTACAACTTAGAGATAGATTAGGATTAGGATTGGTTTGATTTTATGATTTTAATTTATCATGTTTGATTATTATACTTAATTTGAGACCTTGTTTGTTATAGGTTGGAGATCTAGTATTCTTGAGGATATCTTCGACACGTGGTACTATACGCTTTGGTGGAGGTGGAAAGCTTAGCCCGCGTTTCATCGGACCTTTCGTTATCAGCAGAAGAGTCGGTGATGTGGCATACTGGCTAGACTTGCCACCTGCATTAGAGGGAGTCCACAACGTATTTCACGTGTCGCAGTTGAGTCGGTACGTGGTAGATCCTAGCCATATACTCGATCATTCCGAGATCAAGGTGGGACCTACTCTTAGTTATCCAGAACAGCCTGTGGAGATTCTGAATTGACGAGAGAAGGTACTGAGGAACCAGACGATACCCTTGGTTCACGTCGCATGGAGGCATCATTCTCCAGGAGAGTCTACCTGGGAGAGGGAGGATGAGATGCGCAAGTGATACCCTTATCTTTTTGGACCTTGAGGTATGATTTTCTATCCTTCTCATCAATTTAGTTTCGTCTTTAATTTTGAGGACAAAATTATTTTAAGGAGGGTAGATTTGTCATTACCACTTTTTAGTACTAGAGATATTTTGGTCATTTTTAATTTATTAGAATTAATTTGAATTTTTGATAATTAATAATGTGCTAATTAAAATGTTAGGCCTTAACTAGAATTGCCCTAATCTAGGTGTTAGTCATGATCCTAGAGACTAAGTTAGTGGTTTACAATTAAAGTATCTAAGCTAGATAATATCTAGATATTTGACTAAGGAGATATTTTAGAAAGTAACCTAGTTTAGTTGGGCCTTTAGCTTGAGGGCTTAATTTACATTGTAAAGAGAGCCCATAGCCTACCATTACACTAAACCCTAACCCTAGCAATGTGTGGCTGGCCAAGCTAGCCCCCCTATAAAGAGCATTATTTATTGCATCTTGCCTCTTTTCATTGCCTCCTTAAATCCTAATTTGTGTTCTTCCCCAAAATCACCCCCTTTCTCCAAATCAACTCCAAATTGAGCCTAATCTTTTGCAACACACTCCCCTAATGTAGAAAAGGTCAATAGAGGCTAGCTAGCAAAGATTGAAGGCTCTTGGACCATAGCAAGTTGGTGTGGATCTCATTTCTAGTGCTTTTGCATTAAGATTCTAACTCTCAATAGGTAATAGCTCTAAACTCATTTGTTCTTCTGATTTCTCTTCATAGATGCTTGCATCTAGGTACCATACACCTGTAGACCAAGTTTGGTAGGATTTTGTGTCTATTTGATATGCGTATCGGAGGCGTATCGGAGTCTAGTGTAAAGTATTTGATAAAATGCTTCAATGAAATGTTTATTCATGAATTTCAAAACTAATTTCTTTATTTTGTAGCCTAATATGTGTGGATTACTTTTCCCTGTCACTGAGCACGATTTGGTGTCATTTTCATATCGTATTTGGTCACAGGGATGTCAGCACGACACTGTGGTGCGTGTCCTGCTACCACGAGTCTCGTACTCATATCACAGGATAAGTGGACACGTGACACTTGGCCAGTAGGTTGGGCCCATGACTTCCAGGCCCCTCCCCAAGTTTGAGATCATTTCGTGTCATGTCGGATGCGAAATCGTGCTCGTATGGTTTTTGTGAAGACTGTGCACACACGAAATCGAGCCTCTGATACGGGCTCGACAAGCGAATATGACACATCTTGGACTCATTTTAGGGTGTTGAACACGTAGCCCTACCCCTCACCTAGCTGTGGACACGTGCACGAGACCCCAAGTGATGTGTGTCGTGTCCTAGAGGGCACGACATGGCAGCACGAGGCTGTGCTGAATACAGTCTCTGATACACTATCTGACACATAGTTTGGACACTGTATTGACACGATTTGGACACGTGTGTGTCACACACACTCGACCCCCCTTGTTGACATATGTGTGGGCACACATTATCCTCTTTTTCTCTATGTATATATATATATATATATATATATATATATATATATATATATTTTTTTTTTTTTTTCTCTATGTATATATATATATATATATATATATATATATTTTTTTTCTCTATGTATATATATATATATATATATATATATATATATATATATATATGCAAATATATATATATATATATATATATATATATATATATATATATATATATATATATATATTTGCATATATATATATATATATATATATATATATATATATATATATATATATATATATATATATATATATATATATATATGCAAATGACCTCTAGCCTAGTGGTTAAGAGAGATGCATGTGGCCTAAGTGGTCAGGAGTTCGAGCCCTAGTGGAGGCGAGTTCGCCACTATTACCCATTGCTTCAAAAATAATATATGTATATATTTATGTATGTATATATATACTTGTATAGGTTGGTTCCAGTTTAAGGTTTTCTAGTTTTTGGTTTAGTTGGGGTTTGTGATCTCAGTTTCTGAGGTCAGTAGGTTTGTTTGATGGTTAGTTATATAGGCTAGCTATATACTTTCATTAATTTTTTTTTGGAGTTCTTTTGACTTGTAATAATTTGAAATCAGACTATGAATAAAGAGGAGTTGTTTTAATATATATATATATATATATATATATATATATATATATATATATATATATATATATATATATATATATATATATATATATATATATCTTGTATAACATAAACGAACAATCAAATATACATAAACTAAATTATCAAAGCCCTAACTCAAACTCAGTAACCCAACTGAAATCAAACCCAAAACTGAGAACAAAGTAAAACTGAGAACAAAGTAGTGTATATATAAAATATATATATATATATATATATATATATATATATATATATATTTATATATAAAATATATATATATATATATATATATATATATATATATATATATATATATATACCCTTTACCCCTCTTCCTAATATATATTTTACCCTTTACCCCTCTTCCTAATATATATATATATATATATATATATATATATATATATATATATATATATATATATATATATATATATATATACTTATTTATTTATTTATTTATATTTATTTATTTATATAAATATAAATAAATAAATAAATAAGTATATATATATATATATATATATATATATATATATATATATATATATATATATATATATATATATATATATATAATGTTATTATATATGTATATACACATGTATGTTATTATATATGGCTGTATATATGCCATATGGATGTTTGTATGTATCTATTGTGAACTTGCTATATAGGTATCATACACTAAATAGCTATGTATATAGGTATCCTATATAGGCTTTGTATATATATATATATATATATATATATATATATATATATATATATATATATATATATATATATATATATATATATATATAAATTTATTACCCTTTATCCTTTACCCCTCTTCCTAATATATATATATATATATATATATATATATATATATATATATATATATACATATATATATATATATATATATATATATATATATATATATACATATACATATATATATATATATAAAATATATATATATATATATATATATATATATATATATATATATATATATATATATATATATATATATATATATATATATATATATATATATATATAATGTTAATATATATGTATATACATATGTATGTTATTATATATGGCTGTATATATGCCATATGGATGTTTGTATGTATCTATTGTGAACTTGCTATATAGGTATCATACACTAAATAGCTATGTATATAGGTATCCTATATAGGCTTTGTCCCATATACTAAATAGCTATGTATATATATATATATATATATATATATATATATATATATATATATATATATATATAAAATATATATATATATATATATAGGAGTTAGTTAGACTATTTTTGACCCCTATAGGCCTAATTGGTCTTGTGGACTTAAGTTTGACCAAAACCTTAGACTAGTTGACTAGTTTGACTAGAGTTGACCTAGTTTGACTAGATTGTTGACCAAAGTTGACCAAGAGTTGACTTTGACCTAGAACGACCTAGAATCTTATAGAATGCATTATAAACTTCATTTATAACATCTTGGATACATTATAACATGTGTTGCTCTAAATAGGACTCAGTTACTCATGTACGGACATCTATTCTCATCGGTCGTTCAGGATATCAGGCGAGTATATTCTCTGATCGTTTCATACTTGCTAGGACTTATATTATTGTTCTAGATTACTTTACTTAATGCTGTCATATTGTTATCACGGATTAGTACTATATGTTTCTTTTCATGAGATGTTATCCCCTTGGGTGCATCGAATATTTTATGTTCATGTGCTTTATCATGTGCATCATATACTCCTTGTACTCGTATCTATTCATGTATACACATGTTATCATGTGCCTTCATGTACACTCATGTGCTTTCATGTACACTCATGTTTACATGAGCTTCATATATAAAAGTATTTATTCATGTGCAATAACGTAACTTGACTGGATCCTTATGTATTGATTGGGATAGGGGTGAGTAGAAGTGGTTATGTGATCATTATCCCCAGTAGGTATTCATGTGCAACTCCGTAGCTTATTCATGTGCAATCCAACCTGTTTACATAACCATCTTGTGCTCTAAATCACTTAGTCACTTATAGTTCTTACTAACCATATAGATATTTCCAGTTTATAAATATCTTTCTTATCTTTCATGTATATTTCTTACAGCGTTTCATGTATCTTACTCTATTGCTTGTTTTACATTTTCTGTCATGATATGAAGTGTTTGGAAGATATGTGCTCGTTACTATCCTGACTGGACCTGTTGAAAATATTACAGATGATACTGAGGAGTTCTGCCCTACTTATTACGGAGCAGGTGTCACTCCCCGCTCCCGTAGGAGCGATCGTCCTCGCTAAGGCGTGATGCCGCACGAGCCTAGATTGCGCTCGTGCAAGGCGGATTCCATAACGGCCGATTTCAGCGGCTGCGACGGGGTCGTCGCACAGAAGTCCCATGCAGAGACATTGAAGAATAGCAGCAGAATTTAGAACAAAACACAAGTCATTAAAAGAAGCTCTTTATTGATATTGAAACAACGGTTACATTGGGGCGCAAGGCCAAGATTACAAGTCTCTCAAGCTCACTCATCTCACATCACAAGTCACTCAGCTCTCTCTCATCTCTCAATACAAGTCTTGAGCCAGCGGAATCTTCGGAAGGCGACGTCCATATATTATGTTCCGTATAAGTCTTTTACTCCATGCGGCCACATGCTTCGAATCGCCAAGGAACTCCGTGCCTCGACGCATCCAAGCGAGCTCCGCTCCACGAGCTTCTACATGTGCTTGCACATGAAAACTATGTGGGTGTCAGTACTCAACTGTACTGGTGGAATGAGCTCCTCGTCCACCCATACAAACCCAACACTTTTGATTTACTTTGTGCAACATAGTCACTTCTTATCAATTGTCTTGCTAGTCTTGCCTTAGAATCAGTTTTAGGACCGACGCCTTGGCCTATTCTGTACCTCTAGACTATCCCATGCTTGCAACAATAATGTCGACTCAAACAACGTTAGCCTATCAAGTCGTGCTTGCCTTTCGGCCAAAATCAGAGACGCAACGACGCGATGAGGCTCCATTCCCGTGTGACCGTGCTATAAATCCTTGTTGAGGCCGTGCCTCACAACTCAATGAGACTCAATCATATTGCCGCCTCGCGACCCTTGCTACTTCAATCACCAACTGACCCAATCAAGACTTCTGGACGGAGTGTCACTCGACCGACTTTGCCTTGCGGCGTTTCCTGACTTAAGCTCAAGACAACTCAAACCCACTTATGCAACTTATATGCCGACAACTTGGAACTCGACGCCACATCTCGTATCGAAGCACGTCGCCTATGTTTATGCCACATCTTAGGACCAAACATTGTATTCCAACCATACACACATTCAACTAGACTCAATCCAAAGGCACACACGCGGATTGCCGCCCGTGTCGACCTATCTATATGAATTGGTCACTAACATCACAAGCTATCCTAGACTATAGCCTTGCCATTCGGCGACCCTTTCAGCGCAAGTAGCTAGTCCCGCTGAAAGTTCCCGAATGATCCGAGCGGTTCGTCCAGCTACGGCTATACCTGTTTCCCTCCGGAACGCCGCGGTCCCATGGCGCCCAAGATTGTCGCGCATGGAAACTCCTTCTTGTCGATAAGTTATCCAATGACCATGCAAGACTCGACACAAACTGACGTCTCACACAATCATTCCTCCTCCGATGTTACCATCTCTTTCAAAACCAATATCAAACCTTCTATCATTTGAGACCCCTCGACGACCCACGGTCGTGAGCATTCTTTCTATCATTTGAGACCCCTCGACAACCCTTGGTCGCGAGCATTCTTTCCATGTAACCATATTATTTCATTCAACTCAATGCCTATTCGATAGTCCTTTCTCCAAAACTTATTAAATCAACCGTGGTTTCTGCCTTAACACTAGGTCCGTGCATCGTGCCTCAAATCGACTTCCGTTCTACGCAACGCTATCGCCCAAGTCATACTTTATATGACGGGCCTTGGGATAGTGGAACTATTTAACCTGACAACCATAAAATGAGCGGGACAACACTTAGAATGACTTAGGTCGACCGACATAACTTTGCCTAACTTACTCAAGCCTACAACTTAACGAGCAAAGGCCGTGTCAAGCCTTGTCTCGATGGAACGTACCGTGCACGCGATCAACTTTGAACGACCAAGTCATTTGGGTGCCTAGACTTATGGCACAAGCTGTGCAACGCAACTTAACTCATGGGGCAAGCCAAGGCTATGCCAAGCCTTAGACGACAGGACCGTACATGCTTTATGAAGCATTCATGCGGGAGACGCCTATGACTTAGGCTATGTTCATAACTTCGCCGACTCAACCAACATTCCTTCTCCCAAGCCACGGGACGAAGGATCGAGTGTCATTTTCAAAGCACGCCATGCACCAAATCTAAGCCGACCGTTGGACCTTTCCATATTCTAACTCAATTCAACCCGTCGGGATTATTCCCTTTAGCTATGTGGATTCGTCTCTTTTATTATCAAGCCTACTTATGCAAGTTGAAAACATATGAATTATTATGTGAAGGCTAAGATGAGGCAAGTTTACCGAAACTACCCCACTTGAGCGTGCGATTGCCTCGACCGAGCAGTGTCTTCGAGCAGCCGTTGCAAGGCTAAGTCCGAACGCCGTCGACGTTTCGATTCCTCCGATTGACTGAGCAGGACGGGGCACTACAGCAGGCCTAGATGACATTTGTGAGTTGGACCCATATGAGGATCCAACTCTAGTTGAGGACATCATCCCTATAGCCTAGGATAGATAGCTAGGCCGTTTATCTTATTTCATTATGTCATTTGTGTTTGACTTTTTGAGTTGTATTATTTCTGGATGTTGAGATGTTAGTGTCATTTAGACACTTAGACTTATTTCCTTCTGTTTGTATTCTTTTTTGAGATTTTATATCTATCATATTATACTATTTCCATCTTAGAATTGTGATTGAGTTGTACCTTCTGTATTGTCCTCCGATTGGAGAGTATATTTTGTACATGTACATTTATACTGTGTTAGATATACGTGATCTAGGACAATGTTCTACCGCCGATACTGCGGCATAGGCTAGACGTACCCACTTTTCGTGTCCCTACACTGGTGCAGGTCGTGACAATGGGTCAACAACCTCTATGAATTTGGTAATAACATTGTATGTATGATGGACTATTGATTATAAACGGAATCCATGTCTCGATACGTCGGGTTGATGATGTCTCCTTAAGGAGCTCAGAAGGATTATCATGTAAACCCAACAGGTGGATTATATCTGACATGACAGATAAAGTTGAGTGGTACTACTTAAGGATAAAAGATGTCGATCAATATAGTTGTCAGTAAATTTGATCGACGAACATTCGATATCTTAACATAGGAAGCCAGACGAGCATATAATAAAAGGAACCCACAATCATAATTTGGGATTAGGAAGGTAGTGCAACAATAGCTCTTTAGTGGACCGAGCTATTGTTAATGGGCTTCGGTTGTGTGTTCGGACTGAACGCGGGATACCCAGATCTGTTAAGAGACCTAACCCTAATTTCTTCTCCTGGTCCCTGTCGTAGCCTTATATATATCCTCTATTTTCTGGCCGTCACGATCTTGTCAGAAATAAGAAACTTTCTCTAAATTCGTGATTCACGTAAGAAGAGAAAGAGATGGCTGCCAAGGAGAAGAAAAGGTTGAAAGGTCATCGCCCACACGACATCCAACGCGAGGAAGGAATACATGTAGAAGATCTTGCGGTTGTGACTGCTCGAGGTCGTGCTGGAAACTATTTTCTTCTTCCCGTTGCAGGTATAATTTGTGAACCTTAGTTCCGCTATAAAGGGTTAGAACACGTCTTAGATCTATTAAACTTCCATCGATCAATATGCACACCAAACTAGGGGTCCTGGGAATCCCCAGTTCCATCAGCTAGTACTCCATAAAAGTTACCATATCGGGGTTTCTATCCATCTCTTTTTCTCCAGGGATTGTATTCTTCTTCAATAATTAAACTATATCTTATTTTTGATTCGGTTAATGTTCTTGGTTGACATCATAATAGCTTTTGCCTAGTACCCATATGCTTATCTATTTGAATTATTTTGGCTTCTATATGCATTAAAGCATGAAGTAAGTTTGCTTGATATATTGTAGCAGGATCATGAGTCTCAATGTCTATTGTGGAAGTGACTAACCTTTCCCCTAGTGCAACAGAGAGAGATATGTGTTACTTCTTTTCATTTTTTCTGGGGCAATTGTGAAGTTTTTTTAAGAAGTGTTATTTTTTTCAATTGAATTTGTCGTGTCTCGTATATAATTATATATTTGTGTCCTACTTTTGTTAGAATTTTCTATTTTATGAATACTCATATTTCTCTATATTAAACGCTAGATACTAGGAACTCACAGATGCAATAGTACAACCTTCAGATGGTCATTGTGGCAACTAAGCCTAGCATAGGAACTAAGAATTTATGAGCATAGTTAGTAACAAAAATAAAACTGGAAGGCAAATATTTCCATAGTTATGGTGACCAACTACTACATTGTTTCATGTTTCCTGTATGTATTTAACTAAACTTTTTCATGAATCCTGTCCATATGGTATAAGTGCAAGCCAGTAAAACTAAAATTAAGTAGGATATGTTTGTGACACATGATATATTGGCATGGCTCCATGGTCTTAAAAATAGGAATGACTCTTTTAGTTCTCGTGTGATGTTTGTCGGTACTAAATCATATCTTGAAATTGCATCTTTTATGATAATTTTCCATTGTGCAATTGCTTTTCTTGGAAGCTCACAAGCATAATAAATGTCTGTTACCTCCTTCATGGGCATTAATTTTAATGAAAATTCATGGTTTTAAGTTTTAATGAATTTATGGTGCTTCTTAGGTATTGTTGCCACTCAATCACATACATGTTCAGTTTTTAAGATCCTACTCATAGTTGTTTGATGAGCTAATTATTTATTTTATTGCTAATGCATATTGGTGAATTTGTGAGCATAGTTAGTAACAAAAATAAATATTATAATCTCCTCTCTTTATTGTTTATTTTAACATTGTATACATGTGTGAGTCTACATGAGTGCACATGTATATATGTATGGATTTCATGTAAAAAGAATTACACCATGGAGGTACAAGCAGAAGATGTGTCCTAGTGAAAATTTGTCGACAACACGTACTTGAGGAGAGTAAGATATTGAGTTCTTTCCAGGATGGCTCGAGACGCATTCCGAGCCTTTAGTTGTTTCCAGGAATAGTAAGATATTGATTCTCCTTCTTGCTTTTCTTCCCCGACAATTTTGCTACTAGCTAGAATTAACTACTAATTAGAATTAGTTAACAAGTGTACCCAAAAGCTTGTGTTTAAAGGTTGCCGAAACATCTTAACACTGCTATATTAAGCCAATAGATATGAAGCATGTATGCCTCTCATTTTGCCAAATATATATACATCGAACTGCATCTAATTATACACTGACCTTGGTAACACACTGGAAATTTAGGAATACAACTTGATTCCTTGAATATATCTCCAAGAGTTAGGATTTACTCTCAATGCCAGATGATGATTATAGAGAGATGATTTCCCTAAAAACTTATTATTCAGTAAGCTTCCCATGTTTCTCCATTAACATGACACAAGGTTATGTTAGTTGTTAACTTTCAATCATCATAGGTACGTCTAATGGATTTTTTAGTGAATGAAATAGTATCCAGATAAAATGGCTTTGTACTTCCAAAGAATTTACTGTAACTTTTTTAATACAAACAATTGTAATTTTCTTATCTTATTGCTCTTTTAATTGTTTTATACTAACTTTCTTACTCAGCTTTACTTACTAGAAACTTTGATTATATACAGGGAATAATAGCTTGCTTAACTGAACATCGAGTCTGCTTGCCTAAAAAGTTTAGAAGCTACCCGTTTCTTGAGTGGATTTTTGTATGGAGTAAGATGCCTGATCCCAAAAGAAATGCTAATAGTGGTGGCTGAGAGAGAATGATAGTCAAGTTATTTTCTTTGTTTCCTGTTACTAGTGTGTTAAGTGATTTAATGTACATACTTCAAATGATATACTCTTTTGAGAGGATACCGTATAAACATACTCATTCTGAAAATATATTCTGTGTTAAGTGTATTAATTATTAATTATTGTTGCTGCGATTATTGTATTTGTACTCTCACCTCGCCTGATTCATGCATGCATGACTGTTGCTGTCCTAAACAATGCCTCGGGGCTACAGGTGGGGGCCAGAAGCACGTTGTAAAAAAGATGGTCATTTATAGCGTGCAAATGCACGTTACAAAAATGATGGAGAGGGTCATTTACAGCCTTCTAATGCATGTTATAAAAAGATGGAGAGGGTCATTTACATCGTTCGAATGTACATTGTAAAAAGATGGAGAGGGTCATTTATAGCGTTCGAATGTGTGTTGCAACAAAGATGGAGAGGGTTATTTACAGCGTCCGAATGCGTATTGCAACAAAGATGGAAATGGTCACTTACAACGTTCAAATGCAATTTACAAAAAAGCTGGAGAGGTCATTTACAACGTTCGAATGCGTGCCGTAAATAATAGAGTCATTTACAGCGTGGCCTTTTACAACATAAAAATGTACGACGAGAAAGATCTTTTATGGCATATTTCACGTGCCGTAAATGATCATTTTTGGTAGTATATTCATGAAAAGATAGCCTTATTGGCATACTCTAGCTGAAGTAACAATATTATTGTTATACAATGGCGTACTCTGGCTGAAATAACAAATGCTCTAACTGAAATAACAATATTACTGTATTCATGAAGAGATAGGCTCACTGGTATACTCTGGCTAAAGTAGCAATGTTGACGTATTCAAGAAGTAATAGCCTTATGGCGTACTTTGACTGAAGTAGCAACGTTGAATTTCAGGAAGTAATATCATTATTGGCGTACTCTGGCTGAAATTGCAATATTAGCATATTCAAAAAGAGGTAGCCTCACTGGCGTACTCTGACTGAAATTGTAACATTAGCGTATTTAAGGGGAGAGAGAGAGAGATAGAGAGAGAGAGAGACCTGAATTGTTCACTAGAAGACAAACTAGATTTGTGTGTCTGAAGATCTCTTGCATCAATGATTTGACTTTTTTGACTACTCTGCCAGACTGTCAACTATCAAGTTTTAAATTCTAGAGAAAACTATTTGTAGCATTTGCTTCCTAAAAATTGAAATTGTTAATTAGGGATTTGACTTTAGATCACAAGGGTGCATACCTAGGCATATAGTTTAAGTATAATAAAATTTGGTCATATATGATCACTAGGGTCCCTAGATAGTCCCAAATATGTTATTTTTTATTTTAGAATTTTCTAAATTTTTTGGAGATTTTTTGATAATTTTTATCTATAGTATTATTATTCTGAAAGTCTTCTAGGATTTACTGTGAGGACACACAGGATTATTTTTTGGGCCTAACATTTTATTTGGACTCTAAAACCCATAAACATATTTTCTATAACTGTTTTAGGAATTTTAGGATTTTTTTAGAATTTTTTTGATTTTGATTGGATTTATTATGATTTTTAAATGTTATTTTGAAATAAAACAACAATTTCCCAGTCATCTACCCAGCCAGGCAGGCGGGCCCATCCGTCAGCCACTCAGGGCGCATAGGGCATGCCCGCCTGTCAGCGACAGAGGGAGTTGATTCAGCTTTCCTAATAAGAAAGCTGAGCCGCTGAGTCAGCCGTTGGCTGAGCCAAGCTGGCTCGATCCCCATCCATATGATCTGGGTGCGAGCGGTGCAATGGTGACACATGTCACTGATTTGAGCCACGGCTCGAGCCGTACTGACCCAATTTTCTATATATATGAGTATTCCGAAAACCTTGTTATTTCTGCCGATTTTTGGGAGGGAGCTCAAGTAGGGTTCTTCAACTTTACGGTACGATTACGACCGATCCAGACGTCGATTTCACGCGTCATATTTTTTGTTAGAACCCTATCGATGTTAGTTTCCCGAATATGTAATTCGTTTTCTGGAATTTTATGTATGATTTTTGGAGAATTATTTGAGTGTCGGTTGACCAAAAATTAATGCGTCGAAAGGTTTTCGAGATTCTTGGTGATCCCGAACTTTGTTTTGCGATCCGTTAGAAGTTTTGGAAAGCAGACACGAAGATATGCAACATATTATTTTTCAAAAATTCAAATGGTAATCTAGTATTTTATTTAATTTGTAGAATTTAGTTTTGGCCGATGATTTATCAATTTGGTCACGGTTAGCCATAATGACGATAACTTTTGATCAAATAGTAATTTTATGGCGCCGTCAATTCCATTGCACTCATGATGCTGAAATCTACTTTGGTGCACACTCTAATTACTGAGTTTGTGCCATTTAACTACTTAGTCAATGATACGCCTCGATTTGCGTGCCTCGGGCCCGAATTGGGTACCGTAATTTTTCTTAGCTAAAAAATTGTGTTTAATTTTTTATTTCAGATTTTAATTAGGTTAAATTAGTATTTTAGAGGATTTATTCTAGAATTAAATAGAATTAATTAGGTTAAACTATTAGCCACTTTCTAGGATTTTTAGATTGGAAATCATAGATCTAACATATGGTTATTTGTCCGACGGGGTTCGTTAGATGATGGCATGGGTTCATAGCTTCTAGGATGGAGTTTATCTTGTTTTCACCATGTAAAATCAGTCCAACCATGAATTCAGGCAGGTACTTGTTTATGCTTTCAAGTGCATTTACTTTATATTGTTGTATTTCATTTATACATACTACTTTTCGTGTCTTGACTATTTACACACATGAGAGCAGAATGGTTGATTAATGTTCATGTTTTATTATCGTTATCATTATGGTGATCATGTTTACATGATTGCGAGGTATGGATATTAGAGAGGTACAATTACTAGGCACGTAGAAAAAACCCGATTGTATTGTAGGCCACTCTCCCATTTACGGGGGTGGGCCTTTAAACCCTCATCGTTTGGCCAAGCCTTCCAGGTGTAGAAACGTTGAACTTCTTATGACACGTGTACTATTCTTATTTACGTGAGTTTCTTTATCTTTTCATGCTTGCTACTTCCTTTATGAGTTTCTTTTATTACATGATTTTTTGATCGTATTGCACGTATTTTTCTCTTGATCATTGCTTCCCATGTTTAGTATTATGCTTTTATACTGTATTTGTATTGTAATAGCTAGACTTGTACTTGTTCCAATCCTCATTGGATAAATATTTTTTAGCTGTAGATGACGTGATCTGTCCTGGGGTTTATGGTGAGTATGTTGGAGACACTGACGTTACCGTCGTACAAGTTTTCGGTACTGATGCGAATATCAAATTTCTTTCTTATGCTTTCATATCAGTTATGGGTTATAGACATAGATTTTAGTTTATTCTATTTTCTGTTATTGGATTTGTTCCCGCGACTATCTGAGTTGTAGTGGTTCATTTTATGATTTTCTTTAGTTTATTATTTGAGACAATTGTATATTATTTTTATGAGCTTTGATGGCTTAGTTGTTGATGATTGTGCGTATTGTTCTCATTGTAAACCATTGATATTATAGACAATGTACTACAACCGATGCTGCGGCATAGACTGGACTTGGCTACGTATTCGTATCCCAAAAGTGGGAGTGGATCGTAAAAAGTTTTTATGGGGGCCCATGCAGGTCCAATTTCGTAAAAGCTTACGAACTCGTGGTATTACTTAAGTTAGCCGTACTACTACGAGCCTGCGAATATAGTTGAAGTTAGCAGGTTATATCATCCATAAATAAGAATTCCAACTATGCGAGTCTATTTTATCTATATTGTCTCTTATTGCATCATGCTTGATTCCATCAGTGATTTCTTCGATATATTTTTATCTACCTCTCTAACCACGTCCTTTCCTTTCTTTTAGTTTGCAATGGTTGATACAAGACGTAGTGCGATCTGTAAGAGAGAGAGTAGCTAACCCATATTCTACTTTCGAACCCGAGGGATCAACAACAGATAGTACTGAGTTTGTAGAGCCAACTGACCATCATCAAGATAGAGTT
Source organism: Iris pallida (assembly GCA_029216955.1). Classification (NCBI taxonomy): domain Eukaryota; kingdom Viridiplantae; phylum Streptophyta; class Magnoliopsida; order Asparagales; family Iridaceae; genus Iris; species Iris pallida. The sequence goes on from JANAVB010031617.1 coordinate 18,787,508, forward strand.
AGTGCTGAGGATCTCCTATCACCACCAGAAGCACGAACACCAGTCCAAGGAGTATCTATGGATGGAGCACATATTTTTGCAATACTCCGAGACATTATGGAGATTCAGTAGAGGCATGTGGATATTTTAGAAAGAAGCATAGCAACATGACAAGATCAAGTGGGTACTATTGAGGGATTTTGCAAGATGAACCCACCTTCCTTTACTGGTTCTGAGAAACCCATATATGTCACCAATTGGTTAGTGGAGACAGAGACATTACTGGAGGCATCAGAGTTGCCACCAGATAAGTGGATAAAAGCGGTTAAGTTGTAGCTCAAGGAAAATGTACATAATTGGTGGGGCGCATAAGAAAGACGGTTGGGCAAAAATGTGTCATGAGAAGAGTTCATGGACCTCTTCAACACCATGTTCTTCCCTATGATAGTTCGGAGGGAGTGCGGGATCAGTTCATACGACTAGAGCAGAGAAGCATGACGGTGGATGAATATGATGCAAAATTTAGTCGTTTGAGCCGCTTTGTTCCTACTCTTGTCTCTACAGAAGAAAAAAGGTGAAGAAGTTTCATTCTGGGTTGAATTACAAGATGCAGAGTTTGACAGCTTCAGCAGATTCGACATCATATACGGTTATCCTGAACACAACTAGATGTTAGGAGTCCATCATGAAGAAAAAGCAGACTGATATAAAGAGGCTTTCTTCCATAATTTCTTCAGATAAGACATCCCAAGGTGGGGCAAGCACCTCAGTTTCAGCAGAACAGACCACCTATCAGAGTAGCACCGACACAGCAGAACAAGCAAAATTAGCCTCTTCCAGTGTGCCAATTTTGTCAGAAGACTAGGCATACCTCGACCATATTTAGGAAGAGGTTTGGACATTATCTTCATTGTGGTTCACCTAACCACCAGGTGCGAGTGTATCCCTTTATACAACAACAACCATCTAGTGGGTATCAGAGAGCACTAGTTTAGCCTCGACAAGTAACAGAAGGAGTGCAGTAGAGAGGACCACCACTACCAACCCAAGGACAAAGATTTGCTTAATACTAATAGTAGAAGGGTGTCAAGAAGAATGGACATACATTTACCATAACAGTAGAGGAGGATAAGACTATGACAGATGTTATCGCAGGTACGATTTTGTTAAAGTTATTACCTGCCATTGCTTTATTCGATTATGGGGCTTCTCATTCTTTTGTATCAGTAGCTTTCTTGATGAAGCATGGTATTATGACTAATCCTTTGAATAAGAACCTTAGAATCTTGATCGGTGGTGGTAGTATCCCCGTTAGTGATATTTGTAGGGACTTTTCTATAGTTATTTGTAGTAGAGATATTCGAGCAAGATTGCTTGCCCTACCCAGAGAGCCCGAGTTCGAGTTTTCTAGAGGAGGTGCGGAGCTTGGCGTAAGAGCTATATGTGGATTCTTCACAATAGAGGAAGTCCCACAACATCCACTTATTATGGAGTTCTTGGACGTATTTATCGAGGGTCTGCCAGGTCTACCTCCGGATAGAGTAGTAGAATTCTCTATCGACTTAGTATCCGGAGCAGCACCGGTATCACAGAATGTGTACTGCATCAACAAGAAAGCGATGGAGGAGTTGAACATACAGTTGGAGGATCTTGAGAGTGAAGGATTCATTCGTCCGAGTTCATCTTTTTGGGTATCTAGTGCTTTTCGTGCCCAAGAAAGATAGGTCGGTGAGGATGTGTATTGGCTATCGTGTACTCAATGTATTAACAGTCAAAAACAAATACCCTTTGCCTAGGGTTGATGCTCTCTTTGATTAATTGAGCGGAGCTATAGTATTCTCAAAGATTGATTTACAATCTGGATATCATCAGGTAAATGTGCGAAGGAAGATATTGCAGAGACATCTATTAGGACTCGGTATGGGCACTACGAGTTTCTAGTGATACTATTTGGATTGACTAATGCTCCAGCAATATTTATGAATCTGATAAACAAGGTCTTCCATCAATATTTGGACAGTTTCGTGGTTGTATTTAAATATAACATACTAATATATTCAAAGACTCAAGAGGTGCATGAGCAACATTTAAGGACTGTCTTGGAAACATTACGGCGAGAGAAGTTATATGGAAAGTTATCCAAGTGTGAGTTCTTCTTAGACAAAGTTAGTTTCCTTGGGCATATTGTGACAAGAGATGGGATATCAGTAGATCCTAAAATGATTGAAGCTGTGAAGGCATGTCTCACACCAGATTCTGTAGCAGAGGTGAGAAGCTTTTTTGGGTTTAGTCGATTATTATCAAAAGTTTGTGAAGGATTTTGCGAAGATTGTGGAGCCAATGACGAAACTCACCAGGAAGGATAAGGCTTTCACTTGGACAAAAGCATGCTAGAACACTTTTGATGAATTAAAAATAAGATTGACCACTGCTCCTATCTTGACCTTACTATCAGGATTGGGCATATTTGTGATATATAGTGGTGCCTCGGGTAAAGGTCTTGGTTGTTTATTGGAGCAGAATAAAAAGCTGGTGGCATATGCTTCTAGGCAATTACGACCGCATGAGAAGAATTACACTAGTCATGGTCTAGAATTGGTAGCAGTAGTATTTGCACTGAAGCTTTGGAAGCATTACCTTTATGGTGAGAGGGTGGAGATATACATAAACCACAAGAGCCTCAATTATGTGTTCACCCAGAAAGAACTTAACATGAGGTAGGGAAGATGGCTTGAGTTGATGAAGGATTTTGATCTCGTATTACAGTATCACCTGGGAAGGTGAATGTAGTAGAGGATACATTTAGTCGATATCCTACAACGATATACTTGACTATGGATAGGCATATATTAATGGAGTACTTGGAAAGCTTAGGTATTGATATAGTTATACCGGAAGTAGGACATGTGATGAACTTACAGATTAGATCAACTTTGATGAACAAGGTTCGGGAAGCACAAACACAAGATGAGGGACTTCAGAAGATCAGAGCTCAAGTGGAAGTAGGACTGAGCAGTGACTTTACTATTCATGAGGATAGGTCACTAAGGCATGGTAATAAGCTTTGTGTACCAAGTGGAGGAATTCGAGAAGAGATTCTGCGGGAGGCCCACAAGTCGCAATACTTGATAAACCTAGGAGCAACAAGGATGTACAAGGATCTAAGGATCCACGTATGGTGGTATAGTTTGAAAGGAAAGTTGCCCATTTTGTTTCAAGATGCTTGGTATGCCAGCAAGTCAAAGCAGAGAGACAAAGATCCGATGGATTATTGCAGCCATTATCCATTCCCGAGTGGAAGTGGGAACACATTACGATGAATTTTTTGACTGGATTACCAAGGACGTAGAGTGGAAAGGATGCGATTTTGGATATCGTAGATAGATTGACCAAACTGGCATACTTTATACCTTTCAAGGTTGGGTTGTCGACATAAGGCATGGCAGAGTTATATGTTCAACAAATAGTAAGACTGCATGGTGTTCTGGTGAGTATAATCTCCGACAGAGATTTTAGGTTCACATTACACTTTTGGAGGAGTTTGTAAGAGAGCCTTGGTACATAACTCATGTTTAGTACGGCTTATCATACGCAAACTGATGGACAATCAAAGCGTACTATTCAGACACTAGAAGACATGTTGTGTACTTGTATGTTAGATTTTAGAGGGTCATGGGATGATCACTTATATTTGGTGGAGTTCTCTTACAATAATAGCTATCAAGCAAGTATAGAGATACCACCTTTTGAGACGCTCTATGGACGGAGGTGTCGTACCCCTTTGTCATGGGACGACGTGGTTGAGAGATCCTTGTTAGGACCAGAGATGGTTGTGGATGCCGCAGAAAAATTGAAGAAGATTCATGAGCGACTTACATTAGCACAAGATCATCAGAGACATTGGGCAGATAGTCATCGGAGGCCATTATCATTCGAGGTTGAAAATCTCACCGACTCGTCGTACTATTAGATTTGGTAGAAGCGAGAAGCTTAGTCCGAGATTTATTGGACCTTTTAGTATTCTCGACAGAGTTGGAGATGTGGCTTATTGACTGGCATTACCACTCATATAACTTCTTTTCCCAAAAATTTCAAATTATTTATTTATTTATTTATTATATTTTTATATTTTGAAATAAATCATCTTTTGTCACGACCCGCACCTACCGTAAGGGTACGAGTACGTAACAACGCCCAGCCTACGCCGTAGTGTCGGCGGTAGAACGCTATCCTAGGTCTCAATGCATATAACAGTATAAGACTAAACAGTTTATACTCCCCGAATGGGGGTGACATAGCAGATACAGTCTCAATCACATCTAAGGTAGAGCATGATAAAGATAGATAAAATATGAAATCCAAAAGAGATACATGAGATAGAAGTCTAAGTGTCTATGATACATAAACCCATAAATACATCTCAAAACTCAATACAGTATTCCACAAAGTAAAATACAACTCCAGACAAAATGAAATAACTACCTAAACAACCTCTAATGTGTCTCCTCTAGGCTAGCAGGCACCTCCAGGCTATCTGTAAAATTTATCAACAGGTCCAGTCAGGATGGGAGCGAGCACAAAACATCTCACGCAGTTCATATCGAGTTAGGAAATATAAAGCATGCAATAGAGTAAAGTACATGAAACGCTGAAAGAAGAATGTATAGAAAACAATAGAGATTTAATAACAGAAAATATCTAAATATGATAAGTAAGAACTGTAAGGAACATGTGATTTAGAGTACAATCTGGTTATGTAAACGGGCTAGAAAAATGCAATGGTAACTCCATTATACGTGGGTGTACAATAGACATATACAATAGTTATACAATGTTGTACAATAGAATTTGAGTACATAACCAATTCTACTCCCCCTCCCCAATCAATACACAAGGATCTACTCCAGTTACGTTATCTTATACAATAGTGTACAATATTATACAATGGATGTACAATGTTATACAATAGTGTACAATGGTCTATCCCTGGGGCTCATGTGATAATGAGAGTACAATATGCACAATGAGTATACAAGGATATGGGTATTCAATAAATACAATATGGAAGTGAAACGCACGTCACAATATGTATTTAGTGAATACAAGGAGATAACATCTCAAAAGAAGATCCATATAGTACCAATCCATGATAACAGTCGTGTCAGCATCAAGTACAGTAATCTAGAGCAAGAATGTAAATCCATACAAGTATGAAACGGTCAGAGAATGTACTCGCCTGATGTCTGAATGTCCAAAGTAAATATACTGTCCGAGGAGAGGTGTCTGGCTCCTAATTAGAACAGCACAAGTTACAACATGTCCAGAAGGGTAATATAAAGTACTATAATGCATTCTACATGAATCTAGGTCAAGCTAGGCCAAAGTCAGCCCTTGGTCAACTCTGGTCAACTGCACTAGTCAAACTAGGTCAAACTAGGTCATGTCCTAACCCAGTAAGTTTTACTAGGCCTAACCAAGACTATCCTAGCAAGCACACATCAATACAAGGCTATACAAGCCAACATACACCCAACTCTATATAGCATGCAATTATTCAATACTCAAATAGGCAAGAATTCACATTAGATATACACTAGGTAATCTATTACTTTAAGCTATATATGTCTACACATATATAAATATGCATATATTAGTATTCAACATTAGGTCTATAATCATGGCATTTCAAATAGTTATATAAACTTATATATTACAACACAATATGCTAACATATATATAATATACATACATAGCTAAGTTAACTATATTCATAAATACTTATTTAAGAGGCTATGTGTGTGTATGTGAACATGGCAAAGGGGCAAGTGAGGGTTAAATGGGCATACATAGTGTATACATATCAAAGAGTATCAAAGTGTAAGTGAACAATGTGTCAAGTGTGATAGTGTCAATATAGTGTAAGGGGGTACATGAGGTAATATAGGATTTGTGTTAACATAGAACATTACATCTCATTAACTTGTATATTGCATACATTATATCTATTATTACATTACATTCATGCTTGCATTCATTCATCATTCATTTATTCTCTTGCACTACTATATGCACCATACATTACATACTATGGAACCTACATATTCATTACAAGCCATACTTATACATGCTTACATTAGTAGGATACTTACACCTCATACATCATTTATTTAAACATTTACTCATGCTTGCATTCTCTATTTAGTTACATAATGTATATACATTAACACGGGTTAAAATCAAATAGAACATTATATTACACACAAGGGTGCACAAAATGCATATACCGAATAGTAACTCCTACTAATAATGAATACTGTACCATCTCAGCATGGATTAAACTCTATGATTAAAGTATGTTATAGATCTATGTGTTAGCTTTCCGAAACTTTAAACGGATCGCGTTTTTGTTTCCGGAAACTCCCGGAATCGCGAAAACACCGAGAACGCGTTTGTTTTTCGTACAGCTGACACTCAAATAATTCTCCAGAAAGTTACAGAAAGAATTAGGCCTATTAATACATGTTTTTGGAAAGCTAACTTCAATACGCTTCTTTTAAAAAAATGGGAGATTAAACCGAGCTTTGAGCTAGAAGTTATGACATTTCGAAATTAGGGCTGAAATTAAAAACGTGGATACAAAATTATGATGGATTTAGATAGTTTGAGCCAAAAGAATACACAATATATATCCTAATTATCCACAACAATAATAGCAATAATAATATGAGGAACCACACTCACAAACTTGATTATATAATCATCATGAACCATTTATTTAATATATAAATATAGATACACTCTCATTACAATATATATATAAATCTATATATGTAATATGAACACATCCACAACACAAAGGACACTCCTATGACCTCCAAATGGACACAAAATAGACACAAATGGAGATACAACCATGGGGGTCATTCCTATGGGTTCAAAATAGACCTATATGCATGAGGAAATGAAAAGGAGAAGGAATTTATACCTCCCGGTAGATCGAATCGAAGAAAAACCTTTCCGGAGCGACACCGACACGTAGAGATTCCAAAAGGACACGAACGAGCTCCGAATCCTCCCAAACTTGGGTAGCTTCCTCCTTGACTAGAATGGAGAAGGAAAGAAGAAGATTTGGTGGTGAAATGGAAGGATTTGGTGGAAAAATTGCTAGGGATTGCTCTCTAGAAATTTGGAGAAAACAAGAGAGAAAAATATATGGATAATGACAAATGGGAGGCTCAACCCTATCCTTATTGTGGCTGGCCATAAAGGTGGTTTTGTCCTATTAGGAAAAGTCCAAAAGCCCCTACTAACCTATTCTATGAGTATTAGGAAAGGGCTAATTGGTTGGGGCTAAATTAGTCATTCTAAAGTCTCTAATCACACTAACCTTATCCATAATAATTAGTCTAACCTCTAACTAAAATATTTCTATCATGTGGACTAAAATTAATATCATATGGGCCATGCCTAACTAGTGTGTGGGTCCCACTAGAGTCAAACTACCCCCGGGTCCCCGTTTCAAGTCGGATTGAGTTAAAATTCGAACCCGACTCAAATAACCCCAAAACAATATCATAAATAATAAAATGATATCAAAATAATTCAAAGAGGTCAAATGCAAAAATATCCTTAGGCCAAAAATGACATTAAAATATCATAATCACATGGTTAGGCTCTAAGTCAAACAGTCTCTAGGGTTTCACTAGCAAAACGTCAAAACCACAAGTCATGAATTTAAATAGTTTAAAATAATTTAAAAATCACTAAAAATCATAATATGAAATAAATATCATTAAATAATAATTATAATTATAAAATTTCAAAATTACCCTCATCTGGAAAACTGGGTGTTACATCTTTGAAACATATAAATGTTAATTTACTATTATTTTGTCATTTCAAAAACTAGTTTTAAAATAAATGGTTTGAAAGTACTAATTTCTTGTAAAAAAATATTTTAGCCTTGAATTTTACTATTATGCATCATAAAGATGTCTATCATTATTTTTGGACTTACAAAACTATTGGCTTTGAAAGTGATTTGAAAAGCATATTTATTTTGATCGATAAAAAGATTTTCATCAAAATTATTTTAAATAAGATTTGATTAACAAAAATATATTTCAAATAATTTGGTTGATATTGTTATATTTAAATTACAATGATAACTATTTATTTGAATTAAGATTTGATTTATACAAATATAATTTAAATTATTTTGAGAGAAATTAATATTGTAATTTGGAATTATATAATTTAAGTTGTTTTGATAACATTAAATATTATTTTAAAGCTACTGGTTGATCGCTTATTTGACTTAGATTTGAAGTCTTATGATTCAAATTATTTCGATAATATTCAATAATGATTTAAATTAATGTTATTATCTACTAGTGAATTTTGATTAGATTATTTTTAATTTTTAATTTTGTTTGATTTAAAATAAAATGGAAGACTTTATCTATTAGGAATCTTACTCCTTATCCAACTAGGGGATTAATCTCCTATATAAGGAGAGCTGCTTATACTTTTTCCTGACATCCCAACAATTCCTCGATCCCAACCAAAAGTACCAAGCATTATTATCAATCATCCCAACAATTCCTCGTGCATCATGTTCGTGTCCACCATCTTTGTACTACTTTCTTTCTTTTATAATTACAGTTCTTTTTTTTCGTGTCAGACATACCCCGACACTTCATTTCAACCCAACACATACAATCAAATTCCAAAACCCTAACCCTAACTGCACCTCGGCTTCGCCTTCTTCCTTCCATGTCTCAGCCACACCCTATCCATAGCATCGTGCTGCCGCCCCTCTACGACTTCATTGGCCGTCCCCAACCCAGCTACACCAAACCTCACCAATAGTCAACACCACCACCGTCTCTTTGGTCTCCACCACCCCGCTTACAACAACACCTCCACGTTTCATGTCGTCCTCCTCGACCACCACCCTGGCTGGCCGACTTTCCTTGTCTATACCACCACCTGGGCCGCTCCGGCCAGTACTACATCAGAAAAAAAAAACCCCCACCTCAGCCACCACTCGGACCGGCCAACCGACATCCACCACCACCATCAAATCCAAGACAAAAAAACAAAAAAAGCCAAACACCTATACCTCACAGAAACCTTAATTTTATAATCAACGACCACCAACTTACCAGACCCCCACGGTGGACTTTGACGTGACCGACCCGCTCCCCGGTATCGTGCAGCTCAACATCAGAGCCACGTCGATCGACCCACCGACCTCTTCGGTGCCCTGATCAAGAGCAGCCAGTCACCGTCTCTCACAGTCGCGAGTTCTTTGGCTACTGCATCTCATCGAACTAGCCTCCACGCCCGATCGGAGCCCTAGTATCGTAGCCGAGCTCCACTCCACCGATCCCGTTGATCTCTGGCCATACCTGCACCCGTGACCGTGCCGTCGGGGCCTTGAATGGCCTAGCTCTCCCTCGACACCACCGAGTTCTGAACCCAGCACTGTGCTGGCGCCAGCTGTCCTCCATCTCTGGCAAGCTGCGCACGCTACTGCAACTCTCCCATGAGAACTCTCTCTCGAACCTCTCCCCGCTTCCTCTCTCTCACTCGCTTCTTCCGACCTCTCCATTCTCTCTTTATTTACTTCATCTCTCCTCTCGTTTCCCTTTTCTAAACTCTCTACCTCACTCATTCATAAGCATTAAAAATAGGAGCAAAGAGAACAAAACTTTTATGTTTTATGTTTTATTTATTTATTTATTTATTATATAAATTCTATTTAAACTGTTGTCAGTACTTTTGTATATTAGTATTAGTTTATATTTTTAATTATTTATAGTTAGTGTTTAGTAGTGGCCGGAGTAGGGATCGTGCTTGTTTCATCCGATCACCTGGTTATACACCGTGCGTATTCTCTCGTGGAGCCTTGTACCAACAATGTGGCCGAATATAACATCCTACTGATTGGCCTTCAACTGGCAAAACAACTGAGAGTTGACTATCTTGAAGCTTATGGTGATTCTAAGCTAATAGTTAGTCAGGTTCGAGGGAATTATAAAGTTCGTCATGAAGATCTCATCCCATATCACAAAGCGATGATCGAGTTGGTTTCTACCTTCGTTGGATTCTTTATCGAGCACGTACCTCGATTACAGAATATAGAAGCAGATGCTTTAGCCGGTCTGGCTGCTTCCTTGACTGTCCCTATCAATACTCAACATTCAATCACAGTGTCTGGTCGAGTGTTATTCTGTACGAAAGATGTCTTGCATATTCATCACAGTTATGCAACAGAGACGAACTCGACATCAGAGACTGGAGATTTCCTTTTATAGACTACACTGTCTATGGAATCCTTCCTGATGACCCGAAGGAAGCAGTGTCTATCCAACGACGATCCCTCAGATTTTACTATGATATAGCTACCAAAATGCTATACCGATGTTCTTACGATGGGCTACTATTACGATGTTTATCAGATACAGAAGCCAAACATACACTACGTGAAGCTCACGACGGAATTTGTGGTGCATACCAACCAGGCCCCAAATTACAAGACCGCCTCAGAAGAATGGGTTATTATTGGCCCACGATGATAGCAGATGCTGTTGAATACGCAAAGAAGTGCAGGGCTTATCAGTTCCATACCAATTTCATTCATCAACCTTCGGAGTTTCTACCCCCGACGACGATATCTTGGCCTTTTGAAGCCTGAGGTATGGACGTCATCGGCCCAATCAGCCCGCCATCCTCTAGAGGACATCGATTTATCCTAACTATAACCGATTACTTCTCTAAATGGGCGAATCTATACTACTCATCGAAGTAAAGACATCAAACATGATCAATTTTGTCAAACATCACATCATCTACAGCTTCGGCCTATCACGCAGGATTATCCATGATAATGGTCCATAATTCGTGAACCATGCATTCTATCGGTTCTGCGATAAGGATCGAATACAGAATATAGCCTTTACCGCTTACAATCCAGCAGCTAATGGATTAGCAGAAGCCTTCAATAAGACTACCATCAAACTTCTCAAGAAGTTTGTGTCTTCAAACAAGCGCGATTGGAATGAGAAGCTCGAGGAATGTCTTTGGGCCTATCGTACAACGGTTCAGACTCCAACAGGTAGTACGCTGTTCTCTCTGGTTTATGGGAGTGAATCAGTTCTTTCCCTAGAAATCTAGATTCCCTCTTTTCGGGTAGCCTTAGCCAGTGAGTTTACCACCGAAGAAAGCTACCGTCTGCGACTACAAGAGCAGGAAGCGCTAGACGAAAATCTCTTATTAGCTCAACATCGTATTGAGCTATATCAAGCACGTATTTTTAGAGCCTTTAATAAAAAGGTGAAGGAAAGAATCTTTCAAGTTGGTGATCTGGTCTTAGCAGTGAGAAGACCAATGGTCATGACGCATAAGACAAAAGAAAAATTCTAGCCTAAATGGGAAGGTACTTTCGTTATAGAATCAGTAGATTCTAATTGTACGTATCGACTAACCAAGCCTGATGGTGACTTGCTTACGATGCCAATCAACGACAAGTTCTTGAAGAAATATTATGTGTAACCTTCAGCGTTCACAGATACCCGACTTTAATCATGTTAATGTACAGTGCAATATTTACATGATTCAAAAAATCATCTAACTATTATCCGTATTTCAAGAGTCTTGAATATGCCCTGGATAATGGGTCCTCTAAAAATTATCTTCCTTTGAACTCTATCCAAACTCGATCTTATGAAAACGGTCACGTCCATATTACCTCTGAACTGTTTCCCAATAATTATTTTCCAGTAGAATAATTAAGAAATATCTTGCCACGTCCATATAACCTCTGAGCAAAACATTCGTAAAAGATAATCATGTCTATATTACCTCTGAATTATCTACTGACTCCTACTTAATGTTATATATCCGTCCACGTCAATATTACCTCTGGTCAGATATAGAACATCCCCTGCTATTATGTCCACACTACCTCTATTAGCAGTTTCTGTCAACTTATTATCTATGTTCGAGAATCTTGAATATAAAACAGATAATAAGTCCACATCAAATTCACCAGCTGAATACCCACCAGAAATATCCCTACTATGTCCACACTACCTCTAGTTCTGATATTTCACAAACTGCATTCTTGAGTTTCGAAAGCCAAAAGATTTTTTTATTAAAAATGTCTCTCAAAAAGCAGAGAAAAGAAAAAGATACAAGAGTCTTTACAGCTCAAATGAGCCAATTACAAAGAAGATTTAACGGGTACACAACCGCTTGATGCTATCCCTTAATGCCGTTATCAAAGTCTGAGACTTGACAGTGGCACGATGGCGTGCTTCTTCCTGCCGAACGCCTTCATCCTTGAAGGGGATCAACTTCACGTGCTCCCCCTCCAACTTCACCAGCTGTTCTTTCAACTGGTCTAAAGTTGTGGCAGTCACAGCAGCCTGAACCGTATAGTCTTTCTATTCAGACGCGACTGTCCTTAAGCTAGCCTCTAGTTGGGCAATCTCTTTGTGGATCTGTGCAATGTGATTGTACTTTTCAGTGATCTGGGCGGCCAACTTGTTCTTCAAAACAATACGAGCATCATTCGCGGCGTTGAACTGTTCATATTGATCGGCTAACTCACTGATCTCCTTAGCAAGGGCATCCTTCCTTGCTTGGAAAGAAGCTTCCTCCTCCGTAAGAGCCACAACCAAAGCCGCATCTTCTTCAAGAAACAACGTGGTTGGACTATGTTGCTTGGGTTTCCGGAATTTGGCCACCTGGTCCTCCAGATAATTCAGAACTTTCCTCAGACCATTAGCTCCCTCCTCGTAGCCGGCGATGCTCTCAAGGGCTATCACTTGTCATTCAGTAATAGCCTTTACAGGTCCAAAGGCGGTATTCCGATTCAGGACTCCAGGAAGCTTCACTTTCATGATAGAGTAGAAAGCTTTGACAACTTCCTGGGCCATCTTGTCATCTTCGGAAGAGGTCGTTGGGGAGAAAGCCTAATGGGGATCTTCCGCTCTAGGAAGAGACGCTTGACAAGAAGCCGAACCTGACAAAGAAATAATATATCTTTCGGTGACATAAAGGAAAAACCTGAAAGTGTGTGAAAGAGTTGTAATTTTGTACCTTCTGCTTGCTCAGCACCAACTTGGATTAGGTCATCAGCCCTGATTACAAGGGAACCAAGAGCAGGCCCAGGTTGCTCAAGGAGAACAATGTCAAGGCCCAAAGCAATATCAGTCTGTATATCTTTCATGGCCCCAGCAGGACCTAGAGCAGATTCAGTAACAGCCCCCTCAGTGCGCTGTTCAACCTCCTTTTCTGCAGCCGATGCCGGCTTACCAATAAATTCCTCTATGCCAGCGATCCCAGAGGAACCAGGGACAACCTCTTGTCCTACCCCAGTGTATTAGGCTACCTCTGCATATTATTTTCTCTCATTATTTACAAGGGAATATATGATGGCAGTCAGCCTCACGAGGAGTATACAAAATCGAAGGCGAAAAATCTCATCCGAGGCAAAGCACAATGACAACATACCCGTGGGAGGGTGAGCCAATTGAACTTGATTGTCGTCGAACTCCTTCATTAAAGCCCCGATCTCAGACATAGCCCCTAAAGAGATATTGTAGAAGGGACTGGCTTTCTGGTCGCCATCGTAGTCCAGGCCTTCGCCCTGGTCATCCCTTGACTCAGCTCCTTCACTACCAGAATAAGTCATTTTAGCGACGCCTAAAGACGTCGCTAAAATGCCTAAAGACGTCGCTAAACCAGTTTAGCGACGTCTTCCTCTTGTCACGGAAACCTTAGTCGGTGTTTGGGAAGACGTCGCTGATCGTCGCCAACACCGACGTTTACCGACGCAAGGATACGTCGGTAATATACCGACGTTTACCGTCGTTTCGTTGATGAAATAGTGACGTTTATGATGTCGCTATACGTCGGTATTCCCTGGAAAAATTACCGATATTTTTGATGTCGCTATGCGTCGGTATATAGTACCAACATTTTTGATGTCGCTATACGTCGGTATATCCTGGGAAAATGAGGTAAAATCTTGAGATATTTACTGACATATTACGATGTTTACCGATGCATACCGACAAAACAGACATCGCTATACGTCGGTAGCCTGGCAATATATGCCAGTTTAGCGATGTCTACCGACGCAATGTGCCGTCGAAAAGCGTCGGTAAACGTCGGTAGACGTCGCTAAATTTGAAAAAAATAAATTACAGTATGAAGTTTTCTCCACAGAAGCATTTTCTTCCTGCAGTTTAATCTGAAACACAATACACAAGCACATTTTATCCCTGGGTTCGCTGACCCCTTCGGTGGAATAACAACACCGGTAAATTAACATCCAAATGAAACGAATAACAACATAAAATAACTAAAGTCCACACAACATATATAAACCAATATCCAAATGGTCATGGGTCTACACAATCAATTACCAATGTATATGTGCAACCAACAAACAAGTGTCACAAACGAATACAAAGAAAAACAAGTACTCAAACACTCAATACAAATAGTCCTAACTCGGACTACTGGGAATTTGGAGCAAGCGAGGGCACGCCGCGACGAAGGGCTAAGAAAAGCTCATATTCCTTCTGTGAAATTGACACCGATGAAGGAGGTAGTGACATCGGTGGAGTTGGTGTTGATGAAGAAGGCAGTGGCGCCAGCGGAGTCGACGACGATGAAGGCGCACCCGAAGGACGATAGCGCTCCAATGCTGTAAGTCGCTAGTGGTATGAATCCATGGTAGATAACATTCTATCACTGCTATCAGCCACCGAATCCTGCACCAATCTCAACCTCTCGCCCATGGTCATCTGCGATGCCTGCAGATTAATACGCTGTACTCCGTCGACACTCTAAGATCGGTAACGCTCCGCTCTATCCGCTCAATCACATACTGGAGCTCCATAATGCTGCGGTCGAGCACATCCAATCATGCTATAAGCGCAGGCTCATCCGACTGGTGCTGAGACTGGTCCTGAATCTGTTGTAGCAGCTCATCCCGGGGAGACTCCATCATCTGGTGGACTTGGGCAGATTCCTGGGACGGCTGTGGACCATGCACACTAGCGGGGGATGCCCTAGAGAACTGGCTCACAACTAGGGTGCCATAGGATCCCGTACCGTAGTACGTACCCCTACGGAGGCCACCAACGGCGATCATCTACAGATCGTCCGCTGACGGAGCTTGAGTGGGCTGCGAGGAAGTACCGGCCTCTCCCGCAGTAGGTGCACTAGCAGTCGCCCGGTCCCGAAGCCTCTGATACTCGACCTAAAAAGAATGGATAGTACTCTATGATATCTAATTTCTAATTAATTACTTATTATTACTAACTACATGAATATTTATTTGCATGCATATTTACTAAGTTATATTAAAATTAACACGAAGTATTATAATTAACAAATAGTATTGTAATACTTACATAGGCAAGCTGGGCCCTCTCGTCAATAAGGCCTTCGCCCTTCCGATGGGTAGCCAGAAAGACGGTCACCATATCGACGTTACTGACCTTCCTTACCTATAATAAAATATATTATCTTAGTAATAATTTATCGGATTTGTATTAAAATAATATTTCTGAAAGAAAAATACATACCAGACGACGAAAATGTTTTGTCATCAGAATCGACCTACCGCACCACTTCGAGGCATGCTGCCTAGCCGCCTTGGCCTTCTCGAACTTTTCCTTGTACCTTGACTCGTTGAATCGAGCCTTCATCGTATCCCACTGATCAGGGGTGATCCAACCTTGGATCGACTTTTCGGCACGATCACGAGCCTTCTAATCATTGATAGCGTCGCGGATCAGCTTAGCAGCGACAGCAGGAAACATCCCCTCGATCAGCTTGGCCCGGTACCGTGGATAGAAAAACATATCCTAGAAGAGTACGTAAACCAAATATTTTTCAGTAATATTTAATATACATAAATCAAATGATTCATGTTAAAAGAAAATATATTTTAACCTTGAAGCGCGCAAACCAGTAGGCCTTCCTATCATCCGGAGCATTCGAGTAGTTTATCCAAGGACCCCCATAATTTTGCCTCAGGAGCTGGCTTAGGCGTCTCCATACCAATGGGGGACGATATCTATACAGACATATTATATTAATGAGAAAAGTTAATTTATGATAAACACAGAAAAAATGACAAACCAAAATACTTACTTTGTACCGTCGACCCAGATCTCCGTCCTCGTCTCCTCCGGAGGTCTGCAGGCATCATCTGTCTGATACTGGTCGGCCGCCGGTACAACCTCCTCCATCTCCTCATCTTCCTCCATCGTCATATCAGTAGGAGGAATGCTACTCTCGGGAGCAGTCTCAGGCCTGGAACTACTCGTCCCAAGAGATATGCCACATAGCATTGTGGCGGGCGGAGCTACTGTCCGATACACAGGAGTACTGGGCGACGATGATCCAGAGCCGGTACCAGTATGAGGTACCGAAGAAGAACCCCGTCCTCTAGCAGTACCACCAGTAGGTACCGAATGAGTACCCTGTCCTCTGCCAGTATCAGTACCCCGTACCCCATGTCGGAAAATACGAAACGATCTGCGATGACCTGTCATGCCTGATAACAACTTATGATGAGATACAGCAAAGACAACAAATAATAGAGACTAAAAATATGAAAGTGCAACAAAGATAAGATAATAACCAAGACAACATATGATGGTATATTTTACAAGAAACATCTAAGTCCAGATAGTACATTCAGATAATAACCAAGACTAGATAATAACCAACTCGACATAATAAGAAAATGAAAGTACGTCTCTCTCAATCATCTTCAGAATAATCATCTTGTTCGTCTTCCTCGACCTCATCTTCCTCCTCATTTTTACTTTCATCTTCGCCTTCGTCGGCTTCGTCTTCCTCTTCGGATAATTCTACATCTTTTACATTATGTGTCCTGTAATGCATAACTTCCGTGGAGTCCATATCAACAATATTGGTTGCAAGAGGTAGCTCGTCCTCCTGATAAGCTTTTTCGTCAACATCAAAAGTATCTCTAGCTTTAGTCTTGCATACTGCCCACCAGTCAGACTTCGTTGCTCCCCATCTCGGATAAGCTGTGAAGTACACGAGCTGAGCTTGAGTTGCTAGGACAAATGGTTCGTAGCCTTGATATATACGCTTGTAGTTTATATCCACAAGATCATACTTGTCAATTTTCCAACCTTGATTTTCAGTCGGATCGAACCATTCACACTTGAACAACACGATCTTTGCAGGTTCTCTGTCATAATTATACGTCAACACTACAATCTCTCGCAAGATGCCAAAGAAATCATTTCCTGGATCGACATCTTTGTAGTTTGAAGATTTGATACACAAATAACTATTTTTCGTGGAATCAAAATCCAGGAAGCTGTCTCTGATCGGAGCATTTGTCGACTTGAACCGAAAGCCATTGACACAGTAACTTGGCCATATTTTAACTAAAGTAATTGGTCCCTTTGTAAGAGTTCTAATTAATTCAATCTCGGGTGAAATTAGACGATCGACCTGAATACCAAAGAAGAGATAGTAAGTTATTTATTGTGCAGTTGCATTAAAAGAGGCCAGTAATTACCGGGGTGCTTACATATTCGCTCAACCGAGAAGGAAAATGACGTCTCATTTCTTGTTCTAATGTTTCGTCTGTTAGGTAGGGTCTAACCGAGCTCAACTCAGCATTATATGTGCTGAAAAACAACAAAGCAACCGCCGATTAGTACAATAATATTAGCTTATACTATTACATTGAGATGACATAAACTCATCATTAATTACTTACCCCTCTAGCTTCTCCACTTCTTCCTCGTCGCAATTGAGTAATACATACAACTGAACAGCCCTTAGCTCTTCGTTATTCAAATATCTCTTCTTTATTTTCCCCAATGGCTTTCCGGACGCATTGAAAACTTTCAGTATTCCATCATTAGATTCTTGATAACCGTCGTCGTTTCTCGAAGCCCTCATTCTATTCGTAGCAACATAAGGTTTGAAATATGTCGAGCAGAAGTTTGTAATCTCCTCGAGATATAGGCTTCACAAATAAAACCCTCGACCCGAGCCTTATTTTTTACCTTCCTCTTTAGGTGGTTCAAATGCCGCTCAAACGGGTACATCCATCGATAACCAACGGGCCCACCAACACGTGCCTCGTAGGAAAGATGAATTGACAAATGCTCCATGGAGTCGAAGAATCCAGGAGGAAATACCTTCTCGAGCTTGCACAGTATTACCGTAATATTGTTCTCCTGCTTTTTTAGACGATCGACGAGCAACTTACTAGAACAAAGATCTCTGAAGAATATGCTAAGCTTGGTCAATGGATCCCAAACAACCGGGGGTAAGAATTCCCAAAATGCAATCGGAATTAACCTATCCATGAATACGTGACAATCATGGGTCTTCATACCTGTCAGTTTGTTCTCCTTGAGGTCGACGCATCTTCTCAAGTTAGAAACATACCCGTATGGAAATTTCAGACCTTGAATCCACCTACAAAGTCTCACTTTATCCTCCTTCTCCAGTAAGAAAATTGCCTTAGGCTGCTTCAACTTTCCATTCCCGTCCTCTATCAAATGCAATGCAGGACATCTACATATTTATTTCAAGTCCAATCTAGCCTTTGGATTGTCTTTCGTCTTCCCCTTTACGTCCATTATAGTATTAATTAAGTTGTCAAATACATTCTTCTCGATATACATGACATCAAGGTTATGTCTAATCATGTAACACCCAGTCTTCCAGATGAGGGTAATTTTGAAATTTTGTAATTATAATTATTATTTATTGATAATTATTTCATATTATGATTTTTTGGTGATTTTTAATCATTTTTAAACTATTTAAAATTATGACTTGTGATTTTGACATTTTACTATTGTTTGGTTTTAATTTCGAGGAATTTGTCACCCCCAGTTTTCAGGAACAGGAGTATTTTTGTCATTTTGTATTTTTGAAATATTTTAAAATTTATTTTATTATTTATGATATTGTTTTGGGGTTATTTGAGTCGGGTTCGAATTTTAGCTCAATCCGACTTGAAATGGGAACTCGGGGTAGTGTTGACTCTAGTGGAACCCACACACTAGTTAGCTATGGCCCACATAATAGGAATATTTTAGTTAGAGGTTAGACTAATTATTATGGATAGAGTTTGGTTATATTAGAGTTTTTAGAATGACTAAACTAGCCCCGACTTAAACCCATTCCTAATATTTAATTAAATAGGCCAGTGGGGGCATTTTAGACATTGTAAATATGTAGAAATCAGCCATGTATGGTTGGCCCTAGCTAGGGGTTGGAGAGGGACTCATGTCATTTCCTTCCACTTTATTTTCCCCTCTCTAGTTCTTTCCCAAATTTCTAGAGAGCAATCCCTAATCATTCCTCCACCAAATCCTTCCATTTTCTCACCCAATCTTCTTCCTTCCTTCTCCATTCAAGCCAAGGAAGGAGCTACCCAAGTTTTAAGAGATTCGGAGCTCGTTCGTGTCCGTTTGGAATCTCTACGTGTCGGTGTCGCTTCGGGAAGGCTTTTCTTCGATTTGATCTACCGGGAGGTATAAATCCCTTTTTCTTTTCATTTCCTCATGCATATATGTCTATTTTGAACCCATAGGAAATACCCCCATGGTTTTGTGTCCATTCGTGTCCATTTCGTGTCCATTTGGACACTTGTAGAGGTGTCCTATGTGTAGGATCGTGTCCTAATGGAAAAATCCCTATTGGACACTTGTTTATATATATATATATATATTGTGTGAATATTGTTTTAGATATTTAATCTCAGTTTTTATGTAGTCTAGAGATTTGTTCTTTTGGTATCATAGTGTATCATATTCTAGTTACCTATATATTGAATATATATGGATTATATATATGCCATTCTCTATATATATATATGTATATATATTTGGCTTATATATATGTATATATATCATGGTGTGTTGTGTGCATTATTGTGTTTGAGTAGGTGTAGGATTCGGCCAAGGGTAGGGAAAGAATTGGTATGTTGTTAGAGTGTGAGAGAGATTGAGATGTGTATGTATAGAAGGTGTTTGAGGAAATGGTGGAGTTGGTGTTGTATTTGTGTGTGTGTTTTTGTGTTGAAGAATAGAGAGAGTTAGAATGGAGTTTGAGTGGGAGATGGGAGGAGTGATTGTGAGAGAAATAGAGAGTGATATAGGGGAGGGGAAGAGCTGTGATTACACCTGCTGTTTAAGCAGCCATAAGGCTGTGCAAACAGTCCTATAGCTGTCCCCAATTAGCCTAAAACCTGTCCTCCATAACCAGCCTTAGCAGTCCAAACCAGTCCCTAAAACTTGTCCCATATTTCAGCCTTGTTCAGTCCCTTAACCAGCCCCAAAACCAAGCCTTAAGCTGTCCCTAAACCAGCCTATTCAGTCCCCTACAATCAGCCCTTAGCAACCCCAAGACAGTCCCCTGCATGACAGTTCAAAAACCTGTCACCAAGCTCCTCAAAATCAGTCCTACTAGCTGTCCAAAATCGCCCCAACCCAGCATTGTTTTAGCCCACATCCACCACCATCAAAATAGTCCTAAACCAACCCTTGTACAACTCTACATTTCAGTCCCCTTGCTCCCATTAACAGCCACATACACAGCAGTAGCTGCTGTCCCCATGGACAGCAGCTGTAGCACCACAAACCAGTCCTTGTTCAACTCCATTTAGCCCTATATTGGCCCTTAGGTTCAGCCATAAAACCCCATACAAAACACCCTATATCAGCCCCCTTAGCAAGCTACATAGCTGCCCAACTTAGTCCAAATTCCAGTCCCCAAACCTCTCCATATCAGCCCACATATCAGCCAATACATGCCCAAATGACATCCCCTTGATACATCCTTAACACCATCAAATTTCAGTCTAATACACCCTCATAAACCCCCACTTAACAACCCATAAACCCCTGTCCACAACAGCCACATTTCAGTCCAGAAATTCACCATAAAATAGTTCCCTTAAACCATACTTTGCTGTCTCCAAATTGCCACTTAACAGTCCAGTTTTAGTCCTTATGATGGCTGTCATTAACCCCACAAATTTCAGTCCTGCACAGCCTAGTAGCAGTCCCTTATCACCCTTTGAACACCCCTACATAGCCCCCACAATCAACCCCTTGGACTGTCCAAATTCACCACAAAATAGTCCCCATCTAGCCTATATTGGCTGTCCAGATTTTACCTATAGATGGCTGTCCTTAACACCTAGATGGCTGTCCCCATTTAGCCTATAAGCTACCCCAAAAATCAGTCCATTTGATGACCAACTTCAGTCCTATTGGCTGTCCAAAATGGACAGCCATGTACCCCATTTCAGGCCCCTAAACCCAGCTACTGAAATGCCCAAATTCAGTCCTAAGCCAGCTCCTATGAACCACCACATATCAGTCCTAATTTGTCCCCATAACAGCCCTAAAACAGCCCTTTGTAAGCTCTACCAAATCAGTCCAATATATGCCCATGTGTGTGTCTGTGTTTGTGAGAGTTAGTGTGTGTGTTTGTGAGAGCTTAGGGTGTTATGAGCCTAGGTGTGTATGTGTATGTGAGCCTATATATATGTATTTATATATGAGTTTAGATATGTATTTATATATATGAGATTATATACGTATTTGTGTGTGTGTGAACCTATACTCATGTAGGTGAGTAAGCTATGGGATGTGTGTGTGTGTCTAGATATGGGAATATAGGTGAGTATAGATATATGTAGCTATATACCACATGTATGTGAGTGTTTGGATAAATGGGAAAATTGTATATGAGGTAAAGGTAAGGTAATGGGTAAATGACCAACATGTGGTCTAAGATGAGTTAGATACCTAGGAAACCTATGTATCTTGGTAGGTAACCCTTAGATAGGATAGTATCTAACTACCCTAGGAAACCTAGGCTATTATCTTGGGTATTAGCGGGGTTTTCTTTGTATTGGACAAGGTATCGGGATTACCTTGGTAAGGGTAATATAGGTATTTGAGTTTAGAGTCTAAGATAGGATCAGAACTTGATTCCCTTGGTTGGTAATGATCAAATATAGTGCTCATAGACTAGTTTTGACGTCGGTTGACCATTTTGACCAAAAGTCAACAAAAGTCAACCGAAAGTCAAACTTAGCCTTTAAGCGACTAGATTTGACCAAAACCAAACCAGAGTTGACCAGTTGACTGAAAGTCAACAGTTGGTCAACATTAGACTAGTTTGACCCAGGGTTGACTTCGTATTGAGTTGACTTTTTGACCAAAAGTCAACTGTAAATCAACCTTGACCCCGTTTGACCTAGTTTGACTTGGATTGACTCCCAGTGACTTGGTATGACCTAGTATGACTCAGTTTGACCTAGACTGACCTAGATTCATTTAGAATGCATTGAATTGCATCTTATTATCATTTTAGACTCATAGTGACTTGTACTGTTCTATAGGAGACATACACCACTCCTCGGACGGTATATTCTCTTTAGACACTCAGGATATCAGGCGAGTACATTATCTGACCGTTTCATACTTGTCTAGATTTATATTCTTGCTCTAGATTATTGTACTTGATGCTGACACGATTGTTATCACTGATTGGTACTATATGGATATTCTTTTGAGATGTTATCCCCTTGTATTCATTAAATACATATTGTGATGTGCGTTTTACTTACATATTATATTTATTGAATACCCGTATTCTTGTATACTCATTGTGCATATTGTACTCTCATTATCACATAAGTTCCAGGGATAGACCATTGTACACTATTGTATAACATTGTATAACTATTGTATAATATTGTACATCTAATGTATAATATTGTACATCCATTATATAACATTGTACACTATTGTATAAGATAACATAACTGGAGTGGATCCTTGTGTATTGATTGGGGAGGGGGAGTAGAATTGGTTATGTACTCAAATCCTATTGTACAACATTGTATAACTATTGTATATGCCTATTGTACACCCACGTACAATAGAGTTACCATTGCATTGTCCTAGACCGTTTACATAACCATATTGTACTCTAAATCACAGTCGGCTTACAGTTCTTACTTATCATATATAGATATTTCCTATTATCAAATCTTTACTATTTTTCATATACATTCTTCTTTCAGCATTTCATGTACCTTACTCTATTGCATGCTTTATATTTTCTAACTTGATATAAACTGCGTGAGATATTTTGTGCTCGCTCCTGTCCTGACTTGACCTGTTGAAAATATTACATAGGATGAGGATGAGGCCTGCGTAGACACCTACTATGGGACAGCTGTAGATGGTTCTTGTGACCCAGATTTCCAGTCGGATCCCTAGCTATAGAGACTGAGGCTCCCTAGTCTAGGTTTTTACTATTCTGTCATTTGAGATCTGGATTGTATATATTCTTTCATTTTCAGTATTAGAGACTTGTATTGAGCTGGATGTTCTGATTTATTATGTCAGTAGACACTTAGACTCTCTGATTGTATTATGTGGATCTTTTTATTTTAGTATTACTTATCTATCTTCTATCTTCATTCTGTCTTAGATGTGATTGAGAACTGTACCTTGTTATGTCACCTCCATTCGGAGTGTATATACTGTAAATGTACCTTTATACTGTTAGATGTTTGACCTAGGACAACGTTCTACCGCCGACACTGCGGCGTAGGCTGTGCGTTGTTACGTTCTCGTACCCTTACAGTGGGTGCGGGTCGTGACACATTTTTAGTGGTGGTCCATGCAGGTCGAGTTTATGTAGTGGTATTCGAACTAGAGTATCACTACAGCCTGCAGTAGGATTAGGATATTTTTGAGGGTACACACTAGGAAAACTCTTAATCATAATCCTTTTATCTAAATTGTTGCTTATTGACTTCCCTTGAATGTAAACTGTCCTCCTTTGAATTTTTGCTTCATTCTCAGAAATTGCTTCTTATTTTGATCTGTCTTCATGATGGTTATGAAGACATGATCTCATCGCTCTGGTCCGGAGAATACTATCGAGAGGTTGGCCACCTCTCGTCCTGTTCATCAGAGCCTCGAGACCGTAGCTCCTATTGTGCCGACTCAGGTTGGCATTTCTGTTATATTGGAGGTGCACCTCTGTCTGTACAGAGACTTTTTCTCGTTATTTCCAATTTCTTTCAGTAGCAGCGGTTCATGCAGCATCAGCAGCAGACCAGGGGAAACCAGTAGGGCGAGCTATCGTCAGGACAGTCGAGGATGCACAGACCATTGGAGATCTTGCTGCAAGTTCTGTTTTTCTCGATTCTATTCCCGTAATTATCTTTTATAACTACCTTGAAATCCGATTCCATCTGTTCCTTGTTGATTGATTAATTTTGTAATGTTGCTCTTTTGTTATGTTTGTTTTTCTTCTGAGAAAATTATATGGGCTAGGTCACCTGAATCATGGGATCTATAATCTTCGATAGTCGTGTTAGCTAGCATAGTGAGGATATATAGTCAGATTTTGGACGCATTTCTCGGGTGTAGGAATTTAAGATTTTCGCCGTCGCATGCGACAATAGGGAAATTTTAAATACCATGAACCTAGAGGTATGTACCTTAGTCAAGGACTCTGTGATTATAGTAGCCTTGCTCACTAGCATGACGAAGACTCCGAGTAACATGATTTTGGACAGATGCATATGATTATCAGATTGTATCTTGAAGGTTTTTGAATATCATACCCTTCTGTTGTTGTAAATAACTTAGGAGTAGGGATATTTAGTTTTGTAGAGCTTATTCATAGGTAGTTCCTTCATAGTATAATGATATGATTACTTGTAGAGTGTCTGTACCCTAGAGGTGATAGTTAGCGTTGGTGTTAGGATAGTAACCCATTGCAAATAATTCTCCTGTTATCTATAATACCAACCAGTTACGTATAGGATGTTAGTATGCCTTACAGCCTTGATGAGTGTTATTATATTCCTTACTTTTTTTTTCTTTTTCCAGTGAGACACCCATGACCAGAGCCTGTCCTTGAGTATAGTTGTAGTTCACCTAAGACTAAGAGGTCTATATATATAGATGATATACTTAGGATATATGTGATGGGTTGTTGTTCTTGAGCATATATATATATATATATATATATATATATATATATATATATATATATGGTATTTGGGATTGGTGTGCTTAGCTTGTGGGTATTTAGTTATGGGTGACTTGATAGGATTTGGAAGGTTAAGAGTTAGTCTATTATAGAGTTTGTCTTTTGCTAAATTTTAGTTGCCAATACCTAGATAGCTAGCATAGGTAAAATCCTAAGAAGTTGACCAGCTGATGACCAAGTACTAGGATGTTGAGAAAATTGACTAGTGATTGGCCCTTGACTATGTTGACCTAGAAGGGGGTGCGATCATCTTAATTTCGAGGACAAAATTTTTATAAGGTGGGTAGGATTGTAACATCCAGTTTTCCAGATGAGGGTAATTTTAAAATTTTGTAATTATAATTATTATTTATTGATAATTATTTCATATTATAATTTTTGGTGATTTTTAATCATTTTTAAACTATTTAAAATTATGACTTATGATTTTGACATTTTACTATTGTTTGGTTTTAATTTCGAGGAATTTGTCACCCCAAATTTTCAGAAACATGGATATTTTTATCATTTTGTATTTTTGAAATATTTTAAAATTTATTTTATTATTTATGATATTGTTTTGGGATTATTTGAGTCGGGTTCGAATTTCAGCTCAATCCGACTTGAAACGGGGATCCGGGGTAGTGTTGACTCTAGTGGGACCCACACACTAGTTAGCCATGGCCCACATGATAGGAATATTTTAGTTAGAAATTAGACTAATTATTATGGATAGAGTTTGGTTATATTAGAGTTTTTAGAATAACTAAACTAGCCCCGACTTAAACCCATTCCTAATATTTAATTAAATAGGCCAGTGGGGGCATTTTAGATATTGTAAATAGGTAGAAATCAGCCATGTATGGCCGGCCCTAGCTAGGGGTTTGAGAGAGACTCATGTCATTTCTTTCCACTTCATTTTTTCCTCTCTAGTTCTTCCCCAAATTTCTAGAGAGCAATCCCTAATCATTCCTCCACCAAATCCTTCCATTTTCTCACCCAATCTTCTTCCTTCCTTCTCCATTCAAGCCAATGAAGGAGCTACCCAAGTTTGAAGAGATTCGGAGCTCGTTGGTGTCCGTTTGGAATCTCTACGTGTCGGTGTCGCTTCGGGAAGGCTTTTCTTCGATTCGATCTACCGGGAGGTATAAATCCCTTCTCATTTCCTCATGCATATAGGTCTATTTTGAACCCATAGGAATGTCCCCCATGGTTTTGTGTCCATTCGTGTCCATTTTGTGTCCATTTTGTGTCCATTTGGACACTTGTAGAGGTGTCCTATGGGTAGGATCGTGTCCTAATAGGAAAAATCCCTATTGGACACTGGTTTTTATATATATATATATTGTGTGAATATTGTTTTAGAAATTTAATCTCAGTTTTTATGTTGTTTAGAGATTTGTTCTTTTGGTATCATAGTGTACCATATTCTAGTTACCTATATATTGAATATATATATATGGATTATATATATGCCATTCTCTCTCTCTATATATATTTGTATATATATTTGGCTTATATATATATGTATATATATCATGGTATGTTGTGTGCATTATTGGGTTTGAGTAGGTGTAGGATTCGGCCAAGGGTAGGGGAAGAATTGGTATGTTGTTAGAGTGTGAGAGAGATTGAGATGTGTATGTATAGAAGGTGCTTGAGGAAATGGTGGAGTTGGTGTTATATTTGTGTGTGTGTGTTTTTGTGTTGAAGAATAGAGAGAGTTAGAATGGAGTTTGAGTGGGAAATGAGAGGAGTGATTATGAGTGAAATAGAGAGTGATAGAGGGGGGGGGGTAGGAAGAGCTGTGATTACACCTGCTGTTTAAGCAGCCATAAGGCTGTGCAAACAGTCCTATAGTTGTCCCCAATTAGCCTAAAACTAGTCCTCCATAACCAGCCTTAGCAGCCCAAACCAGTCCCTAAAACTTGTCCCATATTTTAGCCTTGTTCAGTCCCTTAACCAGCCCCAAAACCAAGCCTTAAGCTGTCCCTAAACCAGCCTATTCAGTCCCCTACAATCAGCCCTTAGCAACCCCAAGACAGTCCCCTGCATGATAGTCCTAAAACCTGTCACCAAGCTCCTCAAAATCAGTCCTACTAGCTGTCCAATACAGCCCCAACCCAGCATTGTTTTAGCCCACATCCACCACAATTAAAATAGTCCTAAACCAACCCATGTACAACTCTACATTTCAGTCCCCTTGCTTCCATTAATAGCCACATACACAGCAGTAGCTGCTGTCCCCATGGACAGCAGCTGTAGCACCACAAACCAGTCCTTGTTCAACTCCATTCAGCCCTATATTGGCCCTTAGGTTCCGCCATGAAACCCTACACATAACACCCTAGATCAGCCCCCTTAGCAAGCTACATAGCTGCCCAACTTAGTCCAAATTCCAGTCCCCAAACCTCTCCATATCAGCCCACATATCAGCTAATACATGCCCAAATGACAGCCCCTTGATACATCCTTAACACCATCAAATTTCAGTCCAATACACCCTCATGAACCCCCACTTAACAGCCCATAAACCCCTGTCCACAACAGCCACATTTCAGTCCAGAAATTCACCATAAAACAGTTTCCTTAAACCATACTTTGCTGTCCCCAAATTGCCACTTAACAATCCTGTTTTAGTGCTTATGTTGGCTGTCATTAACCCCACAAATTTTAGTCCTGTACAGCCTAGTAGCAGCCCCTTATCACCCTTTGAACACCCCTACATAGCCCCCACAATCAACCCCTTGGACTGTCCAAATTTACCACAAACCGGTCCCCATCTAGCCTATATTGGCTGTCCAGATTTTACCTATAGATGGCTGTCCTTAACAACTAGATGGCTGTCCCCATTTAGCCTATAAGCTACCCTAAAAATCAGTCCATTTGATGACCAACTTCAGTCCTATTGGCTGTCCAAAATGGACAGCCATGTACCCCATTTCAGGCCCCTAAACCCAGCCACTGAAATGCCCAAATTCAGTCCTAAGCCAGCTCCTATGAACCACCACATATTAGTCCTAATTTATCCCCATAACAGCCCTAAAATAGCCCTTTGTAAGCTCTACCAAATCAGTCCAATATATGCCCATGTGTGTGCGTGTTTGTGAGAGTTAGTGTGTGTGTGTTTGTGAGAGCTTAGGGTGTTATGAGCCTAGGTGTGTATGTGTATGTGAGCCTATATATATGTATTTATATATGAGTTTAGATATGTATTTATATATATGAGATTATATACGTATTTGTGTGTGTGTGAACCTATACTCATGTAGGTGAGTGAGCTATGGGATGTGTGTGTGTCTAGATATGGGAATATAGGTGAGTATTGATATATGTAGCTATATACCATATGTATGTGAGTGTTTGGATAAATGGGAAAATGGTATATGAGGTAAAGGTAAGGTAATTGGTAAATGACTAACATGTGGTCTAAGATGAGTTAGATACCTAGGAAACCTATGTATCTTGGTAGGTAACCCTTAGATAGGATATTATCTAACTACCCTAGGAAACCTAGGCTATTATCTTGGGTATTAGCGGGATTTCCTTTGTATTGGGCAAGGTATCGGGATTACCTTGGTAAGGGTAATATAGGTATTTGAGTTTAGAGTCTAAGATAGGGTCAGAACTTGATTCCCTTGGTTGGTAATGATCAAATATAGTGCTCATAGACTAGTTTTGACGTCGGTTGACCATTTTGACCAAAAGTCAACAAAAGTCAACCGAAAGTCATACTTAGCCTTTAAGCGACTAGATTTGACCAAAACCAAACCAGAGTTGACCAGTTGACTGAAAGTCAACAGTTGGTCAACATTAGCCTAGTTTGACCCAGGGTTGACTTCGTGTTGACCAAAGTTGACCATAGTTGACCAGAGTTAACTTTTTGACCAAAAGTCAACTGTAAATCAACCTTGACCCCGTTTGACCTAGTTTGACTTGGATTGACTCCCAGTGACTTGGTATGACCTAGTATGACTCAGTTTGACCTAGATTGACCTAGATTCATTTAGAATGCATTGAATTGTATTTTATTATCATTTTAGACTCATAGTGACTTGTACTGTTCTATAGGAGACATACACCACTCCTCAGACAGTATATTCTCTTCAGACACTCAGGATATCAGGTGAGTACATTCTCTGACCGTTTCATACTTGTCTGGATTTATATTCTTGCTCTAGATTACTGTACTTGATGCTGACACGATTGTTATCACGGATTGGTACTATATGGATCTTCTTTTGAGATGTTATCCCCTTGTATTCACTAAATACATATTGTGATGTGCATTTCACTTATATATTGTATTTATTGAATACCCATATCCTTGTATACTAATTATGCATATTGTACTCTTATTATCACATAAGTTCCAGGGATAGACCATTGTACACTATTGTATAATATTGTACAACTATTGTATAACATTGTACATCTATTGTACAATATTGTACATCCATTGTATATCATTGTACACTATTGTATAAGATAACGTAACTGGAGTAGATCCTTGTGTATTGATTAGGGAGGGGGAGTAAAATTGGTTATGTACTCAAATCCTATGGTACAACATTGTATAACTATTGTATATGTCTATTGTACACCCACGTACAATGGAGTTACCATTGCATTGTCCTAGACCGTTTACGTAACCATATTGTACTCTAAATCACATTGGCTTACAGTTCTTACTTATCATTTATAGATATTTCCTATTATCAAATTTCTACTGTTTTTCATATACATTTTTCTTTCAGCGTTTCATGTACCTTACTCTATTGCATGCTTTATATTTCCTAACTTGATATGAACTGCATGAGATGTTTTGTGCTCGCTCCTGTCCTGACTGGACCTGTTGAAAATATTATAGAGGATGAGGATGAGGCCTGCGTAGACACCTACTATGGGACAGCTGTAGATGGTTCTTGTGACCCAGATTTCCAGTCGGATCCCTAGCTATAGAGACTGAGGCTCCCTAGTCTAGGTTTTTTACTATTCTGTCATTTGAGATCTGGATTGTATATATTCTTTCATTTTTAGTATTAGAGACTTGTATTGAGCTGGATGTTCTGATTTGTTATGTCAGTAGACACAGACTCTCTGATTGTATTCTGTGGATCTTTTTATTTTAGTATTACTTATCTATCTTCTATCTTCATTCTACCTTAGATGTGATTGAGAACTGTACCTTGTTATGTCACCTCCATTCGGAGTGTATATACTGTACAGGTACCTTTATACTGTTAGATGTTTGACCTAGGACA
This sequence comes from Iris pallida, assembly GCA_029216955.1. Taxonomy (NCBI): domain Eukaryota; kingdom Viridiplantae; phylum Streptophyta; class Magnoliopsida; order Asparagales; family Iridaceae; genus Iris; species Iris pallida. Next base: position 18,817,864 of record JANAVB010031617.1, read on the forward strand.
ACGTTCTACCGCCGACACTGCGGCGTAGGCTGGGCGTTGTTACGTTCTGGTACCCTTACAGTGGGTGCGGGTCGTGACAAATTAGATTGGTGCTCCAATATGGCAGATCCCAGAATATACTCCTCTTCGTCCAGTTATGAGTGCGACCAAATCTGTCACACATGTAGCCCGTAGCAGGCTCTTCAATAGCTCTTGGTAAATCTTTTACCTCTTCCCATATCGTGTATCCGGGCCATCTTAGCGGAGGATTAGCCTTCTCCACAACGCCAGCACAAAAAGCATTTCTGTTCTTCCGGTACGGATGATCCTTCGGTAGGAATTGTCGATGACAATCGAAGAAGCACGGTTTGCCTCCAATTTCAAACGGAAAGCCTTAGTGCGGTCCATGCAATACAGACATGAAAGACGACCATGCGTGCTCCATCCAGATAACATACCATAGGCCAAAAAGTTATTGATGGTCCACATAAGTGCTGCCCGCATCTGAAAATTTTATTTTCTAGATACATCGTACGTGTTGGAACCTACTTCCCACAACCGATTCAACTCATCAATCAATGGCTGTAAATACACATCGATGTTCCTTTTCAGATTGTTCGGACCTGGGATAATAACGGTGAGGAACATATACGGAGTCTTCATGCACATTCAAGGCGGTAGATTGTACAGAGTGACGATCATAGGCCAACACGATTACTGGGATCCCGAAAGTCCGAATGGGGTAAAACCATCAGAGCAGAGACCCAATCTGACATTACGCAGATCAGAAGCAAAATCTGGATACTCTCAATCAAAGTGCTTCCATGCTTCTCCATCAGATGGGTGATCCAACACTCCTTCGGTTTTTTTTCGCTTATGCCAACTCATGTTTTCTGCAGTTTCCTTCACTATAAACAACCGCTGCAACCGTGGCATCAACGGAAAGTAGTACATCGAATCGGTAGGCTTCCTGGCACTGACAGACTTTCCTCTACCACTGCCCTTGTAGCGATCGACACCACAAAATCTGCAGGTGTCTTTATCCTTGTCGTCTTTATAGTACAACATGCACCCGTTGCGACATGTATCGATTTTCTCGTATCCCATCCAGAGCGATCTCACCATCCTCTTAGACCGGTAGAAGTCTTTAGGCAACTTAGCACCCTCAGGCAATATTTCTATAAGCAACTCCATAAGACTGTTGTAGCAATCTTGTAACATATTAAAATCGGACTTGATGCTGAACAATCTTGTAACCACCTCCAACGGTGAATGATCCTCACAACCAGGATATAATGGAGTCCTTGCATTCTCCAGCAACTCCATGAACTATGCAGCATCGGCGTTCGGTGCCTCCTCAGGTGCATCATGATCGTCTGGATCGAAACTTGGCCCCGCCGTGTCAAAAATCATGTTCACCAACCCATCGTCGTAAGCAACGTTATTGTGGACATCCACATAAGGCTCATAATCCGATGCTAAAGACACAAGTTCTCCGTACGTGCTCCACTGATAATAATTCGACGTAAAACCCTTCGAGTATAAATGATACGTGACTTCCACTTCTGGATGATATTTCAAGTTGCGATATCTCACACACGGACACTTAATTTTGCTACCGGCCATGTACTGAGGGAACGCCTTGGCAAACTACAAGAACTGCTGTACACCCTCTATGAATTCATCCCGCTCACCGTACATGTCATCAGGATGACGGTTGTACATCCACGAACGATTCTGTAAGTAGTAATTCATATCCATATCCAATTGAGGATAATTCTGTAAGATAGATACATGCACATTGCAGTCGGTGAATGAATGTTAAGGCAGTTTAGATATGGGTGCACAACATAAACTGTTCATTCATTCCACATATTACAAACAAAGAATTTGAAGGAAGAAACAAAAACAACTGCGTTGGGACTAAAACAACTGTCTTGTGTCAAAGTGTCTTATCCGATAGACCGATACTAATCCGATACGATCGATACTAAGTATATACGGTCAAGGTATAATTGTACTTGTAGGAGTACACGAGACTAAGTACATATGGCCGATACTAATCCGATACGGTCGATACTAATCCGATACGGTCAATACTAATCCGATACCGATTCTGATACTCATCCCAACTGTCCAATATCGACCCTTTGGGTCTACAAGAGTTACTTCATCCAGTTTATCAAGAAAGATAAAGCTTTTTAAATTGATATCCAATATCGACCCTTTGGCCTGTGCTTGAGCAGTATCCTAACTCAAACTATCTATCCTAACTAATAAATTAATATCCTACTTTAACATCTACTAACTCTCATATTCCTTCTAACATAAACTAATATCCTAATCTAAACTAACCCTTTAACTGAAACTAATATCTAAACAATGCTAATCATGAACTAACACGCTAACCTGGAAGTCCACACTGCTCAAGCACAGGCCAAAGGCCAAGTTATAAGGCAAAATGTAGGCAACTGCCTGTAGCTACAAGGCAAAACCAAATGTTGACGGTATATATACCGTCAATATTTAAAAAGTCAACATTTAAAAAGTTTACTTGTCTTGACAAAATGAGTGAAGTAACTCTTATAGACCGAAAGGATAATCTATACACTCTATGTAATACGATATACCAATCATACCTACACTTCTAGGATACTCTATGCATTGTAGTAATGAATTGCCCTTACTAATGATGCTCTTAGGTAACATATATAACAGATGAGATTTTCATGTTGCACTTACGCATTTGTAGCTATAAACTGCTTGAGCGACAACATATAGGTATGGGAATCAGTATCGGACTATTCCTATGAGTATTGGTATCGGCGATATCGGTAGTAGACTTACTAGCTAGGATTTTGGTCAAAATCTAGTCCACAAGTTCAATTAGCCTATTGGGTTCATTTCTAGGTAATCCTATAGATATCTCAGGGTATAGGCTAAGGTACACTAGGTCAAGCACATATGTATACCATATATATACAATAACATATATATATATATATATATACATATATCCTCTCGTAAATATAGTATAACTCATATCCCAACATACCCTCTCATATATGCAAGCCTACTTATATACATAACTCAACTGAACCTATCTTAGAAAACTAAACCAAGGCAAACATCCATATGTATCAATGCATATGCTAACCCACACATAACATAAATCTGAACTTACTGCACTTAGACAACACACGCATGAGAAAATACCTACATATACATCATCCTATATATGACAGTAAATAATACCTACATATACTATATATATGAAACTGTAAACCCAAACTTATCCCAAACTGGTATGTAAACCCACAAACTGAACTGAACTACAACCCAAGCTAACTCAGAGACTCACAAACTCAACCTGGGAATCAAACTCAAAAGCAAACCCTAACTCAGAACTCACCCAAACTCCCAAACAACATACAACATTCAATTATATAGCCTATTTATATAAATACATACATATACATATATATGTTTAATATCACCAATACAGAAATAATGTAAGAATTGTATCAGTCAGGATCAGGACTAACATTTACGTTAGGGTTTACCTAGTCGGGGCCGGAGGAGCGGGTCGTCGAGGGGGCAGGGGGTCGCCGGTGGGGAGCTGGAGATGAGGGTGAGCGAGGTCGTCGGTCGGAGCAGGGTCGCCCAGCGGGGTCGCGGAGGGTCGGGGGCCGAGGGGGGAGGGGGTCGCCGGAGGCCGAGGGTGGAGGGTCGCCGATGGGGAGCGCGCTTTCATTTGGGAAAATTTCGATCAAAAAATAGTGGGGGGAAGGAAAACTGAAAGCCCTATATTTTTAATTTAGCGACGTCACACCTGCACGTCGGTAAATGTCGCTAATATTAGTGAAATTAGCAACGTTACAGTAGTAACGTCGGTAAACGTCGCTAATATTAGTGATATTAGCGACGTTCGTCGACTTATCCGTGACGTATGTTTTCTTATACACAAAAAAGTAGCAAAATGTCGCCGATCGTCGGTAATAGTGACGTATTGCGACGTTTATAGAATATGTTGCTAATTCCTTAAACGTTAGCGACATTTTAATAAAACGTCGCTAATTGCATCGCTAATATGACTTATTCTAGTAGTGCTTTGACTGGGGAAGGCTGAACTTCGTCTGTCGGTTGAGGACGGGGAGGGGACACTGTTGTCACGTCCACCTCTTCATATGAAGAGGCACCTGCTTTGATCGCAACTTCAGGGTCCTGTGCAAAGGACAAACGCAAGGGTGAGAAAGCTTCATTTGAAGACTGCACAAGTAGTGGTTCGACCAAAACGGCTATGGAGTCAAGAAATGGATCTACCTCCCGAATGGTAATGGCCTGCGATGCCATTCCACCTCTTTCAGTCTGCCGAAAAGATTTTCTTAAAGGAAGTGAGCCAGCACCAACCTCCTTGACTCTCCTTGGGGCAACAGTCTTTTTCTTCCTCTTAGAAGTTGGCTCCTGGGCTAGTTCAGTTGAAGCTTTCCTTTCTGAAGAGGATCGGGAAGAGTAGAATCATCTTCGGTATTCTCCCTTGGAGGCACTGTCGGCTCCCTAAAAGTAGCTATATGTCGTGGTATTGCGGCCGACTTAATGGCTAGAGCGTCGCTCTCCTTCATGCAGCCCTTTGGCGTCTTTCGAGCACGTTTCACATTTGGATGAGTGGGGCCAAATCCGGTCCCCAATATCAAACTCTGCTCATGATCATACCGGAGATGAAAGGTATTGATCTGAGTATAAAATTTGGCAGCAGCATAGAGCAGGTGGGTCTCAGGCTTATCTTAGGGCGGAGTAAAAATTGCCCCCGTGCATCCGGCATTGTAATAAACCCATGCATGTGCTCCATCGATCAAGTTGCCTATCGACTCCAGATGCGGGCTAGGATTACCCAGAAGAAGCTGACTATCGCCAAATTGTCGTGCGAAACGGCTCAGTAAATAAGGCTGCAGGTGGGTGTGATTCCTATTCCTGAGCACCAGATGCGAGGGCCTAATAGAATGGAGCCAATGGAAAACCCCAGCGGTCAAGCTAGTAGTATGGGCTCCCTCATCAAATAAAGTATCCCCTGTATTGCCACTACCGGATGGAGGGGATATCCTGAAGAACTCGTAGTTCTGAAGGAAGTTTAAGGCCCTTCTGCAAGCAGCCACTCCAGTAATGGCCCAGTGTGCATCACGGAACCTTCGAAGAAAGGCGTCTCCGGCCAAAGAGTCGGCGACCGGCCCGGTATTCATCAGTTTGGGACAATACAGCAGCAGCCATCCCATTAGGAAATAAAAGTGGTGTTCAGTCCGGGCAAAGTCTGTTCTGCCATCAGGGGTCACCGTATTTCCAACAAAATCTCGCATGCCCTGTTGGATGGCACAGACCATTGCAGAAAACAGGGCAAGTCGGTCTCCAAATGCTTGCTTTACAGCCGGAAGTATCATACTCCGGCTCATCCTTTCAATAAACCCTGAACCACCAGGGACTACGCAGTCGTGGATCTAGATCATCAGAAAAGCCGCCAGCACGGCTTTCTCCTACAACTTAAACTCAGCTTGTCGAAAGATGTGGTGAATCGGGGAATCCCCCTCAGGATCATCACTTTTATCAGTATCTGCGGTCCCGTGATCTGTCATCAGTTCCTCTATGCCAGATTTTGTAAGGGGCTTGCAAATTGAAAAGGAGGCCGGACCTTCTCCTTCTTCTTGAACGAAGATATAGTTCGTCCAAGATCTCGTATAGGGATTGGCCCCCTGAGTCTTTCCTATCTTTGTGATCCTGTGACAGATGAAGAAGTGATAGAATAACTCCTTATACACATCCGTCATTTTAGAGTTCTCCTTCTCCAGGTTCAGGAGTACCTCATCACAAGGGAAATATTCTTCGTACGGCTCTGTTCCCCAAGGAAGCTTCGATATTTCCTGCATCTCATAGAGAACCAAGCCCATCTCCCCGCCCGGAGTGAAGAAGGTACAGGTGTGATGATTGTACAACTCCACCAGAGAGATAAATATAGGCCAATTCATCTTTTTACCATATTGAGTGGCTCTAATGGCATGAAAAAGGTCGGTAGCCTTCAGAGTGGCTTCATAGGTTAAAAGCACCCATTCAGTGAGGTCACTCCAGAACGAAATAGGGTGCCTCCAACCTTCCAGTTGCAGCTTCCCTACGGGATACGACCTATTCTTTGACATCATCAGATTGGACAAGATGTCGGCAGCATATGGATGAAGGTCGGTCGGGATATCGTTGATTATGGCACCAGGGTGCAGCCCCCTCATAGAATAGGACGTGGAGCCATTGACTCACTTAAAAGTGTCCCTCTTTCGATCACCGGAGCTAAACTGTATCTTTCCGAAGATGACCCCATAAAGTTCGGGGGTTAAGTCCCATTTCTTCTGCCTCCGTACAGCTAGATCGGTGAATGCCGACAGAGGATAATGGCGATCCATCGTCAGCAACCATATCCTTTGGTTGTTCAACCTGACCACCAACGGGTCTCTCAGGCGTATCGTCTCGCCGTCCTCAAATCCCAAGTTGTGACCGAACAAAAAGTATGGCTTCTTAAGACTCCGCGCCCCTCCGAGCAGGAACTTTTTATCGTTTATCATCTGCTTTAGGAACACCTTATCCTGTTCAAGCATAACAATCATCCGCACTGAAGGCTGATACTGGATGATCTTGGCCTGAACATTTCTAATCATATTGGTTACGAGGCTTGATCAGAGAACTTGGCCCGCAGAGCCGAGAGGAATTCTACCAAGTTTCGGGATGACCATGTCAACTACAAAGACAGAAGAAAAATAAAATCAGACTTAGAATCTACAGAAAAAGGAGCTAAGTGCTAGAAAAATTATATGCTCCCAGATGTTATGCGCCCAAACGGCTTGTGGTCGCATAAGATTCTTCAAACACATGTGTTATATGTGGGCGCATGACATGCAACAAGCATGTGGGCGCATAGTTTTATAGGCGCATAAGAGTGCACAAACACACAAGCGTTCTGCGTAGGCGCATAACACACAACAAAGTGTGTGGACGCATAAGAATGCTCACAGAAGTGTGTTTCTTTGGGAGTATGTTAATGGTTATGCGCCCAAGCAGAGAGAAGTCCGAGTGTCATAAATTAACACTCGAGACTTTGTTTTGAAGCATAGCCTCACCCAGAATAGGGTCTTGGACTAGCGAAGACGCTGCCGAAGAAGGATTACCGCTCGGTGCTGCTTGCTTGCCCTTCTCAGATTTTTTGGCAGCCTTGGAAGACATGATCCGTGCAGAGAAGAAATGAAGAGTCTCTTGAAAGTTTTTGACAAAAAGAGGAGAATGAATTTTCTCTCTCCTCAAGGCCTATTTATAGATACGAACGAGAAGTTATGCGCCCACATGGTCTATGCGCCCACATGACCTATGCTCCCGTATGGTCTATGCGCCCACGCAGAGATTTGGTCTTTTGTATATTATGTACCTGTTATTTGCTGATGTGGACTATGCATAAACATCGCACGAAGGATGGACCTCTTCAAATTCTGCTCCGATGAAACTGTCAGTTTAGATTTTCGAAGAAGATCTCAACAGCTATTGTTTGATAGCCTGGCAGCATCTATACGCCCAAAGAGAGAGTCTGCTATGCGCCCACAGAGCTACGGAAAGACAGTCTCCCATGCTTCTTTTAAAGTATTTCAAACTCGTTTGAGTATCAAAAACTTTGAAGGGTGTCTTGTAGAAGCATGAAAATATCAAATAGTATGCGCTAAAGTCTAGAAATAGCTATGCGCCCAAGTCTGGAAGTAGCTATGCGCCTAAAATACAAATCCTATGCACCCATATATAAAATCCTATGGCTCCACCAGAAGGGGGCGCATAGCCCTGTTCCCACACTATGCGCCCAAGTCATGATAGCTCCATGACTCGGTCAACATCCACGATCAGTCGTGCACCAAAGCATGCGGCCACGTCAGTCTCCACGAGCAGTCGTGCACCGAAGCATACGTCCACGTCAACACCACGATCTACCCACGATCATCTAGTCTTTATGCGCATACACCCTATGCGCCCAAAGGAAGACTATGCACCCACAGGAAAATAAGTGTATTTTCCTGCTGTGTGCGCATAATAGTCATTTCAGTGCAAAACGACTATAAATAGAGGTCACATGCCTCTTCAAAAACACAGAACAGAGAGCATTTCTGAGCCAAATTGCTGCGCTAGTGAGCTGAGAGTTAGCAATTTTCTAGGTTTTCTTCCAGTTTTGTCAATCAGAGTGTCAACGGAGTAAAGGAGCAATTGTCGTTCGATCTCCATCGTCCCATTTCCTAGATTTTTTTGTACTCGGGGATTCTCCGTGCAGGATCTCTGAGGTGTACTTGATTTGTAGTGCCTTGCGCTAATAAAAAAGACAGTAATTCTTTACTTTTTTGGAATTGTCTACAAAGGCGAGAATTCATTGTAAGGAGTTCAAGAAAGATGGTCGACTACAATTTTCGAATTCCAAGGGCGATATGTGTAATAAAAAGAAGTTTCAAAAGCAATTGTGGATTCAGATCCTGTTACACTATCTTATTGCAGGCTTGCTCGGTACTATAACGTAACTGAGATGATATGCTCTCGACCTACATGGTCCATGACAAAAAATATGTAATACCCCAGTCCCAATATACATAGGATCAGCATACGCTAGCATGCCAGCTACGTATCAATTAGACTACATCCCAACTCAGATACGTATAAGCTGTCTAGAGGTCAAGTATGTCTAGTCACCTTTATCTTAATCCATATAAAGAATAAATAAATAACAAGAATAAATATTATATAATATAGTCGGCCACCCTATATTACACATGTTTGAACAAAATTAAGGAGAAGAATATAGCTTGTAAAAATTAGGCTATATAGGAATATATAGTACAAGAGAAAATATAGCACGAATGATATGATAGATAATACCTATGTCGATCCCTGAATCCTGCAGAATGCATCATAATAACTCTATGCCTGACGTTCATCAAACACCTGCAGAGATCACCAGGTCCTCAGAGGGACATAACAAGATACAGAAAAATATGCCATATAACTGAATAAAACTACTCAATAACAATCCGGATCACAACAAGTGTAATATTTGACCTTCGAAATAGTTCACCACCCACACAACCAAACAAGGACAGGAGGTGATATCATATTTCGTGATGAAATACTTTTTTGTGCCATAATCCTGTGTAGAATTCGGATCACAACATGGTTAAGTATTTTGTCATCGAAGCAGTGAACCACACGTACAATCAAACAAGGACATGGTATATCACACCAGTTCACGACAAAATATTGTTCCAAGCCGTGATTAGGTATAAGAACACAAACTATATAGAAAAGTACATATACCTAAATGGATAAGGTCACCTAACCATTCTATGTGAATATGCAATTTTAAGAACAACCTTCAACGCATGGGCATTCTGGCAATATTAGGATTGACATAGTCCCATCTCTGGGCATCAGGGGCCTAAGAGCATAACGTTCATTGAAGTGATAATGGCCGTCAGTAACAATATGAGATCATGATGTTGTACAGAACGACAGTGGCCGTTAGTAAAAGGTAAGAGTATAATGCTTCGTAGAACAATAGTAGCCATCAGTAACAGTAGGGTAATCTCACCCGCGTCCCCGACAAAACTTACGTGTTACAAAAGGAGAAGTTCATACATAGTCTATATGCTAAGGAACTGTCATGCCCACCCTATGGCTGGCCATCAGATTAAGCACGACATCAGTTGGCACTGGACCTAAGTAGCGCTGGCTGACACATGGCTAGCTTCCTTGAGAAGCTGAAATAATTGTCATAATTACTGACAGCACGTCAGTCGAGAAAAATTTGTTTGAATCCCGAATGCGCAGTGCTCGAGAAGATTTTGTCAGATTTGTCATAATTACTGACAGCTGCCTTGCACTGGACCTAAGTAGCGCTGGCTGACACATGGCCAGCTTCCTTGAGAAGCTGAAACTGTTGTCATAATTACTGACAGCACGTCAGTCAAGGAAAATCCGTTTGAATTCCGAACGCGCAGTGTTCGAGAAGATTATGTCACATTTGTCATAATTACTGACAGCTGCCTCGTACCATTTATTGTTGGCGTAAGATAATCAAATATCATTAAGCATGGTGTATTAAACAACAAATTGCCGGCACAATTTAACAATTGGTGCCATCTGATCAAATCACCCAGAAGCAGTTAGATGATATGGTATATATGCCGCTAATCTCGAAGAACGTGCATACGATACTATCCACGACCAAGCGCATCTCTCTAAAAGAATGCCATATGTCATATGCAGTTAAGTTATCCGTTCGTGCGACTGGTGAATGGCACACCAAATGTAGTGTGCGCCAATCAGGATAACTACTTAACAGTTATCTTTAAACTGTATAAATAGAGTTTAAAATCACTTAAAAAGCATCACTAATGATCGTAATCTCCTGAGCACTTGCTGCAGCACTCTCCAAAGGCTTTCTTCTTCGATATCACATCGTCCAAGGGATAAAGTGATCGTCTTCTGATTAGATTCCTAAAGTTGTACTTCTCCATAAATTAAATTGTACTCTTGTACCTTTCTCAGTTTGTAATCAAATACTTTTTGTTTTTGTAAGAAAAATAGCGACTCTGCTGGGGAAGACTTTCTCCTCCAACAAGAAAGTGACAACCCAATGCGATGTTGCGTCGGTCGGCATGACTCAGAAGACTTTGGTCGTAAAAGTCGACCAAGCTGCCTACAAAGTCATGATTGGCGCAGGGGGTACCAAGCGTGCCACCACTGTTGCTGCCAAGAATAAGGCGCACGCCATCTGGACTCCAAAGTCCTCCAGTGCCCCAATTATGACTTATGTGCCAAAAATGGAGAAAAGTTCTATGACCACTTCTTTTTTTTAACTAGTTCTGAAATTGGTAGAGGGTGCGCCAATCACTGCCCTGGTACCTATCAAGGGACAGCGCCACATGGGTAATCCCTCTTCCTTCCCAGTTCTAAACTCGATGGAGAGTGCGCCAACCACTACCTCTGCGCGGAACAAAAAAAATACCTTATGGCCAATCCTCATTCCTTCTAATTCTAAACTTGGTGGAGAAGTTACATATCACTGTCCCTGCACAGAATAAATGAAAGTGCCCTATGATCTCTCCTTATCCTTCCCCGATCCTAAACTCGATAGAAAATGCATCTGATTATGCCTCTGTACCGATCAACACAAGAACGCTTCTGAGTAGAAAGTCTACTTCTTTTGGGAGAGGCAATCAAATCGACGTCAAGAAAATTAGACTCTGCTCAAAGTCTATTTCCTGCTGCTCATCTACGTCGCACCAAACGTACTGGAACAAGTTGTGCAGAAGAACATGGCCTCCTGCCCACTCCACTTGGCCAGCAACAACCAAGCTAGAGCTAAGATCTTTCTATCCTATGTATATCAAGGACAAGGCAGGGCAAACTAATGGTATCTCAGTCAAACAACTAGATACATAACACATGACTCTGACATGCGCACTTGCCTTAATCAGCGCAGAACAACATCAAGTCCACATCAAGAACAATCTGTGCCACCTGACTGACTTGGAGTTGCCTGAGCTGGTATGGTAGCATTATGAGAAGATTGCACCGTAGACCAGTATTGATAGGGGTAGATGCTACTATGTGTTTCTGTGTTGGAATTCAATTCACAACCGATGGAACAGTGTGTTGAGCTATGATTACAGCATGTATACTTGCAACCATTCTAGCCATAGTTTTCAAGTTATCCTCTAACGTAACAATCCTCTGCTCCTGACTGCTGAAATTGGATACATCTTGTTCTTTATTAGTGACATAAGCATTCACTGCTCTAGCTACCGATGATGAACAGGTGAAAAAGATAGTCCGCTTAGAGCTCTCACTATCGGCATCGAAGTCACGAAGGGAACTACCCCAGAATGAAGAGTAGAAAGATTTCTTTGACCGATGAAATCTTGGTCAGAATTAAGAAGATTCCTTTGACTGATTATTTCTTGGTCGGAAGGAGGATTCCTTTGACCAATTATTTCTTGGTCAGAAGGAAGATTCCTTTGACCAATTATTTCTTGGTCAAAAGAAAGATTCCTTTGACCGATTGAGTCTTGGTCAGAATCAAGAGGATTTCTTTGACTGAGGATATCTCCAAGACTAGGGGAGGAATGATTCCTTTGACCGAGTAGGTCCCGGCTTCTTGATCTTGTATTCTGGTAGACCCCTTCACCGGAGCCACGGATACGATCAAGGTATTATTGACTGGGATTTCGGGATGCATTACGTCTTGGACATTTTCTACCCCCAGTAATTTGGGATGTCATATTGACCGAAGCATATAATAATTTATCTTCGTCCACCATAATGATTTCAGGAGTCCAAGTATAGTTCAAAGGCTCGAAGATAGACCGTTTAGCTGTTTGACAGCAACACTTGATCACTACTTCATGGTGATGATTACAATAATGTTCCTGATGTGGAGTTATAGGTTGATGAGATGGTCCTGCGACCTTCTTCTTTTGTCCAAGAAGCTCGAGGAGATCAGTTACAGTGACATAATAATGAGAAGTCGGAGGCACATATTCCTTGATGAAGTTAAGAACATGCTTTCGGTTCTTGAGATGGGTGGTCCATATCATGCGGTTCCTCCTCCTAACACATCGAATCAGTCTACTGCTCCCAAAATCTCAAGAAATCCCCTTGTAGCAGTGAAGCTTCTGCGTAACCAGTTTGAAGCCTTCAAGCAGAAGGATGATTTGCATAAGATGGGAATCAAACAACCTTACCCTATAGAGTGGAAGGAAGTCCTATTTCCACCTAAGTATAAGCCACCAACTATCATGCTGTTTGACGGCAGCTCATCCTCGTGTCAGTATCTCAATTACTTTGAGGTAATGATTGATCAGCTCCAACCGAACGATGCTCTACTCTCTAGAGTATTTGTTGGGTGCTTGGCGGGTGTGGCCTATGACTGGTATCGTAGCTTGCAAGATGGTTGTATAACATCTTTTGCAGGATTCAAGCAAATGTTCCTAGAATGATTCTATGAAGGAATGAATGACATGACCTTGTCGGCCCTTATCAAAATCAAACAACGACCTAATGAAATTGCTAAACGTTTCATCGAGCACTTCCGTCATGAGGTCAAAATGCCTCTGGGTACGCTAGATGCATTAACTATAAATACAGGCAAATCAAATTTTTTACCCATAGTCAACATGAAGACTGGATCCATGTAATTCTAATACTGGGCCTCCTTCATAGTAAGTGTCAGGACAGCCGAAGACAATGCTGACAAGTTCAATCAACTAGGCATCTAGATGCCTAATCTTGAAAAAGATGAACATTCTTCAACCAACAATGACGATCGTCAGAACAACCGCAAAGTCAAAGAAGCTTTAGCCATCAATATGAAAGGCAAAGAAGCTTTAGCCGTCAATGTGGGTCAGTCAACACCTACCATGATGGCACCCCCCACAGAGAGTACCAGGTCCCAAGGTAGAATATTCCTTTGACAAGGACGACATCATTAGCAAATTCGATTGTCTAATCAAGAGCAACAAACTTCAACTGCCTGAAGCAAAACGGCCGAATAAAGTAGGTAAGACTGACAATGCTAAATACTATGTCTATCACAGGTTCTTGGGACATCCAACCACGACGTGTTACGTACTCAAAGGGAAGATCCATGAACTGATCAACGACAAGGCAATAACTCTTCAATAATATTAGAAGTCCATGACTGCCGATTTTGTCTCTCTATAATTTGGCGACTTTCCTGCTCAACTTGTACAGGATGGAGTCGTCCCTATTCCAAAAGCTACTCTGGAGATCGTCAACCTTTCGCCAGCACGAAGTGATGATCTTGTACCCCTATTAACCGACAAAGGGGAGATCATATGGATTTACCCCAATTTAGTGGCCGACTTTGAATCAAAGACACCCGCTTCCTCTTCAAAGTTAATAAAGGCAACCAAGTACAAGTCATGTCATATGACATCACTGGGTGGTCATTATCCACCTTTGGATGCTATTTTCATCCTAGCAACGGCTTCACTTCCTTCTGCCGAAATGGTAGTATCGAAGCAAAAAATTAGTTACCGGCCAGCATTCTATCTATACAGTCAACAGTCCCGTAAACTGATGACAGAGATGGGATATGATCTACAAAATGCCCCTGGCTTGAATAATGGGAAAAGGTCTCATATACCTCTTTCCCTATGTCTTCAACACAATCAGTCTCGTGTTGGTCTGGGATTCTAGACAGATCCTTCATTTCTCCAAAAGAAATCTTCCAGAAGCAAGACTCGGATGAAGAACTGTAACATGGTTTCCTTCGCACCAGTTCCAAAATAAGAAGCTATGACTGGTACTTGATATGGGAGGCTTTATCTCAGAGACTATCCAAAGGGACAAGAGAATGCAGTCACTCCTCCTCTAGTCTCTGTTGTCCCTCTAGCATCTTTTTCTGCTGTCAATATTCCTTCAGTGTCATCGCCTCAAGCAAAACCAGTTCTTTCCAAACCAACAGCGGCTGACAAAAGAAAATAGCCAGTTCTTTTTATAAAATATTAAAGAAATCTCCACCTTTCGGACTTAAAAAGTCTTATAACTTTGACATATTGGCTCACTAGTCAAACTCCGACAAGGTTATCGATTTTTGAACTCATGCGTCTCTCGAGGGAACTCGGGAAACGTTAAGTGAAGCTTTAATGCAAGCGGACGCTTGTCTGGCCCATCTTAAGAGACCGGACAAAGAACTAGTGGCATGTTCCTACTGTCATAGTGTGATGGAGCTGATCCACAATATCACCTTCACTTCAAGATGATATGCTTCTGGAGGACGATCGACATGACCGACCTTTCTACTATACGGGATATATCGATACCATAAAGGTCTATCACATTCTAGTCGACCAAGGATCTACACTCAGCATTATTCCAAAGAGTATATTGGATGCGCTGAAGATCCTAGTTCATAACCTCTCTACGACAATCACGACTATTTTGGGCTTCAATTCTGGAAGAAGTGAACCATTGGAAAAGATTCGCCTAAATGTCTAAATTGGTAATCTTCACATGAAGGTCACCTTCTATGTGATTGATAATCATGTCTCCTACAACGTCTTGTTAGGAAGACCATAGTTGCATGAACATAACATCATTCCATCCACTTTTCATCAATGCTTCAAGTATGTCGATGACAACGGAGAAGTCCGGAAGGAAGTGGCTGATCTTAACCCCTTCCGAGGCATCGAGGTATATTTTAGTGACTTCAGAATATACAAAGAGGAGTTTATGAAAGTCGTATTTGCCATGGATACTGAAGAAGGCCAAAAAGAATATCCGGATGACGTCCTGGTGATTCTGGTCATAGGATTCACTTCTCATCCTTCGTCTTCTCAGACATTGGCCATCAATCTCTCTCATTCTGTCAAGCATCCTCCTGCTGAAAAGATGGAGCATAGGGAGCTCATCTCTTTTGAGACTCTTATTATCGACTTCGTCGTAACAAGCCTTTTCCTTCTCCTCCTCTTATTATCAATCTTAGCAAGCCACCGGCTAAGATCAAGAACACTGTTGTAAATGATGATGTAATTATCAATAAAGTAGCATCTCCTTTGCAGTATATTAATGTCAATTATTATACTCGATGTTATCTAGAAATCCTGGATAACTTCGAACCCCTTACATTGGGAGCAGTTCAACCCCTTCAAGATGAAGTATCACTTGAATCAGTACAAGATTCATTCTTTTTGGTTCCCTTCCGCAAGAAGGATGAACATCATATTCTTTTGAGCAAAGGATTGAAACAAAAGGCTACATCCGATAGCGATGCTAAAAATGACGATAATGGATGATATTAACTACGTCGTTACAGTCAACATCGAAGAATATCATCCAAAAGATGGGCTAAAACTTCAAATTTGGCCTCAAAGGTAGTACGGGAAGGCAAACTTCTATTCGTATACCTGCCCCAAAAGGGAACTTACTACAATATTATAACAAAACAAAGCATGGGTTAGACTACACTTCGCCGATCGTGACCCCAAATGCCTCCGAGACTGACAAAGAAGAGCAATCTAACTCTTCTGACTCTGCCTCATGGGATTCGAACACTAGTATAGGGCATGCCCATCGAGTGACCATATCTTCCAATATGGTGATCGCTGAGTTCTCAGAAGATGACGATGACTTTGCTGAAGTACCTGAATCTGATCCTTGGAAACAAATGATGGATATCCAATGGGAAATTTTCTTTAAACAATGTGAACCCCCTACTGAAGATCAATTAGTCCAGGTCGATGTCGGAGATGAAACTTATCCAATGCCAATCTTCATTAGCAAAAGTCTTTCTGAAGCAGATAAATAAGAACTGAACTAGCTTATTCAGGAATACATCGACGTATTTGCCTGGAGCTATGAAGATATGCCGAGAATAGATCCTCAGATCGCTACCCACAAGCTCAATATTCTGCCAAATGCTAGGCCAGTCAAACAACAATAGCATCGATTTCGACATGATATAATGGACACTATAGAAGCTAAAGTCAAAAAGGTCATCGTTTGTGGCTTTGTTAGAGAAGAGCAATATCCGGACTGGGTGGCTAATGTTGTCCCAGTCATAAAGAAAATAGGGAAGGTTCGAGTCTGTATTGACTTTAGAGACCTTAATGAAGCTTGTCCCAAGGATGAGTTTCCTCTTCCAATTACTAATGTCATGATCGACAACACTTGCGGGTTCGAGCGAATGTCTTTCAATAGACGGATTCTTCGGATATAATCAGATCAAGATGAACCCTGAAGATAAAAAATATACATCTTTTCGTACTCCTCTGGGAGTCTACTGTTAAACAGTCATGCAGTTTGGTCTCAAGAACGCTGGTACAACTTATCAGCAAACCATGAGCACCATCTTCTGTAAACATTTACGACAGACAGTCAAATGCTATATTGACGATAATGCTGTCAAAAGTCGTCTAAAGGAAGATCACATCCAAGACTTAAGAACTATCTTCAATTTAATGTGCCAGCATCAACTTAAGATGAATCCTACCAAGTCATTCCTAGGAGTCTCTAGTGGTAAATTTCTCGGATTCGTTATTACCTCTAACGGTATACACGTTGACCCCGAAAAAGTCAAAGCCATTCAAGAGATGGTCCTCCACACAACCTAAAAGAGCTACAGGGATTCCAGGGACGGCTTACGTACATCAGGAGATTTATCTCAAATCTCTCTGGATACTGCAGACCATTCACTCAATTAATAAAAAAAGGTGTATCTATCGTTTGGACCGAAGAATGCCAGCAAGCACTTGAAGACATAAAGCGGTACTTGATGAACCCTTCCGTCCTGGTGCCTTCAGTCACAGGAATAGCCTTTCTGATGTATGTTCGAGCAATAGATCATTCTCTGGGTGCCCTACTAGCCCAAAATAACAAGGAAGGTCATGAACAAGCCATCTATTTGTTAGGCTTATATACTAAAAGCATCACTTTTGTAGTAACCTTATTTCCTTAAATTTAGAATGATAATCATATGGACAAATGGTTGCATATTGTATTTGTTGCAAGTGTTAGTACAAATATCTGCTATTCTATATTGTAGATAATATGGTGTGTGGTGTCACACAGAAGATCATATTATCAGTTTCCTATGGAATAAATAAATAGTTCACAACCTAGATGGACTTGGACAATCTATTGTAAAGGTTGTAGTGTAATCTGGTATTAGTCTATTTTGATTATAGGTTTACACTAGTATACTTTGTATGTATTGAACAAGACCACTTGAGGTTGTTCTCTTTGAACTGACTACATAAGAGAACAAACACCTATGTTATTATGGATGCTTGTGCTCTTAATCCGGATATAATAACAGACATGTATATGCAGCGTGCATTATTTTGACTCATGAAAGAGTGAGATTCGTTATGGCTCAACAACCTCTATGAATTGGGTAATAACATTGTATGTATGATGGGCTATTGATTATAAATGGAATCCATGTCCCGATACATCGGGTTGATGATGTCCCCTTAAGGAGCTCATAAGGATTGTTATGTAAACCATGCAGGTGGATTATATCCGACATGACAAATAAAGTTAAGCGGTACTAGTTAAGGATCAAAGATGTCGAATCAATATAGTTTTCTGTAACTTAATTTGATCGACGGACATTCAATATCTTAATATGGGGAGCCAAATGAGCATATAATAAAAGGAGCCCACAAACATAATTTAGGATTAGCGAGGTAGTGCAACAATAGCTCATTAGTGGACCGAGCTATTGTTAATGGGCCTGGATTGTGTGTTCGGGCTGAACATGGGATATCTATATCCGTTAGGAGACCTAACCCTAATTTCTCCTCATGGTCCCTGTTGTAGCCTATATATCCTCTATTCTCTAGCCGCTAAATTACGGATCAGAAATCTGAAGCTTTCTCTAAATTCGTGATTCACGTAAGGAGAGAAAGAGAGGGCTGCCAAGGAGAAGAAAAGATTGGGAGATCGTCGCCCACACGACGTCCAACTAGAGGAAGGAATACGTGTAAAAGATCTTGGGGTCATTCGCTCGAGATTGCCAGGAACTACTTGTCTTTTTCCTGTCGCAGGTATAATTCATGAACCCTAGTTTTCGCCTATGAAGGGTTAGAACACTTATTAAATATGTTTAACTTTCTATCGATTAATACGTGCACCAAAGTAAGGGTCCTGGGAATTTCAGTTCCATCAATTGGTATCAGAGCCACTTTGGATCTGCGTATTGATTGATATGTCCATGTTGTCCAATAAAACTTGCGTTGTGTAATAGTCGGTAGATGTAGATCTGTTCTAAATTGATTTTGCAAGCATCTTAGATCCAACTATTATGGTCCAATGCATGTTTTATTTTATGATTATTTTAAACCACAGACATGTCGTAGACGTTGCTGTTGCTGTGGATGTAATTAAAATTACGAGGGTTGATCATGCTTATTATTTTATTTTTTAATCTAGATTATGTGTGAACTCTTTTGGGAGGCATAGGATTGATACAATCTTAATTATTTTTGATCAATCGTAATGGCGATGGTGGCTATTTTTTTTGAATCCCAAATAGATCTGCGCAACGCCAGATTTTGGATTCGGATAGTTAAGGACGGAGCAGAAAAGATGACCATAATAGTTGGATATTTTTCTCTTATTTGTTGTCATTTTGCTTTCTCTGATTATGCATGTTTATTATTGTGTAGATATTATTTTTGAAAAACTAAGCCTACATTAATAATGGACATAATATCAACTAGTAGAAAAACCCTCATTGTTAAATAACTAAGTGGGAGACGATATTTATTTAGTATAAATCCTATGGTCTCCATTACTGGTTTGTAGGTGATGTAATTATACTTGCGCATTGGCTTTGGTGCATTTCTCCATATCGGATGAGTATAATTATTGTAGCCTCCCTTCCCGAAATTTTTTTTTGAAAATATTTTTATTTATTTAATTAAGTTAAATGGTGATTTTTAGATTTTATAAATAATTATTTCATTAATTATTACGGTAGGTGATTTTAGCCATGGTTGAGTTTTGAAGTACAAGACGACTAGGAATCACAGTACGGATAGTGCAGTGGCGTGACTTGACTAATGTATTAGCCATGCCAAGGAAGACCTAGCCATAGTGATGTCCTAACTAGGAAAACCAGGCCAAGTTACGGCATGACCACTGTAAATAATTTAATTAATATTATGGAGGTTATCAATTATTAGGGAACCCGGCTGCATCAACCAGCCTGGACTGGACCGAACCTAGTCCCAGCCTATGTAGGCATGTATTGAGACCAAGGACGTCCATGCAGATGTACTTTCTGTATATGCCATTTTTTGTATCTATTTTCGAATGGGGGAAAGACTCTGTAAATATTTATTGTATGTGCATTATATGTATCTTTAATATAAAAAGCATTTAATAATAGTTATACGATTCTCTGGGGCGGAATAAAGTGGTGTATATTAAATTATAATATTACTATTATTTTCAGTTTCCATTAGGGCCAGTGTTATCAATAATATTATTGTTACTAAATATGGTCATTTATTATTATTGGTTACTTATGTTATTAATTGATGGACATATAGGATAAATTACATATGAATGGGCTCTATATTA
>JANAVB010031617.1:18840521-18873021 GCA_029216955.1 Iris pallida
TGTAAAGGGATCAGCTAGGTTGTCGGCTGATAGCTATTTTGATCACAACAACTTTTTCTTTCTTTACGAAATCTCGTATCAGGTGGTACTTGCGCTCAATGTGTTTACCTGTCTTATAGGCTCGTGGTTCCTTCGAGTTTGCAACTGCACCACTATTATCACAATAAAGTGTAATCGACTTTAGGCAAACTAGGTACCACATCCAAGTCCAACAAAAAGTTTCTGAGCCAAACCGCTTCTTTGGCTACCTCAGAGGCTGCCACATACTCGGCTTCTATGGTAAAATCAGCAATACATATTTGCTTGATACTCCTCCACACAATGGCTTCCACCTCCCAGAGTAAACACATAACCTGAGGTAGATTTCTTGGAATCCCTATTCCGACTGAAAATCTGAGTCTGTATACCCTAAAGGAACTAAACTATCTGCATGATAAACTTGCATATACTCTTTAGTCCTTTTCAGGTACTTCAAAATATGCTTTACGGTAGTCTAGTGCTCTTGTCCTGGGTTAGACTGCTATCTGCTGACCATGCCTACGATAAGGCAGATGTCTGGTCTCGTATATAACAATGCATACATTAGTTTTCTACTGCTGAAGCATAAGAAACTGCTTTTATGTTCTTTATCTCTTTAGGTGTCCTCGGATACTGCTCCTTTGATAGAGCAATTCAGTGTCTAAAAGGTAAGAAACCTTTCTTAGAATTTTGTATACTAAAACGAGTTAGTACAATATCGATATAGGAAGCTTGGGATAAGTCCAACATCCTTTTTTTGCGATCTCGTAGAACTTTGATCCCAAGGATGTGACCTACTTCTTCCAAGTCCTTCATATCAAACTGTTTGGATAACCATACCCTTACATCAGGTAACACCTTCACATTGTTTCCAATGAACAAGATGTCATCCACATAAAGTACTAGGAACACTATCACGTTTTTGTCACTCTTTCTGTATACACATTGTAATGCCCCGCTCCGTACGAGGCATTTGGTTGGCTTATTGGATGGGATCAGAATATTGGACCGTGACTTATGTTGGGAATGAGAAGAATTGAGACTGATGCAGTCTCTCTTAGCTGGCTAGACGGAATGGATATTGGAACGTAGCTCGCTGGTGGAGCTACGCTTAGTAGAATTTTGGGTGAGTGGAACTGTCTTTCCTCCTCCTTACTCCTTCATGCTTAATAGATGAAGTATTGAAATGCTATGAACTGCCCCTAAATGTCCCATATGTTAGTTACCGAATAATAAAGATGCTTTTGCTGAGAATTATTGAAATGTACAACACATTGAACTGCTAATGTGATTCGATGCCTGAGATTGAACTGATAACCTTGTTCCTTATGCTTAATGCTGCTGAAACGATAAAACACTTGATTAATGAGATGCCTTGTGAATGATAGAATAAGAAGTGAACTGGCGGTGCTATCGACCCAATGAACTGAATGAAACACTAGAATCATGTACTGAAGAATATGAAATGCTACCTGTCCCTTATAAGAAATGAATGTATGTTAAGTTCCTCTTAAGAAAGGAATGATATGAGATACATTGCAATGAAGCAATGAATGAGATATGATAAAGCTGGGATCGTTGAGATCACCAAATAAAATGATGGTAATGACTGAAATGAATAAGTCATTGAATATGACTATTGATGCACTGTTGTCTTTACTTTCCTTAATATATTTTACCATGCGATTTTGTTCACAATCGAGTCGGACACGCATTCGCATGGTCATGGACAACTTGTATACAAGGTTTGAGTAATAATTTCCTCGAACGGTTCCTAGGGCCCTGGGGACCGATTCGGCCTAGGAGGAAATAATGATGAGTGCTATGGAAGCACGGATAAGGCGGGGTGGCATAGAGGCTCGCCACCTACTATGCTGACCGCATTATCTTAAAATGAAATAAATAAGAAGAGTCCATATGGTTTAACAACACCAGTGACCATGTAGTCAGGATGCATGCTAATGAATGTTTTGTGTAGGCAGAGTAAGTATATCAGATAACCTGTAGTTGATACAGGTACGAGGAGTCGGCTATCGGTAAGAAATCACATAATTGTGATATTGTATAAGTTGGTTTAACTTGCCTGCTTAACATGTTCCATTAGTATGCTAGAAAGATGCCTTGCTATAATCATTGCTCAAACACAACATACATGCTAAGTGATGCTTGAAGTGATAACTGTTATAACATGTTTAAAATGTTAATGTTAACGATGCCTCAATGATGCCTTTTCATGATAACACCTAGTATGCCTCAATGATGCCTTTGCATGATAACTACCAAGAATGATAAATGATATGTCCACATAGATTGCTACTAAGAATATGTTTACATGCTTCACTCTGATTATTGCCCATGAACTGTAAACTGATGTTAGGCCCCAAGTAGAAAGATCACTCTAAGAAATGCTTGCTTAAATGATCACTTTAATGTTGGTTTATGCGAGTGGGTTGGATTCTTGCTCGCCAGTACATAGATGATGTGCTGACCCACTGTTTTGTGGGCAGGTGCTCGTGCTTGGAATGTTCTACACACGAAGATTGGCTTGATTGGTCCCGCGGCATCGAAGATTTGTTGGGCATACAGAAGCTCTCCTTGTACAAGATGATGTCTTCTGTTTATAAAGGGCATAATGTATGGAACATTGTAATCAGTTGTATCAGTGAGATTGTAAGCCAAGTCAGTATATCGAGTGGTAATCCAATGTATCCAAATATCAAATGTAAGCTGTATAACATTGTTCAGTTGGTTTCCAATGTAAAGTGAGATGTGCTGTAATCATTGTACTTCAATACAAGTCTTGTACTCTTCTTCAATTATCAATAAAGAGAATAAAGTTCTACATATCTCTGTGTGGCTTCAAGTTACTCTTTTTCTCCGCTGCTATAAAGAAGTGATGTACTTCTATTCAATAAGAAAGATTGTCCTCATTAAATTCAATTTATCTGCTTCTGCCGCTGCGATGTGTTCCTATTTGAAGAATAATCGATTATGTACCATCTTTGCCTTGTACAAGTACAAAACCAGACTTGTACGGCATCACGCCCAAGCGAGGACGATCGATTCCAAGAGATAAAATATGTGAATAAATGACTCTATGAATCGGGGCATGACAAATTGGTATCAGAGCACAGGCTTTACGTCCTTGGTCTCTTCTTTGGTTCGTTTCAAATCAAAGTTGCCTTGATGATTGATCAAAGTTGCTTCCGCGATCACTCAACGTTGCTTCCGCGATTAAATCAAAGATTGCTTCCGCGATTATATTGTTGTTATTCTGTAATCATCCTATGTTGTTCGTGTCTGAAAGATCATTGACCCTCTTGGCTGCTCACTGGATGTTCCATACAATAAGTCTTATATATTGTGATGCCCCTGAAAGAATGATTGTTGTTGGTTTGGACACAAATAACCCAACAATGACTCGATGCCATAGTATGCTATATTGTGAATGCTATTAGAAATATGGAATATAGAAAAGTGGCTGGGTATGCTGTAACAAGTTGAGAATTGCATGTGATGCAGAAAGAATTGGGAATGAAATAATTGATGGATGAGTTCAATAAAATTGGTGAATTGACTCATGCGTGCTGGCTACTGCTTTCTAGACCCTAAGAATGTTGGCTTGTGATATTGAGACCCCGAGATGTTGGTTAAGTATTATGATCATAATAAGATCATGAATGTCCAGAATAGATTGAGTTGGTATTGTTTAAGGATGGCTTCGTTTCTGAGTGGTATATTGCCTCTACCACCTCAGAACGAGATGTATGTTGACCTTTCCATAGAATAGCAATGAGACTATCTGTGGGTACTGGGTAGTACCGAGACTTAGCTGGGAGTCATGTATTATTGCTAGATGACTCGAGTGTCCCCTGACAGTGATGCTATGTTGGGTAGCGAGATTGTAGAAATGATAACGGTTGGCTGGGTTAGAAATTGTTTAGTCGAGTGATGACTCGAGCTAGTAAGACAGTTAGAATGCTACGGGTAAATAGACTTGGCTAGAGAATATTGTGGCTTAGAACATCTGAATGTTGACTTCGATTGGTTGGATACAAATCAAATGTGGCTAATACAAAGTTGGTTGCTAAGCTGAAAGTTTAAAAATATTGTCGGTGAATCTAAGGGATATTAGAAATCTGTGCCTTGATCCTAAGGTGTAATAGATGTCAATCCATCTTGATCACTAAAGAATAGTCATTGCATAGATGCATGATGCTGAAGAATTGAATTGTACTAGAAAAATAACAAGTAGTGACTCAGAATACTGTTGTTGCCTAGAGGATGGTTAAGTGATACATAAATTGTCGGATTGAATGGGATGAACTACTTGACCATTACTGCATGAGATTAAGAATGCCAGTAAGATAGTTTGATGATTGAGAAACAAATGGAAACGAGAAATTACAAACATGTTGGATAATGTCGGTATAGGTGATTGTTGGTTGGGATATAGATTGTTGGCTTATGACTTAGTGGTTTGACTCTGTCATACGGACCGAATAGTATGATTCCATAATTATGTTAAGACTATCGAAATCGATGACCCTTGAATAGTTAGCATTGGCTTATGGGTTCGTGTGGGTACAAGGGAATTTGAATAGAAATGTGGATCATTGGGAATTTACTTGATGGATTATTAGAACGATGAGAATCGTATGTCGGGTTGGAATTTGACCGTAATATTGATAGATCGATCTTAGTCGATCGTTGGGTAAGTCTAGAGTGAGCCTCTGTGGGAATTATTCCTTGAGGAAGACACTAGATAGATAGACTTGACCCTAGAAACTGTGGGCTGCATGACCAATTGTTGGCATAACCAACAATGGCGATTAGTTATTCAGACTGAGTTAAAACCCATAGGTTTGGGTAGAGTTCCTTAGAACTGTTGGTTGCTTGTTGGCCTTAAGAATAAGAAACTAGTATAACCCTAGTAGCCGTCCACTCTAGGGAAGTCACCTGAACGATTAAGTTTAGCTATCAGTGTAGCTAACCTTAGAGACTGACTGAATAATAGGTGACCATTGGAGACCCATAGGATGACCTTGTGGCATTGAATGAGAGACAACGATAATGAGTATTGACCTAAGGGAATATATGCTTCAACTTGAGCCTTAAGAGATGTTTGACCCTTGAGGATTATATGTCGGCTATAAGTGGGAATTGCAACCGTAAGGTAAGGCTTGAGTGTACCTATAGTCGGGTAGCTAAGTTAACCTTGACTGTTGCATAGAATTATACCTGACTCGGGTAATCGATAGGGGGTGACGTCGGATTGTGTCTTATAGAAAAGATGAGTTGCCTCGGTAAAAAATATTGTTGGATTTGGGAAGGAATATGATTGCATGTTGTGAACTCTTGATATGGTTGGCTCTAAGTTAGACCCTTGATCGAATGTTAGAAATGTCATGCTTGGGTATAAAACTTAACCAAGTTGTCCCTGATATTAAATATTGTGGCCGGGAAGATACTGATTGTGGCAAAATGAATAAAGCAATAAGTCAAATGAAAGGATGCTAAGTCGGATTTAGAAAAGAGAATTATATTGTGGCTGATCGAATCGCACTAACATGGAAGTTGGCTGAAGTACATATATTTTGGGGACGCCTAAAATATGTGTATGGATCCAGCCGAAGTGATTGGTTGCGACTGAGATAACATTATGGGAAGAAATTATCGCACTAGCACGGACTTTGGCTGAAATGCATATGTTTTGGGGACGCCTAAAATATGTGTATGGATCCAAACGAAGTGATATATTGCGACCGAGATAGAAATGTAAAGAAAATATTGGCTAATCAATGAGAAGTTACAAGTAATTGAAAAAGAGATAGACAGATCGAATCGTTGATGGATTTAAATGGTACAGTTGGATATATATTTTGAAATGACCGAGTGGACTGAAATGAATATTGATTTGAAGCTGAATGAGTAAACTCATGGTGATTAAGTGAATCTTGTGGAAGACTTGTTCCTTAAGTTTCGAGGACGAAACTTTTTCTGAGTGGTATATTATGTAATGTCCCGCTCCGTACGAGGCATTTGGTTGGCTTATTGGATGGGATCAGAATATTGGACCGTGACTTATGTTGGGAATGAGAAGAATTGAGACTGATGCAGTCTCTCTTAGCTGGCTAGACAGAATGGATATTGGAACGTAGCTCGCTGGTGGAGCTACGCTTAGTAGAATTTTGGGTGAGTGGAACCGTCCTTCCTCCTTCTTACTCCTTCATGCTTAATAGATGAAGTATTGAAATGCTATGAACTGCCCCTAAATGTCCCATATGTTAGTTACCGAATAATAAAGATGCTTTTGCTGAGAATTATTGAAATGTACAACACATTGAACTGCTAATGTGATTCGATGCCTGAGATTGAACTGATAACCTTGTTCCTTATGCTTAATGCTGCTGAAACGATAAAACACTTGATTAATGAGATGCCTTATGAATGATAGAATAAGAAGTAAACTGGCGGTGCTATCGACCCAATGAACTGAATAAAATACTAGAATCATGTACTGAAGAATATGAAATGCTACCTGTCCCTTATAAGAAATGAATGTATGTTAAGTTCCTCTTAAGAAAGGAATGATATGAGTTACATTGCAATGAAGCAATGAATGAGATATGATAAAGCTGGGATCGTTGAGATCACCAAATAAAATGATGGTAATGACGAAATGAATAAGTCATTGAATATGACTAATGATGCACTGTTGCCTTTACTTTCCTTAATATATTTTACCATGCGATTTTGTTCACAATCGAGTCGGACACGCATTCGCATGGTCATGGACAACTTGTATACAAGGTTTGAGTAATAATTTCCTCGAACGGTTCCTAGGGCCCTGGGGACCGATTCGGCCTAGGAGGAAATAATGATGAGTGCTATGGGAGCACGGATAAGGCGGGGTGGCATAGAGGCTCGCCACCTACTATGCTGACCGCATTATCTTAAAATGAAATGAAATGAGAAGAGTCCATATGGTTTAACAACACCAGTGACCATGTAGTCAGGATGCATGCTAATGAATATTTTGTGCAGGCAGAGTAAGTATATCAGATAACCTGTAATTGATACAGGTACGAGGAGTCGGCTATCGGTAAGAAATCACATAATTGTGATATTGTATAAGTTGGTTTAACTTGCCTGCTTAACATGTTCCATTAGTATGCTAGAAAGATGCCTTGCTATAATCATTGCTCAAACACAACATACATGCTAAGTGATGCTTGAAGTGAGAACTGTTATAACATGTTTAAAATGTTAATGTTAATGATGCCTCAATGATGCCTTTTCATGATAACACCTAGTATGCCTCAATGATGCCTTTGCATGATAACACCAAGAATGATAAATAATATGTCAACATGATTGCTACTAAGAATATGTTTACATGCTTCACTCTGATTATTGTCCATGAACTGTAAACTGATGTTAGGCCCCAAGTAGAAAGATCACTCTAAGAAATGCTTGCTTAAATGATCACTTTAATGTTGGTTTATGCGAGTGGGTTGGATTCTGCTCGTCAGTACATAGATGATGTGCTGACCCACGTTTTGTGGGCAGGTGCTCGTGCTTGGAATGTTCTACACACGAAGATTGGCTTGATTGGTCCCGCGGCATCGAAGATTTGTTGGGCATACAGAAGCTCTCCTTGTACAAGATGATGTCTTCTGTTTATAAAGGGCATAATGTATGGAACATTGTAATCAGTTGTATCAGTGAGATTGTAAGCCAAGTCAGTATATCGAGTGGTAATCCAATGTATCCAAATATCAAATGTAAGCTGTATAGCATTGTTCAGTTGGTTTCCAATGTAAAGTGAGATGTGCTGTAATCATTGTACTTCAATACAAGTCTTGTACTCTTCTTCAATTATCAATAAAGAGAATAAAGTTCTACATATCTCTGTGTGGCTTAAAGTTACTCTTTTTCTCCACTGCTATAAAGAAGTGATGTACTTCTATTCAATAAGAAAGATTGTCCTCATTAAATTCAATTTATCTGCTTCTGCCGCTGCGATGTGTTCCTATTTGAAGAATAATCGATTATGTACCATCTTTGCCTTGTACAAGTGCAAAACCAGACTTGTACGGCATCACGCCCAAGCGAGGACGATCGATTACAAGAGATAAAATATGTGAATAAATGACTCTATGAATCGGGGCGTGACACACATGATTCATCCTGACATTGATCAAATCCATAGGATTTAATCATCTGATCAAAACATATGTTCCAAGATCTGGAAGCTTGCTTAAGTCCATAAATGGACTTCTTGAGCTTACAAACAAGATGTTCTTGGCCCTTTTCAGTGAACCCTCTGGTTGCTTCATATAGATGTCTTCCTCAAGACTTCCATTAAGAAAAGTTGTCTTGACATCCACTTGCCAAATCTCATAATCGAGATGAGATACAATAGATAAAAGAATTCGGATAGACTTAAGCATGGCTACTGAAGAAAAGGTTTCCTCATAATAGATACCCTCTCTTTGAGTAAAACCTTTTGCAGCAAGTCCGAGCTTTAAAGTTTCAACCTTACCGTCTGATCCTCTTTTTCTCTTATAGACCCACTTGCATCCAATGACTTTTATACCAACAGATGGTTCTACAAGCTCCCAGACCTGATTGGAATCCATAGATTCTATTTCAGATATCATTGCTTTTTGCCAAGACTCTATATCTTTATCTTGGAGTGCTTCATTGTAGGTACAGGGATCAAAATATCGTTCCTCAGGGACGAAGTCTGACGACTCTCCTAAGAACATATATCTATCAGGTTGTATCACAACCCTCCCCTACGATGAGTCACTATCGGTTGTGGTATAACATTTATGACACATTGTGCAGTTAATTGTGGTTCATCCTCTTGTACTATTGGTACTGAAGTACTTGGTGTCTCACCTCTCAGTTCTTCTAGAACAACTCTACTTGTGGGTTTATGGTTTATCACATAGTCTTCCTCTAAGAATCGGGCATTGGTGCTAACAATGACCTTCTGATCCTTAGGACTATAAAATAACCTTCTTTTGTTCCTTTTGGATAGGCTACAAACAAGCATACTTCTGTACGAAATTCCAACTTATCTGCTTTCCTATTCAGCATATGTGCTGGACTACCCCAAATTCGAACTTGTTTCAGACTAGGCTTACGCCCAATCCATAGCTCTGTGGGAGTAAGCGGTACTGACTTAGAAGGAACCAAGTTCAAAATATAAGCTACAGTCTCTAAGGCATATCCCCAAAACAAATCTGGTAAATTCGAATAACTCATCATTGATCTAACCATCTCTATAAGAGTTTTATTTCTTCTTTCGGCTACACCATTCTGCTGGGGCATTCCAGGTGTAGTCAATTGGGATGTAATCCCAGCCTTTGATAAATAATTCCTAAACTCTTCAAGGAGGTACTCGCTACTACGATCTGATCGTAATGACTTGATACATTTTGCATGACGTTTCTCCGTTTTAGCCTTGTACTCTTTGAATTTCTCAAAGCACTCAGACTTACGACGCATCAAATAAATGTATCCATACCTTAAATAATTGTCAATAAAAGTGACAAAATATTCAAAGCCACCTCTAGCTTGGATAGTCATGGGTCCACAAATCAGAATGAACCAATTCCAACACATCTTTGGCCCTAACCTCTTTGCCGTAAAAGGCCTTTTGGTCATTTTACGTTCCAAGCAGGATTCACAGACTGGTAGTGCCTCCACTTCCAGTGAAACTCAAAGGTCCATCTTCAACCAGTCTTTGAATCCTTCTTAGGTTAATATGCCCCAATCGCAAGTGCCAAAGATATGTCTGTTTCATACAAGAAGGTTCCTTTCTCTTATTTAAGTTAGATAACATATTATTCATTTCCATAAGTTGCATTGTGGGCGAAATAAGATTAATGACATACAAATTATCAACTAATGTACCAGAACAGATAAAATGTTTATTCTTTCTAATAACAATATTGTCATTAAAATAAACTGAATATCCATCCTTAACTAACATAGAAATATAAATTAAATTCCTTCTAAGTGAAGGTGCATAAAGACAATCTCTCAATGTCAAAGACTTATTTCTACCAAAAGATAAAGTAACATATCCTAATGCAACGACCGCTACTTTTGTAGCGTTACCCATGAATAAGCATATCTCTCCATCACCGAGCTGTCTGATTTCCTGGAACCCCTACAATGTATTGCAGACATGATTAGTGGCTCCTGTATCTACACACAAGGTGCCGGTAGATAACACCGCTAAACATGTTTCAACTAGTAGTAAATGAGATATACCTTCTTTGTTCTCTTGTTTGATAAGTGGACAGTCAGTCTTCTAATGTCCTGACCTTTTGCACTTGAAACATTTGCCTTTCGGCTTTTTCACAGCGCCTTGAGGTCCCATGCCCTTCTTTGCTGAGTTTGCCTGCTTCTGAATGTTATTCTTCTTATTACTGCCTTTTGGCTTAGAAGTAGAAGCCTTTTCAGAAACAAAAATATGACCACTCTGCCTAAAGAGAGATTCAGCATCCTGTAGCTCTTTTGCAAGTTCTGCCAAACTATACAACCTTTTGTTTATGTTGTAATTAAGGCAAAATTGTCAAAACTTTTAGACAGAGTCTCGAGAATGATATCGATCTGGGATTCCCCATCGATTTCAGCTCCAAGGATCTCCATCTCATTCAGATGACCCATCATCTTGAGAACATGATCCCTTACTGGTGTACCCTCAGCCATTTTTGTATTCATCAAACACTTCATAGCAAACTGCCTAGCTGCTCTACTCTAATGTCCGAAGAGTTTCTTGAGGTTATATATCATGTCATTAGCCGTGGCCATTGTAGAAGCATAAAAATATCAAAAACTATGTGCCCAAGTCTGGAAATAGCTATGCGCCCAAGTCTGGAAGTAACTATACGCCCAAAATGAAAATCCTATGTGCCCAAAAGTAAAATCCAAATGCGCCCACATGGCACCTCCAGAAGGGGGTGCATAGCCCTGTTCCCACACTATGCGCCTAAGTCAGGACAGCTCCACGACTCGATCAATATCCACGATCAAGTCGAGCACCGAAGCATGCGGCCACGTCAGTCTCCACGAGCAGTTGTGCACCGAAGCATGCGGCCACGTCAACCCCACGATCTACCTATGATCGTCCAATCTTTATGCGCCTACATCCTATGCACCCAAAGGAAGACTATGCACCCACAGGCAAATCAGTGTATTTTTCCCCTGTGTGCGCATAATAGTCGTTTCAGTAGCAAAATGACTGTAAATAGAGGTCACATGCCTCTTCAAAAACACAGAACAAAGAATATTTCAGAGCCAAATTGTTGCCCTTCTTGCCAGTGAGCCGAGAGTTAGCAATTTTCTCGCTTTTCTCCCACTTTTGTAAATCAGAGTGTCAACGGAGTAAAGGAGCAATTGTCGCTCAATCTCCATCGTCCTATTTCTCAGAATTCTTTTTGTACTCGGAGATTCTCAGTGCAGGATATCTCAGGTGTACTCGATTTGTAGTGCCTTGCGCTAATAAGAAAAGATAGTGATTTTTTTTGTAAGTGTCTATAAAAATGGCGACTTTGCTAGGGACTACCCTTTCCTTTGACGAGAAGGTGGTGATGCAATCCGATACCTATAAAGTGGGGAGCACTTAGAAGATGTTGATCGTGAAGTTCGATCAACAGGCGTTCAAAGAGATGCTCTCGAAGGCGGCTCTACTCCCTCGAAATCAGTAAAGAAAACAAGTCTCGCAAGACTTGGCTTCCGAGCTCGCATTACAAATCCTGCCAGTGTCGTAGAAGATATGCAACCGAAGGAGAACTCTGTCATGGGGGCGCATAACCCTTCCACAGGAGCTCCTAATGCGAAGAAGGCGCATACTGTTCCATGCTCTGCTAGCCCAGCAACTTCCCTCTTGTGCAACCAATAATAGAGTGTTCAATGCTCGAGACTTGGCAAAGAAAAATACTACGATGCCAAGAATCAAAGTGTTTGACGCTTTGGGCAAACTCAGCGAGGCTCGCAAACGAAGAAGGCGAAACAGAAAAAAATAGCACTATTTTCCAAAGCATGCGCCCAGAGCTATGCGCCCAAGGCAGTATGTAGGCGCATAACTCTGGCCAGAGGACTTCTGTCTTCGATAGGCTTATGCGCCCAGGGCCATGCGCCTCGAGCTATGCACCCAGGCTCTGATGACCCATTTTATGTGCCCACATCCAGGAAGACCAGGCATGATGCCAACAATGCCAAGAATCGAAGTATTTAACGCTATGGGCAAACTCAGCGAGGCTCGTAAACGAAGAAGGCGAAACAGGAAGAAAGAAGCACTATTTTCTAAAGCAGGCGGCCAGAGATATGCGCCTAAGGCAGTATGTGGGCGCATAACTCTGGCCAGAGGACTTCTGTCTTTGATAGGCTATGCGTCCAGGGCTATGCCTCCAGGCTCTGATGACCCATTCTATGCGTCCACATCTAGGAAGACCAGGCATGCTGCCAGGACTTCAGGAAAGCATGCGCCCAAAGGGATGCCCCAGGGTCTATACGTCCACAACAAAAAGACAGGCTCCAACGCGTATAGCATGGGGCTATCTTCAAGGTTATCATGGAACTTAGGTGTGGGGGTTGCCCCTGTACATGAACTAAGTCCGGATGTGCCAACTTCCCTTACAAATCCATATACAAAGCTCGGCAATGCATGTGACATGGGTTTTAAGGCGAAACTCCCTTCCGTCGATTTACGCGACATAATAAATCATAAGCATAAAGTGAGAAAGAATACAACAACTCATGGGGTGCATCCGTGCACTAGTATTATCATCAACTGTTGCTGCTCCAAAGCAACGAAAGTGCCTCCAAGGCAGTCCGTGTTTCGACGACCACAATGCTCTGATGATGAAAAGCCGCTATGTGTTTCATCCAACATAGGCTTTATGGGATCCTCCTTACGGGAGCCCCAATCAAAGAAGGTGGACCACTAACCCAAACTTTTCTTTTAGTTCTGCGAACAGAAGAAGAAGAAGTCTTCCAGCAAACAGATAGCGAGCTGTTACATCTGAAGGAGTCTATATGGATACTCGTCAAGGACGAGATTCCTTATAGATGGTAAGGACTCTCAAGCTGGGGGTGATGTTCCCTCAAAACTTCAAGCTGGGGGTAGCATTCCCTCAGAACCTGAAACAGACGTCCTTCACACTAGGGGTAGCCTCCTAGATAACGATGATCTCTTCGATTCTAACGGTGACTATTTACCTCCCCTGCCTGAAGACGAGGGCCTTTTCAACTCAGAGATAGACAGTATCATCACCAGTTGTATTGTCTCCTCTATTCATCCTCACATACTATCTACGTACATGGCGGATGGAGAGGGACCTGAAGAAGCCAGTAGATCAGACCAACATGCGGCTGAAGAGTCTTGAAATGGCATTTGCCAAGATCACTGATATGCTTACCAACATCATGGCAGTCCAAACTGCTGGGGTTGTTCCTCCACCTCAACCGAATGTCTTGGCACACGCTAATCTGGCTTATAGTAACAACCCTCCTTCATCACAAAGGGAGTACCATTCCGTTGCACCTCCTCCAAATCCCATGAATGTTGGGGGTGGTCCTTCGTCGATGGCACTTGACAACCGTAAGGCAACCTATTTTTTCGATATTTGCTTAGTCAGTAAGATGTAATTGATTATCTTGTTGCCCGTCTTGATACCATCTCACACAAAGACGAGCTTCAGAAGATGGAGATATCTCAACTTTATCCTCTAAATGGGAGAATGCCTACTTGCCCTTCTAACTACAAGCCATTGACGCTAAATTTGTTTGACGGGATGACTTCTCTTCGCCAACACATGTCATACTTCAACATGCAGACTTCTGTACTTACCAAGAGATGATGCGCTCTTGTCAAAGCTATTTATCAGCATCTTGTAGGGGGTAGCTTTTGAATGGTTCAGCAGTCTGCCTGACGGTTGCATTAACTCCTTTAAAGACTTGGAGAGGTTATTCCTCAACAAGTTTTATGAGAGTGGCATGCATGTTAGTATGTCCACCCTCATCGAGACCAAGCAGAGGAGGAGTGAGTCTGTTATTGCTTTTATCGAATGCTTCGCTTTCATCGAACGCTTCGCTTTCATCGAACGCTTCAGACGACTAGCATTGAAGATGCCCTTCGGTATATCAGACTCAGAGCTTATGGATACTTGTCGGAATAACTTCCTTCCTACAGTAAAGTTCTGTCTGGGTATACATAAGTATGATACATGGCCCACCTTCATCGAGGCTGCTGATGCTGCTAAGAATGATGTTCCTAATCTAGAATTACTGGGGTTGAAGACACCCAAATCTGAAGACAAGAGCAAGCACCCCCAAACTATCCCTATCCATGGAGGTAAAGGGAAAGAAGTCTTGAAGGTCGAAACTTCCATGGGAGCTTCCAATTCTCAGGGCGCTCCTGACAAATCCAAGGAAACTTTCTCCTTTGACGAAGATGATGTTATTACCATTTTTCACACATTTATGAAGGATAATAAACCGACATTGTCTCCACCATGACGTCCTGTGGAGGCAAACCAACTCAATGACCCCAAGTACTGTCTTTATTACCAGTACGTACACTATTCTACCAAGGATTGCATCATCCTAAAGAAGACGATACAACAGCTTATCGACAGCCAAGTTATCAACCTCGAAGCTGAAGACAAGGTCGTATCTTCTAACATGATCTCTCTTCAATTTGGTAACTTTTCTTCCACAGAAGTTCCAGACGGTGTAGTCCCAATCCCCAAGACAGTAATGGAAGTCGTTAACCCGCCACCAGCTCGCGACTCAACATCAACGTTTGTGCTACTCATGACATAACGTGGTAAGATAATGTGGGTCCATCCAGATCTTATGCAAGAAGTGATGCATGGGGTGGTGTCTTCCAAAGCAAAGAGGGACAAGAAATACAAGTCATACCATATGGTGTCTTCTCCCATTTACGAAGTTCTATCTGGCGAGACGTGATCCGGAAGACTTACCTACGGACTTATAATCCCGTACAAAAGACGTAGTGCCTTCTCAAACTCCTACTGCCCCCATAAGTTCAGAAGCTGGTCCATCTAAGTCCTCAACTACCGACAAAGCTAAGCAGAAGGAGATGCGATTTGACAAGTCTCTGAAGGTACCAACTCCCGAAGGCATGGATCGGCCTTACAACTTTGACATATTGGCACAACTAGCCAATGCACCTGCCAGATTGTTTTTGTTCGATCTACTGCGGATCTCCAAAGAGACGCGTAAAGCTTTAAGTAAGGCATTACTACATGCCGACTCTTATCTCGCTGAAGTCAAAGCCCCTGCTGAAGATCCAGTCTCCTGTCCTCACTGCCATAGTACTATGGAAGTGGTGCCTAACATCACCTTTTCACAAGAGGACATGCTGCTAAAAAATAATCGTCATAATAGACCTCTGTACTATACAGGATATATCGGGGCGATTAAGGTGGATCAGATGCATATCGATCCAGATTCCTCCCTCAGCATCATCCCTTGAAGTTTACTCCAAATTCTAGGGATCCCTCTGCCAAAGCTCTCTGCAGCCAATAAAACTATCATGGCTTTCAATGCTGGGAGAAGTTACCCTCTGGACAAGATCCGTCTCAAGTGCCAGATTGGTTATCTCCGAACAGAGGTTGCTTGCTATGTAATTAATGCCAATATTCCTACAACATCTTGTTGGGACGTCCGTAGATACACGAGAACATGATCGTTCCTTCTACCCTTCACCAGTGCTTTAAGTACGTCAACAGTGATGGTATCGTGAAGACGGAGTTTGCCGATGTCGATCCTTTTAAGGGTATTTAAGCCTACTATGGAGATTCGATAGTTTATCAATCTCAGCCTCCCAAGGATGACGACAACGAAGCTGACAATGAAGATGAAGTTAATTCATTCGCCAGTAATGGTCCCCTGGTTATCCGAGTCAAAGGATGCACTACTCCAAAAAGTACTCCAAAGCCTCTCACAATATGGGTCAAAAAGAAGAATCTTGATATTGTCAAACCTTTGACCATCACTCTCTGTAAAATGACTCAGGCGGAACCTGCTGAAGTCCATCCTTCCAATCCTGATGAGTTACCCTACATGGTGAACTTAACCAAGTTTGTGACTCCTGTTCCGGACAATGATGCCCTCAATGAGTATATCAATACTAAAAATAATGTACCTTCAGTGGATGATGTTATCCCTAAAGAAGAACTTGCATATTTTCTGAGTAAAGGTTTATCTTTGAATTACTCTGATGTCTACCAATCTGTAAACCAGTACATAGATACGTTGTATGCCCTAGAGCATGGCATAGGACCACATCTCTGCATGCCGGTCACGACGCCTCGTCTACGGGAAAAAGTCTGGCCAGAAGATATCCACTACTTCATCGTTCAAGCTAGAAGGAAGGGTGAAGAACTAATCATCTTCGGTCAAATAATTGGCGAAAGAAAGTTCGTTCAGGACTTTACTACTCCTGATTATAACACCAAAGTTGACTATGATTATGCAGCTTTATCGATATAGTTGGCAGGCTAAGAATATCATACAGAATATGGGATATGATATAAAAAACTGGAGATTGGGAGGATGGACTTTAGCAGGTTCTACCCGAGACGAACATCGACATTGAAGACTGGAAATTTCCTTTCATAGACTACACTGTCTACGAAATCCTCCATGATGACCCGAAAGAAGCAGTGTCTATCCAATGGCGATCCCTCATATTTTACTATGATATAGCTACCAAAATGCTGTACCGATGTTCTTACGATGGGCTACTGTTATGATGTTTATCAGACACAGAAGCCAAACATGCACTACGTGAGGCTCACGATAAAATTTATGGTGTACACCAACCAGGCCCTAAATTACAAGATCGCCTCAGATGAATGGGTTATTACTGGCCCACGATGATAGTAGATGCTGTTAAATATGCAAAGAAGTGTAGGGCTTGTCAATTCCATGCCGATTTTATTCATCAACCTTCGGAGTTTCTACACCCGAAGGTAGCATCTTGGCCTTTTGAAGCCTGGGGTATGGACGTCATCGGCCCAATCAGCCTACCATCCTCCAGAGGACATCGGTTTATCCTAGCTATAACCGATTACTTCTCCAAATGAATGGAAGCTATACCGTTCATCGAAGTAAAGATGTCGAATGTGATCAGTTTTGTCAAACATCACGTCATCTACCACTTCGGCCTACCTTGCAAGATTATCCATGATATTGGTCCACAATTCGCGAGCCATACATTCTATCGATTCTGCAATAAGAATCGAATCCAGAATGTAGCCTCTACCGTTTATAATCCAGCAGCTAATGGATTAGCAGAAGCCTTCAATAAGACTATCATCAAAGTTCTCAAGAAGTTTGTGTTTTCAAATAAGCACGATTGGAATGAGAAGCTCAACGAATGTCTCTGGGCCTATCGTACATTGGTTCGGACTCCAACAGGTAGTACGCTGTTCTCTCTGGTTTTTGGGAGTGAAGCAGTTCTTCTCCTAGAAATCCAGATTTCCTTTCTTCGGGTAGCCTTAGCCAGTGAGTTGACCACCGAAGAAAGCTACTATCAGCGACTACAAGAGCTGGAAGCACTAGACAAAAAATGCTTATTAGCTCAACATCGTATTGAGCTATACTAAGCATACATTTCTAGAGCCTTTAATAAAAATATGAAGGAAAGAATCTTTCAAGTTGGACATCTGGTCTTAGCAGTGAGAAGACCAATGGTCATGACGCATAAGACAAAAAGAAAATTCTAGCCTAAATGGGAAGGTTCTTTCGTTATAGAATCAGTGTATTCTAACGATGCGTATCGACTAACCAAGCCTGATGGTGACTTGCTTATGATGCCAATCAATGGCAAGTTCTTGAAGAAATATTATGTGTAACCTTCAACGTTCATAGATACCTGACTTTAATCATGTAAATGTATAGTACAATGTTTACGTGGTTCGAAAAATCATCTAACTATTATCCGTATTTCAAGAGTCTTGAATACGCCATGGATAATGGGTCTTCTAAAAATTATCTTCGTATGAACTTTGTCCAAACTCGATCTTATGAAAACGGTCACGTCCATATTACCTCTGAACTGTTTCCCGATAATTATTTTCCAGTAGAATAATTAAGAAATGTCTTGCCACGTCCATATAACCTCTGAGCAAAATATTCGTCAAAGATAATCATGTCCATATTACCTCTGAATTATCTACTGACTCCTACTTAATGTTTTGTATCCATTCACGTCCATATTACTTCTGGTCAGATATAGATCATCCCCTGCTATTATGTCCACACTACTTCTATTAGCAGTTTCTTTCAACTTATTATCTATGTTCGAGAATCTTGAATATAAAACGGATAATAAGTTCACATCAAATTCCCAAGGGAATACCCACCAGAAATATCCCTACTACGTCCATACTACCTCTAGTTCTGATATTTCATAAAGTACATTAATGAGTTTCGAAAGCCAAAAGATTCCTTATTAAAAATGTCTCTCAAAAAGCAAAGAAAAAAAAAGATACAAAGAGTCTTTACGGCTCAAATGAACCAATTACAAAAAGAAGATTTAAGGGGTACACAACCGGTTGATGTTGTCCTTTAAAGCCGTTATCACAGTCTGAGACTTGACAGTAGCGCGACGGCGTGTTTCTTCCTGCCGAGCGGCTTCATCCTTGAAGGGGATCAACTTCACGTGCTCCCCCTCCAACTTCACCAGCTGTTCTTTTAACTGGTCTGAAGTTGTGGCAGTCACAACAGCATGAACCGTATAGTCTTTTTGTTCAGATGCGAATGTCCTTAAGCTGGCCTCCAGTTAGGCAATCTCCTTATGGATCTGCACAATGTGATTGTACTTTTCAGTAATCTGGGCGGCCAACTTGTTCTTCAAAACAATACGAGCCTCACTCGCGGCATTGAACTGTTCATATTGATCAACCAACTCACTGATCTCCTTAGCAAGGACATCCTTCCATGCTTGGAAAGAAGCTTCCTCCTCCGTAAGGACTGCAACCGAAGCCGTGTCTTCTTCAAAAAACAGAGAGGTTGGACTCTGTTGCTTGGCTTCCCGGAATCTGGCTACCTGGTCCTCCAGATTATTCAGAACTTTCCTCAAACCATTAGCCCACTCCTCGTAGCCGGCGATGCTCTCAAGGGCCGTCACATGGCATTCAGCAATAGCCTTTGCAGGTCCAAAGGCGGCATTACGGTTCAAGACTCTAGGAAGCTTCATTTTCAGGATGGAGTAGAAAGCTTTGACGACTTCCTAGGCCATCTCGTCATCTTCGAAAGAGGTCGTTGGGGAGGAAGCCTGATGGGGATCTTTCGCTCCAGGAAGAGACGTTTGATAAGAAGTAGAACCTAACAAGGAAACGATATATCTATCTGTGAAAGAAAAAACCTGAAAGAGTGTGAAAGAGTTGTAATTTCGTACCTTCTGCTTGCTCAGCGCCAACTTGGATTAGGTCATCAGCCAGGGAACCGAGAGCAGGCCTAGGTTTCTCAATAAGAACAATGTCAAGGCCCCGAACAACATCAGGCTGTATATCTTCCACGGCCCTAGCTGGACCTGGAGCAGATTCAGTAACAGCCCCCTCAGTGCACTATTCAACCTATCTTTCTGCAGCCGATGCCGGCTTACTGACAAATTCCTCGGCACAAGCGATCCCAGAGGAACCAGGGACAACCACTTGTCCTACCCCAGCATCTTGGGCTACCTCTGTATATTGTTCCCTCTCCTTATCTATAAGGGAATATACGATGGCAGTCAGCCTCATGAGGAGTACACAAAATCGAAAGCAAAAAAATCTCATCTGAGGTGAAGCGCAAAGACAACATACCCGTGGGAGGGTGAGCCGATTGAACTTGATTTTTTTCCAACTCCTTCATTAAAGCCTCGATCTCAGACATAGCCCCTAAAGAGATATCGTAGGAGGAACTGGCTTTCTAGTCGCCATCGTAGTCCAGGCCTTTGCCCTGGTCATTCCTTGACTTAGCCCCTTTGACTGGGGAAGGTTGAACTTCGTCTGCTGGTTGAGGACGAGGAGGGGACACTATTGTCACGTCCACCTCTTCAGACGAAGAGGCACCTGCCTCGATCGTAACTTCAGGGTCCTGTGTAAAGAACAAATGCAAGGGTGAGAAAGCTTTATTCGAAGACTGCACATGTAGTGGTTCGACCAAAACAGCTATAGAGTCTAGAAATAGATCTACCTACCGAATGATAACTGCCTGCGATGCCGTTCCACCTCTTCTAGTCTGTTGAGAACATCTTCTTAAAGGAGGTGAGCCAGCACCCACCTTCTTGACTCTCCTTGGGGCAATAGTCTTCTTCTTCCTCTTAAAAGTTGGCTCCTGGCCAGTTCAGTTGAAGCTTTCCTCTTCTGAGGAGGATCGGGAAGAGCAGAATCATGTTCAGTATCCTTCCTTAGAGGTACTGTCGGCTCCCTAAGAGCAGCTCTCTGTCGTGATGCCACGGCCGGCTTAATGGCTGGAGCGGCGATCTCCTTTTTGCTTCCCTTTGGCGTCTTTCGGGCTCGTTTCACATTTGCAAGAGTGGGGCCAAACCTGGTCCCCAATATCAAACTCTGCTCACGATCATACCAGGGATGAAAGGTATTGATTTGAGTATAAAAATTGGCAGCAACATAGAGCAGGTGGGTCTCAGGATTATCTTCGGGCAGAGTAAAAATTGCCCCTGTGTATCCGGCGTTGTAATAAACCCATGCATGCACTCCATCGATCAAGCTGCCTATCGACTCCAGATGCGGGCTAGGATTACCCAGAAGAAGCTGACTATAGCCAAATTGCCGTACGAAACAGCTCGGTAGATAAGGCTCCAGGTAGGTGTTATTTCCATTGCTGAGCACCAGATACGAGGGCCTAATAGAGTAGAGCCAATGGAATACCCCAGCAGTCAAGCTAGTAGTATTGGCTCCCTCATCTAATAAAGTATCCCCTGTGTTGCCACTACCAGATGGAGGGGATATCCTGAAGAACTCATAGTTCTGAAGGAAGTTTAA
The DNA here is from genome assembly GCA_029216955.1 of Iris pallida. Classification (NCBI taxonomy): domain Eukaryota; kingdom Viridiplantae; phylum Streptophyta; class Magnoliopsida; order Asparagales; family Iridaceae; genus Iris; species Iris pallida. The sequence continues at coordinate 18,861,587 of JANAVB010031617.1, forward strand.
GGCCCTTCTACAAGCAGCCACTCCAGTAACTGCCCAGTCTGCATCACGAAACCTAAGAAGAAAGGCATCTCCGGCCAAAGAGTCCGCCATCGGCCCAGCGTTCATCAGTTTGGGACAATACAGCAGCAGCCATCCCATTAGGAAATGAAAGGAGAGTTTAGTCAAGGCAAAGTCTGTTTTGCCGTCAGGGGTTACCGCGTTTCTAATAAAATCATGCAAGCCCCGTTGGTGGCGCAGACCATTGCAGGAAGCAGGACAAGCTGGTATCCAAATGCCAGCTTTACAGCTAGAAATATCATACTCTGGCTCATCCTTTCAATAGACCCTGAACCACCAGGGACTATGCAGTCGCGGATCCAGATCATCAGAAAAGCCACCAGCACGGCTTTCTCTGACAACTTAAACTCAGGTTGTCGAAAGAAGTAGTAAATCGGGGAATCCCCTTCAGGATCATCACTGTCATCAGTATCTGCGGCCCCGTGATCTGTCATCAGTTCCTATATTTCAAATTTTGTCAGGGGCTTGCAAATCAAAAAGGAGGCTGGACCTTCTCCTTCTTATTGAACGAAGATATAGTTCGTCTAAGATCTCGTATGGGGATTGGCCCCCTCAGTCTTTCCAGTCTTTGTTATCCTGTGACAGATGAGGAAGTGACAGAATAACTCCTTATACACATCCGTCATCTCGGATTTCCCCTTCTCCAGGCCAGGAGTTCCTCATCACAAGGGATATATTCTTCGTACGGCTCTGTTCCCCAAGGAAGCTTCGATATTTTCTGCATCTCATGGAGAGCCAAATCTAACTTCCCACCAGGAATGAAGAAGGTATAGGTGTGATGATTGTACAACTCCGCTAGAGAGATAAACATGGGCCAATTCATCTTTATTCCATATTGAGTGGCTCTAATGGCATGAAAAAGGCCGGTAGCCTTCAGAGTGGCTTCATAGGTTAAAAGCACCCATTTAGTGAGGTCACTCTAGAACAAAATGGGGTGCCTCCAACCTTCCAGCTGCAACTTCCCTATGGGATACGACCTATTCTTCGACATCATCAGATTGGACAAGGTGTTGGCAGCATAAGGATGAAGGTTGGTCGGGATGAAGGTCGGTCGGGATATCGTTTATTATGGCACCAGGGTGCAGCCCCCCTCGTGGAATAGGACGTGGAGCCCTTGACACACTTAAAAGTGTCCCTCTTCCGATCATCAGAGCTAAACTGTATCTTTCCGAAGATGACCCCATGAAGTTTAGGGGTTAAGTCCTATTTCATCTTCCTCCACACAGCTAGATCGGTGAACGCCGACAGAGGATATTGGCGATCCATCGTAGGCAATCATATCCTTTGGTTGTTCAACCTGACCACCAAAGGGTCTCTCAGGCGTATCGTCTCGTCGTCCTCAAATCCCAAGCTGTCACCGAACAAAAAGTACGGCTTCTTAAGACTCCGTGCCCCTTCAAGCAGGAACTTTTTATCGTTTATCATCTGCTTCAGGAACACCTTATCATGTTCAAGCATAGAAATCATCTGTACTGAAGGCTGATTCTGGATGATCTTGGCATGAACAATTTTAATCATGTTGGTTACGAGGCTTGAACCGAGAACTTGGTGAGCAGAGCCGAGAGGAATTCCACCGAGTTTCGGGACGACTATGTCAACTGCAAAGACAGAAGAAAAAAATTTGACTTAGAATCTACAAAAAAAGAGCTAAGTGCTGGAAAAATTCTATGCGCCCAGATGTTATGTGGGCACAAAAGAATCTTCAAACATAGATGTAGGCGTATGACATGCAACAAGCATGTGGGTGCATAGTTTTGCAGGCACATAAGAGTGCTCAAACACAGAAGAGTTCTGTGTGGGCACATAACACACAACAAAGTGTGTGGGCGCATACTTCTGTGGGCGTATAAGAATGCTCACAGAAGTGTGTTGCTTTGGGCATATATCAATGGTTATGTGCCCAAGCAGAGAGGTTCGAGCGTCACAAATTAACGCTCGAGACTTTGTTTTGAAGCATAACCTCACCCAGAATGGGGTCTTGGACTAGCGGAGACGCTTCCGAAGGAGGAGAATCGCTCGGTGCAGCTTCCTTGCCCTTCGCATATTTTTTGGCAGCCTTGGGAGACATGATCCGTACAGAGAGAAAATGAAGAGTCCCTTGAAAGTTTTTGTGTAAAAGAGGAGAATGAATTTTCTCTCTCCTTAAGGGCTATTTATAGGCACGAACGAGAAGTTACGCGCCCACATGGTCTATGCACCGACATGACCAATGCGCCAGTATGGTCTTTGCGCCCATGCAGAGACTTGGTCTTTTGAACATTATGCGCCTGTTATTTGCTGATGTGGACTATGCATGGACATCGCACGAAGCATGGACCTCTTCAAATTCTGCTCCGATGAATCTGTCAGTTCAGATTTTCGAAAAAGATCTCAACAGCCATCGTTTGACAGCCTGGCAGCATCTATGCGCCCAAAGAGAGAGTCTGCTATGCACCAACAGAGCCACAGGAAGACAGTCTCCTATGCTTCTTTCAAAGTATTTTGAACTCGTTCGAGTAACAAAAACTTTGAAGGGGGTCTTGTAGAAGCATGAAAATATCAAAAACTATGCGTCCATGTCTGAAAATAGCTATGCGCCCAAGTCTGGAAGTAGCTATGCACCCAAAATGTAAATCCTATGCGCCCATGTGTAAAATCCCTATGTGCCCACATGGCTGTTCCAGAAGGGGGCGTATAGCCCTGTTCCTATACTATGCGCCCAAGTCATGACAGCTCCACGGCTCGATCAACATCCACGATCAGTCGTGCACCGAAGCATGCAGCCACGTCAGTCTCCACGAGCAGTCGTGCACCGAACCATGCGTCCACGTCAACCCCACGATCTACCCATGATCATCCAGTCTTTATGTGCCTACACCCTATGCGCCCAAAGAAAGACAATGCGCCCACAGAAAATTAGTGTATTTTCCCCTGTGTGCGCATAATAGTCGTTTAAGTACAAAACGACTATAAATAGAGGTTACATGCCTCTTCAAAAACACAGAACAAAGAACATTTCAGAGCCAAATTGCTACCCTTCTTGCCAGTGAGCCGAGAGTTAGCCATTTTCTAGGTTTTCTTCCACTTTTGTAAATTGGAGTGTCAACGGAGTAAAGGAGCAATTGTCGCTCAATCTCTATCATCCTATTTTTGTACTCGGGGATTCTCAGTGTAGGATCTCTCAGGTGTACTCGATTTGTAGTGCCTTGCGCTAATAAGAAAAGACAGTAATTCTTCTCTTTTTTTGTAAGTGGCTACAGCCATGGCCTGATGCTGATATTGCAGTACATTTGACATAGATGCCAGAATGTAACACCGTGCCATCTTATCTGCCTTTTTTCACTTCTTATAAGCCTCTTTGACCTTTTCATCAGAGTTAGAATCAGGCTTAGGTAGGTATTCCTCAACAAGTACATATTTGTACTCCCCAGTAGTCAAGATAATGTCCAGATTACGTTTCCAGTCAATATAATTAGGTCCAGTAAGTTTGTTTTCTTTAAGAATCACCATAAGTGGACTGAAAGAACCCATTTTTGAAATCCTGAGAATCACATAAATAAAATTATGTAGGGCAAAAACCTTTATGAATTAATTAAATATTGATTCCCTCAAAACAATAATAATAAATTTACCAACACCTTGAACATCATGAATTTAGCATGCCACGATAGTGTGGATGTATACAAATTTAACTTTGTTCAAGTAGGTACTACCTATTAATTTTACTATCATGTCAACATAACTTTATGACAAATAAAATTAATATGTTGGTCTTGCTCTGGTCATACAAATAATAGTAGTGACTCCGATGGGGAGGATACCTTTATTTGTATCCAACTGTATACCATTACTTAATACCAAGTCCATTACCTTGTAATGAGTTTCTTCAGATGGAGAAGTGAACACATACTAGGTAACTTTCTACAATTATCCCTAAGAAAGTTTGTACTGGTGATCATAATTATACTCATCTGATATAAAGGAAGGTACTAAAGCCAACGCGCAAGTATAATTACATCACCTACAAACCAGTAATGGAGACCATAGGATTTATAATAAATAAATATCCTTTCCCACTTAGTTATTTAATAATAAGGGTTTTTCTGCTTGTTGATATTATATCCATGTTGTCCATTATTAATGTAGGCTTAGTTTTTCAAAAAAATCACATAATAATAAACATGCATAATCAAAAAAAGAAAAATGACAACAAATTAGAGAAAAATATCCAACTATCCGAATCCAAAATCTGGTGCTGCACAAATCTATTCGGGGTTTGACCGGCATTTGGCTGTCGATTCTTTCATCGAAAACCATCCGTCTGCCTCTGAACTGCTTAAAACCAGCATCTCGTCCGGCGTCAGAAACAGCCACCACCGCCATCATGATTGATAAAAAATAATTAAGTTACATCAATCCTATGCCACCCAAAGGAGTTCACACATAATCTAGATTGAAAAATAAAATTATAAGCACGATCAACCCTCGTGATTTTAATTACATCCACAGCAACAACAACATCCACAACATGTTCGTGGTTTAGAACAATCTACATCTACCGACTATTACACAGCACAAGTTTTATTGGACAACATAGACATATCTATCAATACACAGATCCAAAGTGTCTCTGATACCAATTGATGGAACTGGGGATTCCCAGGACCCTTACTTTGGTGTATATATTGATCGATAGAAAGTTAAACATATTTAGTACGTATTCTAACCCTTCATAGGCGAAAACTAGGGTTCACGAACTATACCTGCAGCGGAAAGAAGACAAGTAGTTCCTGGCAATCTCGAACGAACGATCCCAAGATCTTCTGCACATATTTCTTCCTCGAGTTGGACGTCGTGTGGGCGACGATCTCCCAACCTTTTCTTCTCTTTGGAAACCCTCTCTTTCTCTCCTTACGTGAATCACAAATTTAAAGAAAGCTTCAGATTTCTGATCAGTAAATTGGCAGCCAGAGAATAGAGGATATATATAGGCTACGGCAGGGACCATGAGGAGAAATTAGGGTTAGACCTCATAACGGATCTGGATATCCCGTGTTCAGCCCGAACACACAATCCAGACCCGTTAACAATAGCTCGGTCCACTAATGAGCTATTGTTACACTACCTCCCTAATCCGAAATTATGTTTGTGGGCTCCTTTTATTATATGCCCGTTTGGCTCCCCATGTTAAGATATCGAATGTCCGTCGATCAAATTAAGTTACTGACAACTATATTGATTTGACATCTTTTATCCTTAAGTAGTACTGCTCAACTTTATTTATCATGTCGGATATAATCCACCTGCAGGGTTTACATGACAATCCTTATGAGCCCCTTAAGGGGACATCATCAACCCGTTGTATCGGGACATGGATTCCATTTATAATCAATAGCCCATCATACATACAGTGTTATTACCCAATTCATAGAGGTTATTGACCCATAATGAATCTCACTCTTTCATGAGTCAAAGTAATACACACTGCATATACATGTCTGTTATTATATCCGGATTAAGAGCACATGCATCCATAATAACGGAGGTGTTTGTTTTCTTATGTAGTCAGTACAAAGAGAACAACCTCAAGTGGTCCTATTCAATACACACAAAGTGTACTAGTATAAACCTATAGTCAAGATAGACTAATACCAGATTATACTACAACCTTTCCAATAGATTGTCCAAGTCCATCTATGTTGTGAACTATTTATATATTCCATAGGGAACTGATAATATGATCTTCTGTGTGACACCACACACCATATTATCTATAATATAGAATATCAAACATTTGCATTAACACTTGCAACAAATACAATATGCAGACATTTGTCCATATGATTCTTATTCAAAATTTAAGGAAATAAGGTTACTACAAAAGTGATAGTTTTAGTATATAACCCTAACACTAGAATCATGTAGAATGCATTGTAAAATTCATTTATAATATTTTGGATACATTGTAACCTGTGTTGCTTTAAATAGGACTCAGTTAATCCTGTATGGACATCTATTCTTACCAGTCATTCAGGATATCAGGCGAGTACATTCTCTGATCGTTTTATACTTGCTAGGACTTATATTCTTGTCCTAGATTACTTTAGTTGATGATGTCACGTTGTTATCACGGATTAATACTGTATGGATCTTTTTATGAGATGTTATCCCCTCGGGTGCATCGGGTATTTCATGTTCATGTACTTTATCATGTGCATCATGTACTCCTTGTACTCGTATCTATTCATGTATACACATGTTCTCATGTGCCTTCACGTACACTCATGTGCTCTCATGTACACTAATGTTTACATGAGCTTCATGTATAAAAGTAGTTATTCATGTGCAATAATGTAACTTGACTAGATCCTTGTGTATTGATTGGGGAAGGGTGAGTAGAAGTGGTTATGTGATCATTATACCCAGTAGGTATTCATGTGCAACTCCATAGCTTATTCATGTGCAACCCAACCTGTTTACATAACCATGTTGTGCTCTAAATCACGTAGTCACTTACAGTTCTTATTTACCATATAGATATTTCCAGTTTACAAATCTCTCTCTTATCTTTCATGTACATTTCTTACATCATTTTATGTATCTTACTCTATTGCTTGTTTTATATTTTCTGTCATGATATAAACTATTTGAGAGATATGTGTTCGTTTCCACCCTGACTGGACCTGTTAAAAATATAACAAATGATACTGAGGAGTTCTGCTCTACTTATTATGGAGCAGTCCTAGATGACACTTGTGAGTTGGACCCACAGGAGGATCCAGCTCTAGTTGAGGACATCATCCCTATAGCCTAGGCTAGATAGCTGGCATATTTATCTTTTGTCATTATGTCATTTGTGTTTGACTTTCTGAGTTGTATTATTTCTGGATGTTGAGATGTTTGTGTCCTTTAGACATAGACTTATTTTCTTCTATTTTTATTCTCTTTTGAGATTTCATATCTATCTTGTCGTACAATTTTTATCTTAGAATTGTGATAGAATTGTACCTTCTGTATTGTCCTTCGATTGGAGAGTATATTTTGTACAGGTACATTTATACTGTGTTAGATGTATGTGACCTAGGACAGCATTTTACTGCTGGACATACCAACTTCTCGGGCCCCTATACTGGGTGCGGGTCGTGATACATTTTTAGTGGTGGCCCATGTAGGTCTAGAGTTCCGAGTTATGTCTCAGTTCGTAGTGGTACTCGAACTAGAGTATCACTACAGCCTGCAATAGGATATAGGATATAAGTTTTTGAGGTACTCAATCACATTTAGAAAAAACTCTTATCTAAATTTCTGCCATCTAAATTCTTGCTGATATTGCTTTCCTTTGAAATAAACTATCCTTTTTTGATTATATCGCTTCTTTCTCAGTTTTGATTTCCTTGTTTGATCTGTCTCTAGGATGATGTAGACACGATCTCATCGTTCTGGCCCAGGGGATACCACCGAGAGGTCTGCCACCTCTCGTTCGATTCAGCAGGACCTTGGGACTGTAGCTCCCCTTATTCCATCTCATGTCGGAGCATCTACCGCATTTAGGGGTACACCTCCACCTGTCCGGAGGCCTACCCCAGTCATCCCAGATGTGTTCAAGCAGCAGCCACCTTCGAGATCAGTAGATATAGTTTAGCTTTTTGCCTTCTTCCAGCAGATGATAGAGGCCCAGCAATGCCAGTCTGCTGATTTCAGGCAGGGCATAGACAATTCCCACCAGCTAGCTATGACGACAGTGGAGAGGGTTACTGCCCAGCCGCAGGGAGGGCAGATACAACAGTACTAGACGAGGACTCCGAACATCCAGGACTTCCAGAAGATGCGGCCACGAGACTTTCGAGGTTCTGAGGGTATCCTATATGCCGACGACTAGATCGAGCATATAGAGAAGATCTTTCATCTGGCACTAATACTAGTTGAGATTCAGATAGACGCGACGGGTAGCAAGATATAGGACCTTGCCCGCACATGGTACCAGACTGACCCTAGAGTGGCTATAGAGGGACAGACATGGGGAGCTTTCAAGAAGCTCTTCAAGAAGAAGTTTCTCCCGGATACAACACTCGGCGCCTTGGAGACGCAGTTTGAGGGTTTGGTTCAGGGGAACCAAACAGTGAAGGAGTACGCCGGTGAGTTCGGTAGCCTGGGAAGATTTGTTGAGGGCCTTAGCGAGACGACAAAGGCTAGGAGGTTCAAGAAGGGTTTGGTCAAGAAAGTCAAGTCCTTGACCAAGAGTGACAGAGGTGCTTCTTTTGAAGAGATTCTGATAGGAGCCATGCTTGCAGAGGACGACCTTGAGCTGAAGATGAAGAGAGGTCATGATGCGCATGGAGCCAGTAGCAGTGGAGGCCAGGCCAAGAGGCCTCACTTTCAACAGCAGCACCAACAGAGGCCGTTCCTGTAGCAGGTTTAGGGACAGGGCCGTGTATCTTTTCAATAGGTGCAGCAACAGCCGAGGCAGCAGCAGCAGGCACCCAGACAGCAGCAGGCCACTAGTTGTATCTTCTGTAAGAAGCCAGGGCATAGGTAGAATGACTGCAGAAAGAGGCTAGGCAAGTGCCTACTCTATGGTTCAGCGGAGCATCAGCTGAGAGAGTGTACCCAGTCTTTTGGACGATCAGTTCAGGAGGCAGGAGCTAAGGCTCCGGCAGTGCAGCAGAAGGGACCACCGTTGTAAACACAACAGCAGAGGTTCATCCAACGCCAGCAGCAGGCCAGGAGAGGCCAGCTGGGACGAGCTTTCGCCATGGCAGTTGAGGATGCAGAGTCCATAGCAGATCTGATCGCAGGTTCTGTTCTTCTCGACTCCATTCCAGCTTTTGTATTGTTCGATTCTGGTGCTTCCTATAGATTTATGTCTGTATCTATTGCTATTAGACACCATCTTGCTTCTGAATCGTTGCCTAGGACTTATAAGATCATAACTGGGGGTGGCATCATCCTCGTCAGTAATATTTGTAAGGGTCGAAAAGTTATTTTGGGAGACCGAGAACTGGATATGAGTCTGTTCGTAATGACATTACCGAACTACAATATTGTACTCGGGATGGATTTGAGTAGGTACCATGCCAGTATAGATTGTCGTAGCAGCAGAGTTCTTTTCCATTTGCCAGGAGAGCCAGAGTTCGAATTTGCTAGACGAAAGACAGAGTAGAGCAGCGGAGTCTTCTGCCGAGTTTCAGTAGAGGAGCAGACGGTGCCACATCTATTAATGGCAGAGTTCATAGATGTCTTTCCAGAAGACTTGCCAGGACTACCACCAGACAGATATGTTGAGTTCTCTATAGACTTGGTGTCAGACGCAGAGCCGATATTTCAGTACGTCTATAGGGTGAACAACAGCGAATTGGTAGAGTTGAAGAAACAAGTAGATAAGTTGCAGGACAAGGGCTTCATCTGATCGGGTTCTTCACCATGGGGTACACCGATGCTTTTTGTGCTGAAGAAGGATGGGTCGATACAGATGTGTGTTGACTATAGGGCACTCAACAACCTTACGATAAAAAACAAGTACCCGCTGCCGAGGATCGATGATCTCTTCGATCAGTTGAGTGGAACGAGGGTATTCTCTAAAATTGATCTGAGGTCAGGCTACCATCAGGTGAAGGTGAAGAGGGAGGATATCCCGAAGACAACATTCAGGATGCAGTATGGCCAGTTTGAGTTTATGGTAATGCCGTTTGGGTTAACTAATGCCCTGGCGGTACTCACAAACCTAATAAACAAGGTATTCTACCAGTACTTGGACAAGTTCATGGTGGTGTTCATCGATGATATCTTGGTGTACTCGTAGACCCCAGAGGAGTATGAGGAGCATTTGATAGTGGTTCTAGAGACTCTCAGGAAGGAGGAGCGTTATGGCAAGCTCTCAAAGTGTGAGTTCTTCCTGGATCGGGTTGATTTCCTGGGTCATGTTGTGACCGGATATGGGATCTCAGTTGACCCGAGGAAGATCATGGCAGCTGAGGCGTGGTCCATATCGAGTTCAGTTGTGGAGATTAGGAGCTTCTTGGGTTTAGCAGGCTACTACAGGAGGTTCGTTCAGGATTTCTCCCGGGTTGCAGAGCCGTTGACTAGGCTGACCTGGAAGGACATGGAGTTTATCGGGTCAGAGGAGTGTTAGGTCGCTTTCGATGAGTTGAAGAAGCGGTTAACGACAGCTCCGATTCTGACATTGCCATCAGGATCAGGCGAGTTCACTATCTACAGTGACGCCTTAGGAAAAGGTTTAGGTTGTGTCTTGCAGCAGTATGGAAAGGTAATTGCCTATGCTTCCAGGCAGTTACGTCCGTATGAGAAGAACTACCTTACCCATGACTTGGAGTTAGCGGCATTTATCTTTGCTTTGAAGTTATGGAAACATTATTTATACAGAGAGTGAGTGGAGATCTTCATAGACCACAAGAGCTTGAAGTATTCGTTTACCCAGATAGAGCTCAACATGAGACAGCAGAGATGGTTGGAGTTGATGAAGGACTTTGACATTTTATTGCAGTATCATCCAGGGAAGGCCAACGTAGTTTTCGACGCTTTGAGCAGATATCCGGTAGCCATGTGTTTGACGGCAGATCGTCACTTGTTAGTAGATTTGGAGAGCCTGGAGATCGAGGTGATAGTTTCTGGAGTTGAGATGCAGATGTGGGGTCTGATAATTCAGTCGAACTTGATGAAGAGGATCAAGTTGACTCAGTTCGACGATGTCGCTCTATGGTGCATCCGAGAGCAGATTCGAGCAGGACTTTTTGAGGAGTTTGTTATAGCAGAGGATGGCGCATTGAGGCACAGTTCCAGACTGTGTGTGCTCAGTGGAGACCTTCGAGAGCAGGTTATACAGGAGGCCCACCGTTCTCAGTACTCTATGCATCCAGGTGCTAACAAGATGTATAGGAATCTGAAGGAGCATGAATGGTGGTGTGGGATAAAGCGAGAGGTAGCACGCTTCATAGCCAGATGTTTGGTCTGCCAACAAGTAAAGGCAGAGAGGCAGAGGCCAGGAGGACTGTTATAGCCATTGCCCATTCCGGAGTGGAAGTGGGAGCACATCACGATGGACGTTATTTCAGGATTGCTACGTACACTAGGAGGGAAAGATACGATTTCGGTCATCATAGACAGGTTGACCAAATCAGCCCACTTCTTGCCATTCAAAGTGGTTTATCTACGAAGAATCTAACAGAGATATACGTGTGTCAGATTGTCAGACTTCATGAAGTTTCGGTGAGCATTTTCTCGGATCGGGATAGTCAGTTTACTTTCCATTTTTGGCGGAGTCTGCATACTAGTTTGGAAACTCAGCTCAAGTTTAGTACTGCATACCACCCTCAGACGAACGAAAAGTCGGATAGGACTATTCAGATACTCGAGGACATGCTATGAACTTGTGTCATAGACTT
>JANAVB010031617.1:18878021-18947225 GCA_029216955.1 Iris pallida
TGTGCAACTCCGTAGCTTATTCATGTGCAATCCAACCTGTTTACATAACCATCTTGTGCTCTAAATCACTTAGTCACTTATAGTTCTTACTAACCATATAGATATTTCCAGTTTATAAATATCTTTCTTATCTTTCATGTATATTTCTTACAGCGTTTCATGTATCTTACTCTATTGCTTGTTTTACATTTTCTGTCATGATATGAAGTGTTTGGAAGATATGTGCTCGTTACTATCCTGACTGGACCTGTTGAAAATATTACAGATGATACTGAGGAGTTCTGTCCTACTTATTACGGAGCAGGTGTCACTCCCCGCTCCCGTAGGAGCGATCGTCCTCGCTAAGGCGTGATGCCGCACGAGCCTAGATTGCGCTCGTGCAAGGCGGATTCCATAACGGCCGATTTTAGCGGCTGCGACGGGGTCGTCGCACAGAAGTCCCATGCAGAGACATTGAAGAATAGTAGCAGAATTTATAACAAAACACAAGTCATTCAAAGAAGCTCTTTATTGATATTGAAACAATGGTTACATTGGGGCGCAAGGCCAAGATTACAAGTCTCTCAAGCTCACTCATCTCACATCACAAGTCACTCAGCTCTCTCTCATCTCTCAATACAAGTCTTGAGCCAGCGGAATCTTCGGAAGGCGACGTCCATATATTATGTCCCGTATAAGTCTTTTACTCCATGCGGCCACATGCTTCGAATCGCCAAGGAACTCTGTGCCTCGACGCATCCAAGCGAGCTCCGCTCCACGAGCTTCTACATGTGCTTGCACATGAAAACTATGTGGGTGTCAGTACTCAACTGTACTGGTGGAATGAGCTCCTCGCCCACCCATACAAACCCAACACTTTTGATTTACTTTGTGCAACATAGTCACTTCTTATCAATTGTCTTGCTAGTCTTGCCTTAGAATCAGTTTTAGGACCGACGCCTTGGCCTATTCTGTACCTCTAGACTATTCCGTGCTTGCAACAATAATGTCGACTCAAACAACGTTAGCCTATCAAGTCGTGCTTGCCTTTCGGCCAAAATCAGAGATGCAATGACGCGATGAGGCTCCATTCCCGTGTGACCGTGCTATAAATCCTTGTTGAGGCCGTGCCTCACAACTCAATAAGACTCAATCATATTGCCGTCTCGCGACCCTTGCTACTTCAATCACCAACTGACCCAATCAAGACTTCTGGACGGAGTGTCACTCGACCGACTTTGCCTTGCGGCGTTTCCTGACTTAAGCTCAAGACAACTCAAACCCACTTATGCAACTTATATGCCGACAACTTAGAACTCGACGCCACATCTCGTACCGAAGCACGTCGCCTATGTTTATGCCACATCTTAGGACCAAATATTGTATTCTAACCATACACACATTCAACTAGACTTAATCCAAAGGCACACACGCGGATTGCCGCCCGTGCTGACCTATCTATATGAATTGGTCACTAACATCACAAGCTATCCTGGACTATAGCCTTGCCATTCGGCGACCCTTTCAGCGCAAGTAGCTAGTCCCGCTGAAAGTTCCCGAATGATCCGAGCGGTTCGTCCAGCTACGGCTATACCTGTTTCCCTCCGGAATGCCGCGGTCCCATGGCGCCCAAGATTGTCGCGCATGGAAACTCCTCCTTGTCGACAAGTTATCCAATGACCATGCAAGACTCGACACAAACTGACGTCTCACACAGTCATTCCTCCTCCGATGTTACTATCTCTTTCAAAACCAATATCAAACCTTCTATCATTTGAGACCCCTCGACGACCCACGGTCGTGAGCATTCTTTCTATTATTTGAGACCCCTCGACAACCCATGGTCGCGAGCATTCTTTCTATGTTACCATATTATTTCATTCAACTCAATGACTATTCGATAGTCCTTTCTCCAAAACTCATTAAATCAACCGTGGTTTCTGCCTTAACACTAGGTCCGTGCATCGTGCCTCAAATTGACTTCCGTTCTACGCAACGCTATCGCCCAAGTCATACTTTATGTGACGGGCCTTGGGATGGTGGAACTATTTAACATGACAACCATAAAATGAGTGGGACAACACTTAGAATGACTTAGGTCGACCGACATAACTTTGCCTAACTTACTCAAGCCTACAACTTAACGAGCAAAGGCCGTGTCAAGCCTTGCCTCGATGGAACGTACCGTGCACGCGATCAACTTTGAACGACCAAGTCATTTGGGTGCCTAGACTTATGGCACAAGCTGTGCAACACAACTTAACTCATGGGGCAAGCCAAGGCTATGCCAAGCCTTAGACGACAGGACCGTACATGCTTTATGAAGCATTCATGTAGGAGACGCCTATGACTTAGGCTATGTTCATAACTTCGCCGACTCAACCAACTTTCCTTCTCCCAAGCCACGGGACGAAGGATCGAGTGTCATTTTCAAAGCACGCCATGCACCAAATCTAAGCCGACCGTTGGACCTTTCCATATTCTAACTCAATTCAACCCGTCGGGATTATTCCCTTTAGCTATGTGGATTCGTCTCTTTTATTATCAAGCCTACTTATGCAAGTTGAAAACATATGAATTATTATGTGAAGGCTAAGATGAGGCAAGTTTACCGAAACTATCCCACTTGAGCGTGCGATTGCCTCGACCGAGCGATGTCTTCGAGCAACCGTTGCAAGGCTAAGTCTGAACGCCGTCGACGTTTCGATTCCTCCGATTGACTGAGCAGGACGGGGCACTACAGCAGGCCTAGATAACATTTGTGAGTTGGACCCATAGGAGGATCCAACTCTAGTTGAGGACATCATCCCTATAGCCTAGGATAGATAGCTAGGCCGTTTATCTTATTTCATTATGTCATTTGTGTTTGACTTTTTGAGTTGTATTATTTCTGGATGTTGAGATGTTAGTGTCATTTAGACACTTAGACTTATTTCCTTCTGTTTGTATTCTTTTTTGAGATTTTATATCTATCATATTATACTATTTCCATCTTAGAATTGTGATTGAGTTGTACCTTCTGTATTGTCCTCCGATTGGAGAGTATATTTTGTACATGTACATTTATACTGTGTTAGATATACGTGATCTAGGACAATGTTCTACCGCCGATACTGCGGTATAGGCTAGACGTACCCACTTTTCGTGTCCCTACACTGGTGCAAGTCGTGACAATGGGTCAACAACCTCTATGAATTGGGTAATAACATTGTATGTATGATGGACTATTGATTATAAACGGAATCCATGTCTCGATACGTCGGGTTGATGATGTCTCCTTAAGGAGCTCAGAAGGATTATCATGTAAACCCAACAGGTGGATTATATCTGACATGACAGATAAAGTTGAGTGGTACTACTTAAGGATAAAAGATGTCGATCAATATAGTTGTCAGTAAATTTGATCGACGAACATTCGATATCTTAACATAGGAAGCCAGACGAGCATATAATAAAAGGAACCCACAATCATAATTTGGGATTAGGAAGGTAGTGCAACAATAGCTCTTTAGTGGACCGAGCTATTGTTAATGGGCTTCGGTTGTGTGTTCGGACTGAACGCGGGATACCCAGATCTGTTAAGAGACCTAACCCTAATTTCTTCTCCTGGTCCCTGTCGTAGCCTTATATATATCCTCTATTTTCTGGCCGTCACGATCTTGTCAGAAATAAGAAACTTTCTCTAAATTCGTGATTCACGTAAGAAGAGAAAGAGATGGCCGCCAAGGAGAAGAAAAGGTTGAAAGGTCATAGCCCACACGACGTCCAACGTGAGGAAGGAATACATGTAGAAGATCTTGCGGTTGTGACTGCTCGAGGTCGTGCTGGAAACTATTTTCTTCTTCCCGTTGCAGGTATAATTTGTGAACCTTAGTTCCGCTATAAAGGGTTAGAACACGTCTTAGATCTATTAAACTTCCATCGATCAATATGCACACCAAACTAGGGGTCCTGGGAATCCCCAGTTCCATCAGCTAGTACTCCATAAAAGTTACCATATCGGGGTTTCTATCCATCTCTTTTTCTCCAGGGATTGTATTCTTCTTCAATAATTAAACTGTATCTTATTTTTGATTCGGTTAATGTTCTTGGTTGACATCATAATAGCTTTTGCCTAGTACCCATATGCTTATCTATTTGAATTATTTTGGCTTCTATATGCATTAAAGCATGAAGTAAGTTTGCTTGATATATTGTAGCAGGATCATGAGTCTCAATGTCTATTGTGGAAGTGACTAACCTTTCCCCTAGTGCAACAGAGAGAGATATGTGTTACTTCTTTTCATTTTTTCTGGGGCAATTGTGAAGTTTTTTTAAGAAGTGTTATTTTTTTCAATTGAATTTGTCGTGTCTCGTATATAATTATATATTTGTGTCCTACTTTTTTAGAATTTTCTATTTTATGAATACTCATATTTCTCTATATTAAACGCTAGATACTAGGAACTCACAGATGCAATAGTACAACCTTCAGATGGTCATTGTGGCAACTATGCCTAGCATAGGAACTATGAATTTATGAGCATAGTTAGTAACAAAAATAAAACTGGAAGGCAAATATTTCCATAGTTACGGTGACCAACTACTACATTGTTTCATGTTTCCTGTATGTATTTAACTAAACTTTTTCATGAATCCTGTCCATATGGTGTAAGTGCAAGCCAGTAAAACTAAAATTAAGTAGGATATGTTTGTGACACATGATATATTGGCATGGCTCCATGGTCTTAAAAATAGGAATGACTCTTTTAGTTCTCGTGTGATGTTTGTCGGTACTAAATCATATCTTGAAATTGCATCTTTTATGATAATTTTCCATTGTGCATTTGCTTTTCTTGGAAGCTCACAAGCATAATAAATGTCTGTTACCTCCTTCATGGGCATTAATTTTAATGAAAATTCATGGTTTTAAGTTTTAATGAATTTATGGTGCTTCTGAGGTATTGTTGCCACTCAATCACATACATGTTCAGTTTTTAAGATCCTACTCATAGTTGTTTGATGAGCTAATTATTTATTTTATTGCTAATGCATATTGGTGAATTTGTGAGCATAGTTAGTAACAAAAATAAATAATATAATCTCCTCTCTTTATTGTTTATTTTAACATTGTATACATGTGTGAGTCTACATGAGTGCACATGTATATATGTATGGATTTCATGTAAAAAGAATTACACCATGGAGGTACAAGCAGAAGATGTGTCCTAGTGAAAATTTGTCGACAACACGTACTTGAGGAGAGTAAGATATTGAGTTCTTTCCAGGATGGCTCGAGACGCATTCCGAGCCTTTAGTTGTTTCCAGGAATAGTAAGATATTGATTCTCCTTCTTGCTTTTCTTCCCCGACAATTTTGCTACTAGCTAGAATTAACTACTAATTAGAATTAGTTAACAAGTGTACCCAAAAGCTTGTGTTTAAAGGTTGCCGAAACATCTTAACACTGCTATATTAAGCCAATAGATATGAAGCATGTATGCCTCTCATTTTGCCAAATATATATACATTGAACTGCATCTAATTATACACTGACCTTGGTAACACACTGGAAATTTAGGAATACAACTTGATTCCTTGAATATATCTCCAAGAGTTAGGATTTACTCTCAATGCCAGATGATGATTATAGAGAGATGATTTCCCTAAAAACTTATTATTCAGTAAGCTTCCCATGTTTCTCCATTAACATGACACAAGGTTATGTTAGTTGTTAACTTTCAATCATCATAGGTACGTCTAATGGATTTTTTAGTGAATGAAATAGTATCCAGATAAAATGGCTTTGTACTTCCAAAGAATTTACTGTAACTTTTTTAATACAAACAATTGTAATTTTCTTATCTTATTTCTCTTTTAATTGTTTTATACTAACTTTCTTACTCAGCTTTACTTACTAGAAACTTTGATTATATACAGGGAATAATAGCTTGCTTAACTGAACATCGAGTCTGCTTGCCTGAAAAGTTTAGAAGCTACCCGTTTCTAGAGTGGATTTTTGTATGGAGTAAGATGCCTGATCCCAAACGAAATGCTAATAGTGGTGGCTGAGAGAGAATGATAGTCAAGTTATTTTCTTTGTTTCCTGTTACTAGTGTGTTAAGTGATTTAATGTACATACTTCAAATGATATACTCTTTTGAGAGGATACCGTATAAACATACTCATTCTGAAAATATATTCTGTGTTAAGTGTATTAATTATTAATTATTGTTGCTGCGATTATTGTATTTGTACTCTCACCTCGTCTGATTCATGCATGCATGACTGCTGTTGTCCTAAACAATGCCTCGGGGCTACAGGTGGGGGCCAGAATCACGTTGTAAAAAAGATGGTCATTTATAGCGTGCAAATGCACGTTACAAAAATGATGGAGAGGGTCATTTACAGCCTTCTAATGGATGTTATAAAAAGATGGAGAGGGTCATTTACATCGTTCGAATGTACATTGTAAAAAGATGGAGAGGGTCATTTATAGCGTTCGAATGTGTGTTGCAACAAAGATGGAGAGGGTTATTTACAGCGTCCGAATGCGTATTGCAACAAAGATGGAAATGGTCACTTACAACGTTCAAATGCAATTTACAAAAAAGCTGGAGAGGTCATTTACAACGTTCGAATGCGTGCCGTAAATAATAGAGTCATTTACAGCATGGCCTTTTACAACATAAAAATGTACGACGAGAAAGATCTTTTATGGCATATTTCACGTGCCGTAAATGATCATTTTTGGTAGTATATTCATGAAAAGATAGCCTTATTGGCATACTCTAGCTGAAGTAACAATATTATTGTTATACAATGGCGTACTCTGGCTGAAATAACAAATGCTCTAACTGAAATAACAATATTACTGTATTTATGAAGAGATAGGCTCACTGGTATACTCTGGCTAAAGTAGCAATGTTGACGTATTCAAGAAGTAATAGCCTTATGGCGTACTTTGACTGAAGTAGCAACGTTGAATTTTCAGGAAGTAATATCATTATTGGCGTACTCTGGCTGAAATTGCAATATTAGCATATTCAAAAAGAGGTAGCCTCACTGGCGTACTCTGACTGAAATTGTAACATTAGCGTATTTAAGGGGAGAGAGAGAGATAGAGAGAGAGAGAGAGACCTGAATTGTTCACTAGAAGATAAACTAGATTTGTGTGTCTGAAGATCTCTTGCATCAATGATTTGACTTTTTTGACTACTCTGCCAGACTGTCAACTATCAAGTTTTAAATTCTAGAGAAAACTATTTGTAGCATTTGCTTCCTAAAAATTGAAATTGTTAATTAGGGATTTGACTTTAGATCACAAGGGTGCATACCTAGGCATATAGTTTAAGTATAATAAAATTTGGTCATATATGATCACTAGGGTCCCTAGATAGTCCCAAATATGTTATTTTTTATTTTAGAATTTTCTAAATTTTTTGGAGATTTTTTGATAATTTTTATCTATAGTATTATTATTCTGAAAGTCTTCTAGGATTTACTGTGAGGACACACAGGATTATTTTTTGGGCCTAACATTTTATTTGGACTCTAAAACCCATAAACATATTTTCTATAACTGTTTTAGGAATTTTAGGATTTTTTAGAATTTTTTTGGTTTTGATTGGATTTATTATGATTTTTAAATGTTGTTTTGAAATAAAACAACAATTTCCCAGTCATCCACCCAGCCAGGCAGGCGGGCCCATCCGTCAGCCACTCAGGGCGCGTAGGGCAGGCCCGCCTGTCAGTGACAGAGGGAGTTGATTCAGCTTTCCTAATAAGAAAGCTGAGCCGCTGAGTCAGCCGTTGGCTGAGCCAAGCTGGCTCGATCCCCATCCATATGATCTGGGTGCGAGCGGTGCAATGGTGACACATGTCACTGATTTGAGCCACGGCTCGAGCCGTACTGACCCAATTTTCTATATATATGAGTATTCCGAAAACCTTGTTATTTCTGCCGATTTTTGGGAGGGAGCTCAAATAGGGTTCTTCAACTTTACGGTACGATTACGACCGATCCAGACGTCGGTTTCACGCATCATATTTTTTGTTAGAACCCTATCGATGTTAGTTTCCCGAATATGTAATTCGTTTTCTGGAATTTTATGTATGATTTTTGGAGAATTATTTGAGTGTCGGTTGACCAAAAATTGATGCGTCGAAAGGTTTTCGAGATTCTTGGTGATCCCGAACTTTGTTTTGCGATCCGTTAGAAGTTTTGGAAAGCAGACACGAAGATATAAAACATATTATTTTTCAAAAATTCAAATGGTAATCTAGTATTTTATTTAATTTGTAGAATTTAGTTTTGGCCGATGATTTATCAATTTGGTCACGGTTAGCCATAATGACGATAACTTTTGATCAAATAGTAATTTTATGGCGCCGTCAATTCCATTGCACTCATGATGCTGAAATCTACTTTGGTGCACACTCTAATTACTGAGTTTGTGTCATTTAACTACTTAGTCAATGATACGCCTCGATTTGCGTGCCTCGGGACCGAATTGGGTACCGTAATTTTTCTTAGCTAAAAAATTGTGTTTAATTTTTTATTTCAGATTTTAATTAGGTTAAATTAGTATTTTAGAGGATTTATTCTAGAATTAAATAGAATTAATTAGGTTAAACTATTAGCCACTTTCTAGGATTTTTAGATTGGAAATCATAGATCTAACATATGGTTATTTGTCCGACGGGGTTCGTTAGATGATGGCATGGGTTCATAGCTTCTAGGATGGAGTTTATCTTGTTTTCACCATGTAAAATCAGTCCAACCATGAATTCAGGCAGGTACTTGTTTATGCTTTCAAGTGCATTTACTTTATATTGTTGTATTTCATTTATACATACTACTTTTCGTGTCTTGACTATTTACACACATGAGAGCAGAATGATTGATTAATGTTCATGTTTTCTTATCGTTATCATTATGGTGATCATGTTTACATGATTGTGAGGTATGGATATTAGAGAGGTACAATTACTAGGCACGTAGAAAAAGCCCGATTGTATTGTAGGCCACTCTCCCATTTACGGGGGTGGGCCTTTAAATCCTCATCGTTTGGCCAAGCCTTCCAGGTGTAGAAACGTTGAACTTCTTATGACACGTGTACTATTCTTATTTACATGAGTTTCTTTATCTTTTCATGCTTGCTACTTCCTTTATGAGTTTCTTTTATTACATGATTTTTTGATCGTATTGTACGTAATTTTCTCTTGATCATTGCTTCCCATGTTTAGTATTATGCTTTTATACTGTATTTGTATTGTAATAGCTAGACTTGTACTTGTTCCTATCCTCATTGGATAAATATTTTTTAGCTGTAGATGACGTGTTCTGTCCTGAGGTATGGTGAGTATGTTGGAGACACTGACGTTACCGTCGTACAAGTTTTCGGTACTGATGCGAATAGCAAATTTCTTTCTTATGCTTTCATATCAGTTATGGGTTATAGACATAGATTTTAGTTTATTCTATTTTCTGTTATTGGGTTTGTTCCCGCGACTATCTGAGTTGTAGTGGTTCATTTTATGATTTTCTTTAGTTTATTATTTGAGACAATTGTATATTATTTTTATGAGCTTTGATGGCTTAGTTGTTGATGATTGTGCGTATTGTTCTCGTTGTAAACCATTGATATTATAGACAATGTACTACAACCGATGCTGCAGCATAGACTGGACTTGGCTACGTATTCGTATCCCAAAAGTGGGAGTGGATCGTAAAAAGTTTTTATGGGGGCCCATGCAGGTCCAATTTCGTAAAAGCTTACGAACTCGTGGTATTACTTAAGTTAGCCGTACTACTACGAGCCTGCGAATATAGTTGAAGTTAGCAGGTTATATCATCCATAAATAAGAATTCCAACTATGCGAGTCTATTTTATCTATATTGTCTCTTATTGCATCATGCTTGATTCCATCAGTGATTTCTTCGATATATTTTTATCTACCTCTCTAACCACGTCCTTTCCTTTCTTTTAGTTTGCAATGGTTGATACAAGACGTAGTACGATCTGTAAGAGAGAGAGAGTAGCTAACCCATATTCTACTTTCGAACCCGAGGGATCAACAACAGATAGTACTGAGTTTGTAGAGCCAACTGACCATCATCAAGATAGAGTTAGTGCTGAGGATCTCCTATCACCACCAGAAGCACGAACACCAGTCCAAGGAGTATCTGTGGATGGAGCACATATTTTTGCAATACTCCAAGACATTATGGAGATTCAGTAGAGGCATGTGGATATTTTAGAAAGAAGCATAGCAACATGACAAGATCAAGTGGGTACTATTGAGGGATTTTGCAAGATGAACCCACCTTCCTTTACTGGTTCTGAGAAACCCATATATGTCACCAATTGGTTAGTGGAGACAGAGACATTACTGGAGGCATCAGAGTTGCCACCAGATAAGTGGATAAAAGCGGTTAAGTTGTAGCTCAAGGAAAATGTACATAATTGGTGGGGCGCACAAGAAAGACGGTTGGGCAAAAATGTGTCATGAGAAGAGTTCATGGACCTCTTCAACACCATGTTCTTCCCTATGATAGTTCGGAGGGAGTGCGGGATCAGTTCATACGACTAGAGCAGAGAAGCATGACGGTGGATGAATATGATGCAAAATTTAGTCGTTTGAGCCGCTTTGCTCCTACTCTTGTCTCTACAGAAGAAAAAAGGTGAAGAAGTTTCATTCTGGGTTGAATTACAAGATGCAGAGTTTGACAGCTTCAGCAGATTCGACATCATATACGGTTATCCTGAACACAACTAGATGTTAGGAGTCCATCATGAAGAAAAAGCAGACTGATATAAAGAGGCTTTCTTCCATAATTTCTTCAGATAAGACATCCCAAGGTGGGGCAAGCACCTCAGTTTCAGCAGAACAGACCACCTATCAGAGTAGCACCGACACAGCAGAACAAGCAAAATTAGCCTCTTCCAGTGTGCCAATTTTGTCAGAAGACTAGGCATACCTCGACCATATTTAGGAAGAGGTTTGGACATTATCTTCATTGTGGTTCACCTAACCACCAGGTGCGAGTGTATCCCTTTATACGACAACAACCATCTAGTGGGTATCAGAGAGCACTAGTTTAGCCTCGACAAGTAACAGAAGGAGTGCAGTAGAGAGGACCACCACTACCAACCCAAGGACAAAGATTTGCTTAATACTAATAGTAGAAGGGTGTCAAGAAGAATGGACATACATTTACCATGACAGTAGAGGAGGATAAGACTATGACAGATGTTATCGCAGGTACGATTTTGTTAAAGTTATTACCTGCCATTGCTTTATTCGATTATGGGGCTTCTCATTCTTTTGTATCAGTAGCTTTCTTGATGAAGCATGGTATTATGACTAATCCTTTGAATAAGAACCTTAGAATCTTGATCGGTGGTGGTAGTATCCCCGTTAGTGATATTTGTAGGGACTTTTCTATAGTTATTTGTAGTAGAGATATTCGAGCAAGATTGCTTGCCCTACCCAGAGAGCCCGAGTTCGAGTTTTCTAGAGGAGGTGCGGAGCTTGGCGTAAGAGCTATATGTGGATTCTTCACAATAGAGGAAGTCCCACAACATCCACTTATTATGGAGTTCTTGGACGTATTTATCGAGGGTCTGCCAGGTCTACCTCCGGATAGAGTAGTAGAATTCTCTATCGACTTAGTATCAGGAGTAGCACCGGTATCACAGAATGTGTACTGCATCAACAAGAAAGCGATGGAGGAGTTGAACATACAGTTGGAGGATCTTGAGAGTGAAGGATTCATTCGTCCGAGTTCATCTTTTTGGGTATCTAGTGCTTTTCGTGCCCAAGAAAGATAGGTCGGTGAGGATGTGTATTGGCTATCGTGTACTCAATGCATTAACAGTCAAAAACAAATACCCTTTGCCTAGGGTTGATGCTCTCTTTGATTAATTGAGCGGAGCTATAGTATTCTCAAAGATTGATTTACAATCTGGATATCATCATGTAAATGTGCGAAGGAAGATATTGCAGAGACATCTATTAGGACTCGGTATGGGCACTACGAGTTTCTAGTGATACTATTTGGATTGACCAATGCTCCAGCAATATTTATGAATCTGATAAACAAGGTCTTCCATCAATATTTGGACAGTTTCGTGGTTGTATTTAAATATAACATACTAATATATTCAAAGACTCAAGAGGTGCATGAGCAACATTTAAGGACTGTCTTAGAAACATTACGGCGAGAGAAGTTATATGGAAAGTTATCCAAGTGTGAGTTCTTCTTAGACAAAGTTAGTTTCCTTGGGCATATTGTGACAAGAGATGGGATATCAGTAGATCCTAAAATGATTGAAGCTGTGAAGGCATGTCTCACACCAGATTCTGTAGCAGAGGTGAGAAGCTTTTTTGGGTTTAGTCGATTATTATCAAAAGTTTGTGAAGGATTTTGCGAAGATTGTGGAGCCAATGACGAAACTCACCAGGAAGGATAAGGCTTTTACTTGGACAAAAGCATGCTAGAACACTTTTGATGAATTAAAAATAAGATTGACCACTGCTCCTATCTTGACCTTACTATCAGGATTGGGCATATTTGTGATATATAGTGGTGCCTCGGGTAAAGGTCTTGGTTGTTTATTGGAGCAGAATAAAAAGCTGGTGGCATATGCTTCTAGGCAATTACGACCGCATGAGAAGAATTACACTAGTCATGGTCTAGAATTGGTAGCAGTAGTATTTGCACTGAAGCTTTGGAAGCATTACCTTTATGGTGAGAGGGTGGAGATATACATAAACCACAAGAGCCTCAATTATGTGTTCACCCAGAAAGAATTTAACATGAGGTAGGGAAGATGGCTTGAGTTGATGAAGGATTTTGATCTCGTATTACAGTATCACCTGGGAAGGTGAATGTAGTAGAGGATACATTTAGTCGATATCCTACAACGATATACTTGACTATGGATAGGCATATATTGGAGTACTTGGAAAGCTTAGGTATTGATATAGTTATACCGGAAGTAGGACATGTGATGAACTTACAGATTAGATCAACTTTGATGAACAAGGTTCGGGAAGCACGAACACAAGATGAGGGACTTCAGAAGATCAGAGCTCAAGTGGAAGTAGGACTGAGCAGTGACTTTACTATTCATGAGGATAGGTCACTAAGGCATGGTAATAAGCTTTGTGTACCAAGTGGAGGAATTCGAGAAGAGATTCTGCGGGAGGCCCACCAGTCGCAATACTTGATAAACCTAGGAGCAACAAGGATGTACAAGGATCTAAGGATCCACGTATGGTGGTATAGTTTGAAAGGAAAGTTGCCCATTTTGTTTCAAGATGCTTGGTATGCCAGCAAGTCAAAGCAGAGAGACAAAGATCCGATGGATTATTGCAGCCATTATCCATTCTCGAGTGGAAGTGGGAACACATTACGATGAATTTTTTGACTGGATTACCAAGGACGTAGAGTGGAAAGGATGCGATTTAGGATATCGTAGATAGATTGACCAAACCGGCATACTTTATACCTTTCAAGGTTGGGTTGTCGACATAAGGCATGGCAGAGTTATATGTTCAACAAATAGTAAGACTGCATGGTGTTCTGGTGAGTATAATCTCCGACAGAGATTTTAGGTTCACATTACACTTTTGGAGGAGTTTGTAAGAGAGCCTTGGTACGTAACTCATGTTTAGTACGGCTTATCATACGCAAACTGATGGACAATCAAAGCGTACTATTCAGACACTAGAAGACATGTTGTGTACTTGTATGTTAGATTTTAGAGGGTCATGGGATGATCACTTATATTTGGTGGAGTTCTCTTACAATAATAGCTATCAAGCAAGTATAGAGATGCCACCTTTTGAGACGCTCTATGGACGGAGGTGTCGTACCCCTTTGTCATGGGACGACGTGGTTGAGAGATCCTTGTTAGGACCAGAGATGGTTGTGGATGCCGCAGAAAAATTGAAGAAGATTCATGAGCGACTTACATTAGCACAAGATCATCAGAGACATTGGGCAGATAGTCATCGGAGGCCATTATCATTCGAGGTTGAAAATCTCACCGACTCGTCGTACTATTAGATTTGGTAGAAGCGAGAAGCTTAGTCCGAGATTTATTGGACCTTTTAGTATTGTCGACAGAGTTGGAGATGTGGCTTATTGACTGGCATTACCACTCATATAACTCCTTTTCCCAAAAATTTCAAATTATTTATTTATTTATTTATTATATTTTTTATATTTTGAAATAAATCATCTTTTGTCACGACCCGCACCCACCGTGAGGGTACGAGTACGTAACAACGCCCAGCCTACGCCGCAGTGTCGGCGGTAGAACACTGTCCTAGGTCTCAATGCATATAATAGTATAAGACTAAACAGTTTATACTCCCCGAATGGGGGTGACATAGCAGATACAGTCTCAATCACATCTAAGGTAGAGCATGATAAAGATAGATAAAATATGAAATCCAAAAGAGATACAGGAGATAGAAGTCTAAGTGTCTATGATACATAAACCCATAAATACATCTCAAAACTCAATACAGTATTCCACAAAGTAAAATACAACTCCAGACAAAATGAAATAACTACCTAAACAACCTCTAATGTGTCTCCTCTAGGCTAGCAGGCACCTCCAGGCTATCTGTAAAATTTATCAACAGGTCCAGTCAGGACGGGAGCGAGCACAAAACATCTCACGCAGTTCATATCGAGTTAGGAAATATAAAGCATGCAATAGAGTAAAGTACATGAAACGCTGAAAGAAGAATGTATAGAAAACAGTAGAGATTTAATAACAGGAAATATCTAAATATGATAAGTAAGAACTGTAAGGAACATGTGATTTAGAGTACAATCTGGTTATGTAAACGGGCTAGAAAAATGCAATGGTAACTCCATTGTACGTGGGTGTACAATAGACATATACAATAGTTATACAATGTTGTACAATAGAATTTGAGTACATAACCAATTCTACTCCCCCTCCCCAATCAATACACAAGGATCTACTCCAGTTACGTTATCTTATACAATAGTGTACAATGTTATACAATGGATGTACAATGTTATACAATAGTGTACAATGGTCTATCCC
The DNA here is from genome assembly GCA_029216955.1 of Iris pallida. Lineage (NCBI taxonomy): Eukaryota > Viridiplantae > Streptophyta > Magnoliopsida > Asparagales > Iridaceae > Iris > Iris pallida. Next base: position 18,893,077 of record JANAVB010031617.1, read on the forward strand.
TGGGGCTCATGTGATAATGAGAGTACAATATGCACAATGAGTATACAAGGATATGGGTATTCAATAAATACAATATGGAAGTGAAACGCACGTCACAATATGTATTTAGTGAATACAAGGAGATAACATCTCAAAAGAAGATCCATATAGTACCAATCCGTGATAACAGTCGTGTCAGCATCAAGTACAGTAATCTAGAGCAAGAATGTAAATCCATACAAGTATGAAACGGTCAGAGAATGTACTCGCCTGATGTCTGAATGTCCAAAGTAAATATACTGTCCGAGGAGAGGTGTCTGGCTCCTAATTAGAACAGCACAAGTCACAATATGTCCAGAAGGGTAATATAAAGTACTATAATGCATTCTACATGAATCTAGGTCAAGCTAGGCCAAAGTCAGCCCTTGGTCAACTCTGGTCAACTGCACTAGTCAAACTAGGTCAAACTAGGTCATGTCCTAACCCAGTAAGTCTTACTAGGCCTAACCAAGACTATCCTAGCAAGCACACATCAATACAAGGCTATACAAGCCAACATACACCCAACTCTATATAGCATGCAATTATTCAATACTCAAATAGGCAAAAATTCACATTGGATATACACTAGGTAATCTATTACTTTAAGCTATATATGTCTACACATATATAAATATGCATATATTAGTATTCAACATTAGGTCTATAATCATGGCATTTCAAATAGTTATATAAACTTATATATTACAACATAATATGCTAACATATATATAATATACATACATAGCTAAGTTAACTATATTCATAAATACTTATTTAAGAGGCTATGTGTGTGTATGTGAACATGGAAAAGGGGCAAGTGAGGGTTAAATGGGCATACATAGTGTATACATATCAAAGAGTATCAAAGTGTAAGTGAACAATGTGTCAAGTGTGATAGTGTCAACATAGTGTAAGGGGGTACATGAGGTAATATAGGATTTGTGTTAACATAGAACATTACATCTCATTAACTTGTATATTGCATACATTATATCTATTATTACGTTACATTCATGCTTGCATTCATTCATCATTCATTTATTCTCTTGCACTACTATATGCACCATACATTACATACTATGGAACCTACATATTCATTACAAGCCATACTTATACATGCTTACATTAGATAGGATACTTACACCTCATACATCATTTATTTAAACATTTACTCATGCTTGCATTCTCTATTTAGTTACATAATGTATATATATTAACATGGGTTAAAATCAAATAGAACATTATATTACACACAAGGGTGCACAAAATGCATATGCCGAATAGTAACTCCTACTAATAATGAATACTGTACCATCTCAGTATGGATTAAACTCTATTATTAAAGTATGTTATAGATCTATGTGTTAGCTTTCCGAAACTTTAAACGGATCGCGTTTTTGTTTTCGGAAACTCCCGGAATCGCGAAAACACCGAGAACGTATTTGTTTTACGTACAGCTGACACTCAAATAATTCTCCAGAAAGTTACAGAAAGAATTAGGCCTATTAATACATGTTTTTGGAAAGCTAACTTCAATACGCTTCTTTTAAAAAAACGGGAGATTAAACCGAGCTTTGAGCTAGAAGTTATGACATTTCGAAATTAGGGCTGAAATTAAAAACGTGGATACAAAATCATGACGGATTTAGATAGTTTGAGCCAAAAGAATACACAATATATATCCTAATTATCCACAACAATAATATCAATAATAATATGAGGAACCACACTCACAAACTTGATTATATAATCATCATGAACCATTTATTTAATATATAAGTATAGATACACTCTCATTACAATATATATATATAAATCTATATATGTAACATGAACACATCCACAACACAAAGGACACTCCTATGACCTCCAAATGGACACAAAATAGACACAAATGGAGATACAACCATGGGGGTCATTCCTATGGGTTCAAAATAGACTTATATGCATGAGGAAATGAAAAGGAGAAGGGATTTATACCTCCCGGTAGATCGAATCGAAGAAAAACCTTCCCGGAGCGACACCGACACGTAGAGATTCCAAAAGGACACGAACGAGCTCCGAATCCTCCCAAACTTGGGTAGCTTCCTCCTTGACTAGAATGGAGAAGGAAAGAAGAAGATTTGGTGGTGAAATGGAAGGATTTGGTGGAGAAATTGTTAGGGATTGCTCTCTAGAAATTTGGGAAAGAACAAGAGAGAAAAATAGATGGATAATGACAAATGGGAGGCTCAACCCTATCCTTATTGTGGCTGGCCATAAAGGTGGTTTTGTCCTATTAGGAAAAGTCCAAAAGCCCCTACTAACCTATTCTATGAGTATTAGGAAAGGGCTAATTGGTTGGGGCTAAATTAGTCATTCTAAAGTCTCTAATCACACTAACCTTATCCATAATAATTAGTCTAACCTCTAACTAAAATATTTCTATCATGTGGACTAAAATTAATATCATGTGGGCCATGCCTAACTAGTGTGTGGGTCCCTCTAGAGTCAAACTACCCCCGGGTCCCCGTTTCAAGTCGAATTGAGTTAAAATTCGAACCCGACTCAAATAACCCCAAAACAATATCATAAATAATAAAATGATATCAAAATAATTCAAAGAGGTCAAATGCAAAAATATCCTTAGGCCAAAAATGACATTAAAATATCATAATCACATGGTTAGGCTCTAAGTCAAACAGTCTCTAGGGTTTCACTAGCAAAACGTCAAAACCACAAGTCATGAATTTAAATAGTTTAAAATAATTTAAAAATCACTAAAAATCATAATATGAAATAAATATCATTAAATAATAATTACAATTATAAAATTTCAAAATTACCCTCATCTGGAAAACTGGGTGTTACATCTTTGAAACATATAAATGTTAATTTACTATTATTTTGTCATTTCAAAAACTAGTTTTAAAATAAATGGTTTGAAAGTACTAATTTCTTGTAAAAAAATATTTTAGCCTTGAATTTTACTATTATGCATCATAAAGATGTCTATCATTATTTTTGGACTTACAAAACTATTGGCTTTGAAAGTGATTTGAAAAGCATATTTATTTTGATCGATAAAAAGATTTTCATCAAAATTATTTTAAATAAGATTTGATTAACAAAAATATATTTCAAATTATTTGGATGATATTGTTATATTTAAATTACAATGATAACTGTTTATTTGAATTAAGATTTGATTTATACAAATATAATTTAAATTATTTTGAGAGAAATTAATATTGCAATTTGGAATTATATAATTTAAGTTGTTTTGATAACATTAAATATTATTTTAAAGCTACTGGTTGATCGCTTATTTGACTTAGATTTGAAGTCTTATGATTCAAATTATTTCGATAATATTCAATAATGATTTAAATTAATGTTATTATCTACTAGTGAATTTTGATTAGATTATTTTTAATTTTTAATTTTGTTTGATTTAAAATAAAATGGAAGACTTTATCTATTAGGAATCTTACTCCTTATCCAACTAGGGGATTAATCTCCTATATAAGGAGAGCTGCTTATACTTTTTCCTGACATCCCAACAATTCCTCGATCCCAACCAAAAGTACCAAGCATTATTATCAATCATCCCAACAATTCCTCGTGCATCATGTTCGTGTCCACCATCTTTGTACTACTTTCTTTCTTTTATAATTACAGTTCTTTTTTTTCGTGTCAGACATACCCCGACACTTCATTTCAACCCAACACATACAATCAAATTCCAAAACCCTAACCCTAACTGCACCTCGGCTTCGTCTTCTTCCTTCCATGTCTCAGCCACACCCTATCCATAGCATCGTGCTGCCGCCCCTCTACGACTTCATTGGCCGTCCCCAACCCAGCTACACCAAACCTCACCAATAGTCAACACCACCACCGTCTCTTTGGTCTCCACCACCCCGCTTACAACAACACCTCCACGTTTCATGTCGTCCTCCTCAACCACCACCCTGGCTGGCCGACTTTCCTTGTCTATACCACCACCTGGGCCGCTCCGGCCAGTACTACATCAGAAAAAAAACCCCACCTCAGCCACCACTCGGACCGGCCAACCGACATCCACCACCACCATCAAATCCAAGACAAAAAAAACAAAAAAAAGCCAAACACCTATACCTCACAGAAACCTTAATTTTATAATCAACGACCACCAACTTACCAGACCCCCACGGTGGACTTTGACGTGACCGACCCGCTCCACGGTATCGTGCAGCTCAACATCAGAGCCACGTCGATCGACCTACCGACCTCTTCGGTGCCCTGATCAAGAGCAGCCAGTCACCGTCTCTCACAGTCGCGAGTTCTTTGGCTACTGCATCTTATCGAACTAGCCTCCACGCCCGATCAGAGCCCTAGTGTCGTAGCCGAGCTCCACTCCACCGATCCTGTTGATCTCTGGCCATACCTGCACCCGTGACCGTGCCGTCGGGGCCTTGAATGGCCTAGCTCTCCCTCGACACCACCGAGTTCTGAACCCAGCACTGTGCTGGCGCCAGCTGTCCTCCGTCTCTGGAAAGCTGCGCACGCTACTGCAACTCTCCCATGAGAACTCTCTCTCGAACCTCTCCCCGCTTCCTCTCTCTCACTCGCTTCTTCCGACCTCTCCATTCTCTCTTTATTTACTTCATCTCTCCTCTCGTTTCCCTTTTCTAAACTCTCTACCTCACTCATTCATAAGCATTAAAAATAGGAGCAAAGAGAACAACACTTTTATGTTTTATGTTTTATTTATTTATTTATTTATTATATAAATTCTATTTAAACTGTTGTCAGTACTTTTGTATATTAGTATTAGTTTATATTTTTAATTATTTATAGTTAGTGTTTAGTAGTGGCCGGAGTAGGGATCGTGCTTGTTTCATCCGATCACCTGGTTATACACCGTGCGTATTCTCTCGTAGAGCCTTGTACCAACAATGTGGCCGAATATAACACCCTACTGATTGGCCTTCAACTGGCAAAATAACTGAGAGTTGACTATCTTGAAGCTTATGGTGATTCTAAGCTAATAGTTAGTCAGGTTCGAGGGAATTATAAAGTTCGTCATGAAGATCTCATCCCATATCACAAAGCGATGATCGAGTTGGTTTCTACCTTCGTTGGATTCTTTATCGAGCACGTACCTCGATTACAGAATATAGAAGCAGATGCTTTAGCCGGTCTGGCTGCTTCCTTGACTGTCTCTATCAATACTCAACATTCAATCACAGTGTCTGGTCGAGTGTTATTCTGTACGAAAGATGTCTTGCATATTCATCACAGTTATGCAACAGAGACGAACTTCGACATCAGAGACTGGAGATTTCCTTTCATAGACTACACTGTCTATGGAATCCTTCCTGATGACCCGAAGGAAGCAGTGTCTATCCAACGACGATCCCTCAGATTTTACTATAATATAGCTACCAAAATGCTATACCGATGTTCTTACGATGGGCTACTATTATGATGTTTATCAGATACAGAAGCCAAACATACACTACGTGAATCTCACGACGGAATTTGTGGTGCATACCAACCAGGCCCCAAATTACAAGACCGCCTCAGAAGAATGGGTTATTATTGGCCCACGATGATAGCAGATGCTGTTGAATACACAAAGAAGTGCAGGGCTTATCAGTTCCACACTGATTTCATTCATTAACCTTCGGAGTTTCTACCCCCGACGACGATATCTTGGCCTTTTGAAGCCTGAGGTATGGACGTCATCGGCCCAATCAGCCCGCCATCCTCCAGAGGACATCGGTTTATCCTAACTATAACCGATTACTTCTCTAAGTGGGCGAATCTATACTACTCATCGAAGTAAAGACATCAAACATGATCAATTTTGTCAAACATCACATCATCTACAGCTTCGGCCTATCACGCAGGATTATCCATGATAATGGTCCATAATTCGTGAGCCATGCATTCTATCGGTTCTGCGATAAGGATCGAATACAGAATATAGCCTTTACAGCTTACAATCCAGTAGCTAATGGATTAGCAGAAGCCTTCAATAAGACTACCATCAAACTTCTCAAGAAGTTCGTGTCTTCAAACAAGCGCGATTGGAATGAGAAGCTCGAGGAATGTCTTTGGGCCTATCGTACAACGGTTCAGACTCCAACAGGTAGTACGCTGTTCTCTCTGGTTTATGGGAGTGAATCAGTTCTTTCCCTAGAAATCCAGATTCTCTCTTTTCGGGTAGCCTTAGCCAGTGAGTTTACCACCGAAGAAAGCTACCGTCTGCGACTACAAGAGCAGGAAGCGCTAGACGAAAATCTCTTATTAGCTCAACATCGTATTGAGCTATATCAAGCACGTATTTTTAGAGCCTTTAATAAAAAGGTGAAGGAAAGAATCTTTCAAGTTGGTGATTTGGTCTTAGCAGTGAGAAGACCAATGGTCATGACGCATAAGACAAAAGAAAAATTCTAGCCTAAATGGGAAGGTACTTTCGTTATAGAATCAGTAGATTCTAATTGTACGTATCGACTAACCAAGCCTGATGGTGACTTGCTTACGATGCCAATCAACGACAAGTTCTTGAAGAAATATTATGTGTAACCTTCAGCGTTCACAGATACCCGACTTTAATCATGTTAATGTACAGTGCAATATTTACATGATTCAAAAAATCATCTAACTATTATCCGTATTTCAAGAGTCTTGAATATGCCCTGGATAATGGGTCCTCTAAAAATTATCTTCCTATGAACTCTATCCAAACTCGATCTTATGAAAACGGTCACGTCCATATTACCTCTGAACTGTTTCCCAATAATTATTTCCCAGTAGAATAATTAAGAAATGTCTTGCCACGTCCATATAACCTCTGAGCAAAACATTCGTAAAAGATAATCATGTCTATATTACCTCTGAATTATCTACTGACTCCTACTTAATGTTATATATCCGTCCACGTCAATATTACCTCTGGTCAGATATAGAACATCCCCTGCTATTATGTCCACACTACCTCTATTAGCAGTTTCTGTCAACTTATTATCTATGTTCGAGAATCTTGAATATAAAACAGATAATAAGTCCACATCAAATTCACCAGCTGAATACCCACCAGAAATATCCCTACTATGTCCACACTACCTCTAGTTCTGATATTTCACAAACTGCATTCTTGAGTTTCGAAAGCCAAAAGATTTTTTTATTAAAAATGTCTCTCAAAAAGCAGAGAAAAGAAAAAGATACAAGAGTCTTTACAGCTCAAATGAGCCAATTACAAAGAAGATTTAACGGGTACACAACCGCTTGATGCTATCCCTTAATGCCGTTATCAAAGTCTGAGACTTGACAGTGGCACGACGGCGTGCTTCTTCCTGCCGAACGCCTTCATCCTTGAAGGGGATCAACTTTATGTGCTCCCCCTCCAACTTCACCAGCTGTTCTTTCAACTGGTATGAAGTTGTGGCAGTCACAGCAGCCTGAACCGTATAGTCTTTCTATTCAGACGCGACTGTCCTTAAGCTGGCCTCTAGTTGGGCAATCTCTTTGTGGATCTGTACAATGTGATTGTACTTTTCAGTGATCTGGGCGGCCAACTTGTTCTTCAAAACAATACGAGCATCATTCGCGGCGTTGAACTGTTCATATTGATCGGCTAACTCACTGATCTCCTTAGCAAGGGCATCCTTCCTTGCTTGGAAAGAAGCTTCCTCCTCCGTAAGAGCCACAACCAAAGCCGCATCTTCTTCAAGAAACAACGTGGTTGGACTATGTTGCTTGGCTTTCCGGAATTTGGCCACCTGGTCCTCCAGATAATTCAGAACTTTCTTCAGACCATTAGCTCCCTCCTCGTAGCCGGCGATGCTCTCAAGGGCCATCACTTGTCATTCAGTAATAGCCTTTACAGGTCCAAAGGCGGTATTCCGATTCAGGACTCCAGGAAGCTTCACTTTCATGATAGAGTAGAAAGCTTTGACAACTTCCTGGGCCATCTCGTCATCTTCGGAAGAGGTCGTTGGGGAGAAAGCCTAATGGGGATCTTCCGCTCTAGGAAGAGACGCTTGATAAGAAGCCGAACCTGACAAAGAAATAATATATCTTTCGGTGACATAAAGGAAAAACCTGAAAGTGTGCGAAAGAGTTGTAATTTTGTACCTTCTGCTTGCTCAGCACCAACTTGGATTAGGTCATCAGCCCTGATTACAAGGGAACCAAGAGCAGGCCCAGGTTGCTCAAGGAGAATAATGTCAAGGCCCCAAGCAACATCAGTCTGTATATCTTTCATGGCCCCAGCAGGACCTAGAGCAGATTCAGTAACAGCCCCCTCAGTGCGCTGTTCAACCTCCTTTTTTGCAGCCGATGCCGGCTTACCAATAAATTCCTCTATGCCAGCGATCCCAGAGGAACCAGGGACAACCTCTTGTCCTACCCCAGTGTATTAGGCTACCTCTGCATATTGTTTTCTCTCATTATTTACAAGGGAATATATGATGGCAGTCAGCCTCACGAGGAGTATACAAAATCGAAGGCGAAAAATCTCATCCGATGTAAAGCACAATGATAACATACCCGTGGGAGGGTGAGCCAATTGAACTTGATTTTCGTCGAACTCCTTCATTAAAGCCCCGATCTCAGACATAGCCCCAAAAGAGATATTGTAGGAGGGACTGGCTTTCTGGTCGCCATCGTAGTCCAGGCCTTCGCCCTGGTCATCCCTTGACTCAGCTCCTTCACTACCAGAATAAGTCATTTTAGCGACGCCTAAAGACGTCGCTAAAATGCCTAAAGACGTCGCTAAACCAGTTTAGCGACGTATTTAGCGACGTCTTCCTCTTGTCACGGAAACCTTAGTCGGTGTTTGGGAAGACGTCGCTGATCGTCGCCAACACCGACGTTTACCGACGCAAGGATACGTCGGTAATATACCGACGTTTATCGTCGTTTCGTTGATGAAATAGTGACGTTTATGATGTCGCTATACGTCGGTATTCCCTGAAAAAATTATCGATATTTTTGATGTCGCTATGCGTCGGTATATAGTACCAACATTTTTGATGTCGCTATACGTCGGTATATCCTGGGAAAATGAGGTAAAATCCTGAGATATTTACTGACATATTACGATGTTTACCGATGCATACCGACAAAACAGACATCGCTATACGTCGGTAGCCTGGCAATATATGCCAGTTTAGCGATGTCTACCGACGCAATGTGCCGTCGGAAAGCGTCGGTAAACGTCGGTAGACGTCGCTAAATTTGAAAAAAATAAATTACAGTATGAAGTTTTCTCCACAGAAGCATTTTCTTCCTGCAGTTTAATCTGAAACACAATACACAAGCACATTTTATCCCTGGGTTCGCTGACCCCTTTGGTGGAATAACAACACCGGTAAATTAACATCCAAATGAAACGAATAACAACATAAAATAACTAAAGTCCACACAACATATATAAACCAATATCCAAATTGTCATGGGTCTACACAATCAATTACCAATGTATCTGTACAACCAACAAACAAGTGTCACAAACGAATACAAAGAAAAACAAGTACTCAAACACTCAATACAAATAGTCCTAACTCGGACTACTGGGAATTTGGAGCAGGCGAGGGCACGCCGCGATGAAGGGCTAAGAAAAGCTCATATTCCTTCTGTGAAATCGACACCGATGAAGGAGGTAGTGACATCGGTGGAGTTGGTGTTGATGAAGAAGGCAGTGGCGCCAGCGGAGTCGACGACGATGAAGGCGCACCCGAAGGACGATAGCGCTCCAATGCTGCAAGTCGCTAGTGGTATGAATCCATGGTAGATAACATTCTATCACTGCTATCAGCCACCGAATCCTGCACCAATCTCAACCACTCGCCCATGGTCATCTGCGATGCCTGCAGATTAATACGCTGTACTCCGTCGACACTCTAAGATCGGTAACGCTCTGCTCTATCCGCTCAGTTACTGGAGCTCCATAATGCTGCGGTCGAGCACATCCAATCATGCTATAAGCGCAGGCTCATCCGACTGGTGCTGATACTGGTCCTGAATCCGTTGTAGCAGCTCATCCCGGAGAGACTCCATCATCTGGTGGACTCGGGCAGACTTCTGGGACGGCTATGGACCATGCACACTAGCGGGGGATGCCCTAGAGAACTGGCTCACAACTAGGGAGCCATAGGACCCCGTTACCGTAGTACGTACCCCTACGGAGGCCACCAGCGGCGATCATCTACAGATCGTCCACTGACGGAGCTTGAGTGGGCTGCGAGGAAGTACCGACCTCTCCCGCAGTAGGTGCACTAGCAGTCGCCCGGTCCCGAAGCCTCTGATACTCGACCTAAAAAGTATGGATAGTACTCTATGATATCTAATTTCTAATTAATTACTTATTATTACTAACTACATGAATATTTATTTGCATGCATATTTACTAAGTTATATTAAAATTAACACGAAGTATTATAATTAACAAATAGTATTGTAATACTTACATAGGCAAGCTGGGCCCTCTCGTCAATAAGGCCTTCGCCCTTCCGATGGGTAGCCAGGAAGACGGTCACCATGTCGGCGTTACTGACCTTCCTTACCTATAATTAAATATATTGTCTTAGTAATAATTTATCGGATTTGTATTAAAATAATATTTCTGAAAGAAAAATACATACCAGACGACGAAAATGTTTCGTCATCAGAATCGACCCACCGTACCACTTCGAGGCATGCTGTCTTGCCGCCTTGGCCTTCTCGGACTTTTCCTTGTACCTTGACTCGTTGAATCGAGCCTTCATCGTATCCCACTGATCAGGGGTGATCCAACCTTGGATCGACTTTTCGGCACGATCACGAGCCTTTTGATCATTGATAGCGTCGCGGATCAGCTTAGCAGCGACAGCAGGAAACATCCCCTCGATCAGCTTGGCCCGGTACCGTGGATAGAAAAACATATCCTAGAAGAGTACGTAAACCAAATATTTTTCAGTAATATTTAATATGCATAAATCAAATGATTCATGTTAAAAGAAAATATATTTTAACCTTGAAGCGCGCAAACCAGTAGGCCTTCCTATCGTCCGGAGCATTCGAGTAGTTTATCCAAGGACCCCCATAATTTTGCCTCAGGAGCTGGCTTAGGCGTCTCCATACCAATGGGGGACGATATCTATACAGACATATTATATTAATGAGAAAAGTTAATTTATGATAAACACAGAAAAAATGACAAACCAAAATACTTACTTTGTACCGTCGGCCCAGATCTCCGTCCTCATCTCCTCCGGAGGTCCGCAGGCATCATCTGTCTGATACTGGTCGGCCGTCGGTACAACCTCCTCCATCTCCTCATCTTCCTCCATCGTCATATCAGTAGGAGGAATGCTACTTTCGGGAGCAGTCTCAGGCCTGGAACTACTCATCCCAAGAGATATGCCACATAGCATCGTGGCGGGCGGAGCTACTGTCCGATACACAGGAGTACTAGGCAACGATGATCCAGAGCCGGTACCAGTATGAGGTACCGAAGAAGAACCCCGTCCTCTAGCAGTACCACTAGTAGGTACCGAATGAGTACCCTGTCCTCTGCCAGTATTAGTACCCCGTACCCCATGTCGGAAAATACGAAACGATCTGCGACGACCTGTCATGCCTGATAACAACTTATGATGAGATACAGCAAAGACAACAAATAATAGAGACTAGAAATATGAAAGTGCAACAAAGACAAGATAATAACCAAGACAACATATGATGGTATATTTTACAAGAAATATCTAAGTCCAGATAGTACATTCAGATAATAACCAAGACTAGATAATAACCAACTCGACATAATAAGAAAATGAAAGTACGTCTCTCTCAATCATCTTCAGAATAATCATCTTGTTCGTCTTCCTCGACCTCATCTTCCTCCTCATTTTCACTTTCATCTTCGCCTTCGTCGGCTTCGTCTTCCTCTTCGGATAATTCTACATCTTTTACATTATGTGTCGTGTAATGCATAACTTCCGTGGAGTCCATATCAACAATATTGGTTGCAAGAGGTAGCTCGTCCTCCTGATAAGCTTTTTCGTCAACATCAAAAGTATCTCTAGCTTTAGTCTTGCATACTGCCCACCAGTCAGACTTCGTTGCTCCCCATCTCGGATAAGCTGTGAAGTACACGAGCTGAGCTTGAGTTGCTAGGACAAATGGTTCATAGCCTTGATATATACGCTTGTAGTTTATATCCACAAGATCATGCTTGTCAATTTTCCAACCTTGATTTTCAGTCGGATCGAACCATTCACACTTGAACAATACGATCTTTGCAGGTTCTCTGTCATAATTATACGTCAACTCTACAATCTCTCGCAAGATGCCAAAGAAATCATTTCCTGGATCGACATCTTTGTAGTTTGAAGATTTGATACACAAATAACTATTTTTCGTGGAATCAAAATCCAGGAAGCTGTCTCTGATCGGAGCATTTGTCGACTTGAACCGAAAGCCATTGACACAGTAACTTGGCCATATTTTAACAAAAGTAATTGGTCCCTTTGCAAGAGTTCTAATTAATTCAATCTCGGGTGAAATTAGACGATCGACCTGAATACCAAAGAAGAGATAGTAAGTTATTTATTGTGCAGTTGCATTAAAAGAGGCCAGTAATTACCGGGGTGCTTACATATTCGCTCAACCGAGAAGAAAAATGACGTCTTATTTCTTGTTCTAATGTTTCGTCTGTTAGGTAGGGTCTAACCGAGCTCAACTCAGCATTATATGTGCTGAAAAACAACGAAGCAACCGCCGATTAGTACAATAATATTAGCTTATACTATTACATTGAGATGACATAAACTCATCATTAATTACTTACCCCTCTAGCTTCTCCACTTCTTCCTCATCGCAATTGAGTAATACATACAACTGAGCAGCCCTTAGCTCTTCATTATTCAAATATCTCTTCTTTATTTTCCCCAATGGCTTTCCGGACGCATTGAATACTTTCAGTATTCCATCATTAGATTCTTGATAACCGTCGTCGTTTCTCGAAGCCCTCATTCTATTCGTAGCAACATGAGGTTTGAAATACGTCGAGCAGAAGTTTGTAATCTCCTCGAGATATAGGCTTCACAAATAAAACCCTCGACCCGAGCCTTATTTTTTACCTTCCTCTTTAGGTGGTTCAAATGCCGCTCAAACGGGTACATCCACCGATAACCAACGGGCCCACCAACACGTGCCTCGTAGGAAAGATGAATTGGCAAATGCTCCATGGAGTCGAAGAATCCAGGAGGAAATACCTACTCGAGCTTGCACAGTGTTACCGTAATATTGTTCTCCTACTTTTTTAGACGATCGACGAGCAACTTACTAGAACAAAGATCTCTGAAGAATATGCTAAGCTTGGTCAATGGATCCCAAACAACCGGGGGTAAGAATTCCCAAAATGCAATCGGAATTAACCTATCCATGAATACGTGACAATCATGGGTCTTCATACCTGTCAGTTTGTTCTCCTTGAGGTCGACGCATCTTCTCAAGTTAGAAACATACCCGTATGGAAATTTCAGACCTTGAATCCACCTACAAAGTCTCACTTTATCCACCTTCTCCAGTGAGAAAATTGCCTTAGGCTGCTTCAACTTTCCATTCCCGTCCTCTATCAAATGCAATGCAGGACATCTACATATTTATTTCAAGTCCAATCTAGCCTTTGGATTGTCTTTCGTCTTCCCCTTTACGTCCATTATAGTATTAATTAAGTTGTCAAATACATTCTTCTCGATATGCATGACATCAAGGTTATGTCTAATCATGTAACACCCAGTTTTCCAGATGAGGGTAATTTTGAAATTTTGTAATTATAATTATTATTTATTGATAATTATTTCATATTATGATTTTTTGGTAATTTTTAATCATTTTTAAACTATTTAAAATTATGACTTGTGATTTTGTCATTTTACTATTGTTTGGTTTTAATTTCGAGGAATTTGTCACCCCCAGTTTTCAGGAATAGGAGTATTTTTGTCATTTTGTATTTTTGAAATATTTTAAAATTTATTTTATTATTTATGATATTGTTTTGGGGTTATTTGAGTCGGGTTCGAATTTTAGCTCAATCCGACTTGAAATGGGGACCCGGGGTAGTGTTGACTCTAGTGGAACCCACACACTAGTTAGCTATGGCCCACATAATAGGAATATTTTAGTTAGAGGTTAGACTAATTATTATGGATAGAGTTTGGTTATATTAGAGTTTTTAGAATGACTAAACTAGCCCCGACTTAAACCCATTCCTAATATTTAATTAAATAGGCCAGTGGGGGCATTTTAGACATTGTAAATATGTAGAAATCAGCCATGTATGGTTGGCCCTAGCTTGGGGTTGGAGAGGGACTCATGTTATTTCCTTCCACTTCATTTTCCCCTCTCTAGTTCTTCCCCAAATTTCTAGAGAGCAATCCCTAATCATTCCTCCACCAAATCCTTCCATTTTCTCACCCAATCTTCTTCCTTCCTTCTCCATTCAAGCCAAGGAAGGAGCTACCCAAGTTTTAAGAGATTCGGAGCTCGTTCGTGTCCGTTTGGAATCTCTACGTGTCGGTGTCGCTTCGGGAAGGCTTTTCTTCGATTTGATCTACCGGGAGGTATAAATCCCTTTTTCTTTTCATTTCCTCATGCATATATGTCTATTTTGAACCCATAGGAAATACCCCCATGGTTTTGTGTCCATTCGTGTCCATTTCGTATCCATTTGGACACTTGTGGAGGTGTCCTATGTGTAGGATCGTGTCCTAATGGAAAAATCCCTATTGGACACTTGTTTTTATATATATATATATATATATATATTGTGTGAATATTGTTTTAGATATTTAATCTCAGTTTTTATGTAGTCTAGAGATTTGTTCTTTTGGTATCATAGTGTATCATATTCTAGTTACCTATTTATTGAATATATATGGATTATATATATGCCATTCTCTCTATATATATATGTATATATATTTGGCTTATATATATGTATATATATCATGGTGTGTTGTGTGCATTATTGTGTTTGAGTAGGTGTAGGATTCGGCCAAGGGTAGGGAAAGAATTGGTATGTTGTTAGAGTGTGAGAGATTGAGATGTGTATGTATAGAAGGTGTTTGAGGAAATGGTGGAGTTGGTGTTGTATTTGTGTGTGTGTTTTTGTGTTGAAGAATAGAGAGAGTTAGAATGGAGTTTGAGTGGGAGATGGGAGGAGTGATTGTGAGAGAAATAGAGAGTGATATAGGGGAGGGGAAGAGCTGTGATTACACCTGCTGTTTAAGCAGCCATAAGGCTGTGCAAACAGTCCTATAGCTGTCCCCAATTAGCCTAAAACCTGTCCTCCATAACCAGCCTTAGCAGTCCAAACCAGTCCCTAAAACTTGTCCCATATTTCAGCCTTGTTCAGTCCCTTAACCAGCCCCAAAACCAAGCCTTAAGCTGTCCCTAAACCAGCCTATTCAGTCCCCTACAATCAGCCCTTAGCAACCCCAAGACAGTCCCCTGCATGACAGTCCTAAAACCTGTCACCAAGCTCCTCAAAATCAGTCCTACTAGCTGTCCAAAACAGCCCCAACCCAGCATTGTTTTAGCCCACATCCACCACCATCAAAATAGTCCTAAACCAACCCTTGTACAACTCTACATTTCAGTCCCCTTGCTCCCATTAACAGCCACATACACAGCAGTAGCTGCTGTCCCCATGGACAGCAGCTGTAGCACCACAAACCAGTCCTTGTTTAACTCCATTTAGCCCTATATTGGCCCTTAGGTTCAGCCATAAAACCCCACACATAATACCCTATATCAGTCCCCTTAGCAAGCTACATAGCTGCCCAACTTAGTCCAAATTCCAGTCCCCAAACCTCTCCATATCAGCCCACATATCAGCCAATACATGCCCAAATGACATCCCCTTGATACATCCTTAACACCATCAAATTTCAGTCTAATACACCCTCATGAACCCCCACTTAACAACCCATAAACCCCTGTCCACAACAGCCACATTTCAGTCCAGAAATTCACCATAAAATAGTTCCCTTAAACCATACTTTACTGTCTCCAAATTGCTACTTAACAGTCCAGTTTTAGTCCTTATGATGGCTGTCATTAACCCCACAAATTTCAGTCCTGCACAGCCTAGTAGCAGTCCCTTATCACCCTTTGAACACCCCTACATAGCCCCCACAATCAACCCCTTGGACTGTCCAAATTCACCACAAACCAGTCCCCATCTAGCCTATATTGGCTGTCCAGATTTTACCTATAGATGGCTGTCCTTAACACCTAGATGGCTGTCCCCATTTAGCCTATAAGCTACCCCAAAAATCAGTCCATTTGATGACCAACTTCAGTCCTATTGGCTGTCCAAAATGGACAGCCATGTACCCCATTTCAGGCCCCTAAACCCAGCTACTGAAATGCCCAAATTCAGTCCTAAGCTAGCTCCTATGAACCACCACATATCAGTCCTAATTTGTCCCCATAACAGCCCTAAAACAGCCCTTTATAAGCTCTACCAAATCAGTCCAATATATGCCCATGTGTGTGTGTGTGTTTGTGAGAGTTAGTGTGTGTGTTTGTGAGAGCTTAGGGTGTTATGAGCCTAGGTGTGTATGTGTATGTGAGCCTATATATATGTATTTATATATGAGTTTAGATATGTATTTATATATATGAGATTATATACGTATTTGTGTGTGTGTGAACCTATACTCATGTAGGTGAGTAAGCTATGGGATGTGTGTGTGTGTCTAGATATGGGAATATAGGTGAGTATAGATATATGTATCTATATACCACATGTATGTGAGTGTTTGGATAAATGGGAAAATTGTATATGAGGTAAAGGTAAGGTAATGGGTAAATGACCAACATGTGGTCTAAGATGAGTTAGATACCTAGGAAACCTATGTATCTTGGTAGGTAACCCTTAGATAGGATAGTATCTAACTACCCTAGGAAACCTAGGCTATTATCTTGGGTATTAGCGGGGTTTTCTTTGTATTGGACAAGGTATCGGGATTACCTTGGTAAGGGTAATATAGGTATTTGAGTTTAGAGTCTAAGATAGGATCAGAACTTGATTCCCTTGGTTGGTAATGATCAAATATAGTGCTCATAGACTAGTTTTGACGTCGGTGGACCATTTTGACCAAAAGTCAACAAAAGTCAACCGAAAGTCAAACTTGGCCTTTAAGCGACTAGATTTGACCAAAACCAAACCAGAGTTGACCAGTTGACTGAAAGTCAACAGTTGGTCAACATTAGACTAGTTTGACCCAGGGTTGACTTCGTGTTGAGTTGACTTTTTGACCAAAAGTCAACTGTAAATCAACCTTGACCCCGTTTGACCTAGTTTGACTTGGATTGACTCCCAGTGATTTGGTATGACCTAGTATGACTCAGTTTGACCTAGACTGACCTAGATTCATTTAGAATGCATTAAATTGCATCTTATTATCATTTTAGACTCATAGTGACTTGTACTGTTCTATAGGAGACATACACCACTCCTCGGACGGTATATTCTCTTTAGACACTCAAGATATCAGGCGAGTACATTCTCTGACCGTTTCATACTTGTCTAGATTTATATTCTTGCTCTAGATTATTGTACTTGATGCTGACACGATTGTTATCACGGATTGGTACTATATGGATATTCTTTTGAGATGTTATCCCCTTGTATTCATTAAATACATATTGTGATGTGCGTTTCACTTACATATTATATTTATTGAATACCCATATCCTTGTATACTCATTGTGCATATTGTACTCTCATTATCACATAAGTTCCAGGGATAGACCATTGTACACTATTGTATAACATTGTATAACTATTGTATAATATTGTACATCTAATGTATAATATTGTACATCCATTATATAACATTGTACACTATTGTATAAGATAACGTAACTAGAGTGGATCCTTGTGTATTGATTGGGGAGGGGGAGTAGAATTGGTTATGTACTCAAATCCTATTGTACAACATTGTATAACTATTGTATATGTCTATTGTACACCCACGTACAATGGAGTTACCATTGCATTGTCCTAGACCGTTTACATAACCATATTGTACTCTAAATCACAGTCGGCTTACAGTTCTTACTTATCATATAGATATTTCCTATTATCAAATCTCTACTATTTTTCATATACATTCTTCTTTCAGCGTTTCATGTACCTTACTCTATTGCATGCTTTATATTTTCTAACTTGATATAAACTGCGTGAGATGTTTTGTGCTCGCTCCTGTCCTGACTTGACCTGTTGAAAATATTACAGAGGATGAGGATGAGGCCTGCGTAGACACCTACTATGGGACAGCTGTAGATGGTTCTTGTGACCCAGATTTCCAGTCGGATCCCTAGCTATAGAGACTGAGGCTCCCTAGTCTAGGTTTTTGCTATTCTATCATTTGAGATCTGGATTGTGTAGGATCGTTGAGCACCTCTAGAGGGGGGGGTGAATAGAGTGCATGTGTGCAGCGGAAATATAATCACCAATTAAAAAAATTTAAACTATGGCAGATATGTAAGAGACAGTAAATAAAGATAGGAGAATCAAACTCAGTGACACAGCGATGTATACTGGTATCCCTCTGAGAGGACTAATCCAGTCTCGAGTACTCTTGCTCGATGTTAATCCACTATGGCACAAGCTTTAACTGAGAGCTTGCAATCTCTTACAACACCGTGCTTGGTGACAAGCGCACGACCAGCTTCACAACATCGTGCTTGGTGGCGAGCGCACGACCAGCTCCACAACAGAAAAGTTGTTGAAACTTGAACGACCTCTTACAACTCTTGAGTAACCAAAAGACTCTAAATCAACTCTGATAGTACTAGCTTTTGGCTAAGAGATGTGTAGGTGAGATTTGAAAATCTTAGATCGTTTAGAAAACACTTGAATAGTAGAGAAGAGAAGATGAAGAATGAATTGATGATTTGAAGTGAAAAGTTCTTCTTTATTTATAGGTGTTTTCACCAACCGAACTCGGGCAGAACTCGGACAGAGTTCGGGTGCAAATATCTCGCAAAATAGACGTTGCTCGCAGATTTGGAGGCAACTGAAGTTTGAATACAAACTGACCGAACTCGGTCAGAGTTCGGACCGAACTCGGGCCGAACTCGGCTAGGAGTTCTGTCAGGAGATATTTTAAAAATCTTTTGTAAAAACAGTTTTCAAACTGGTTTTTGGTTATTTATAAAATCATTTGAAAAGAATATTTTCGAAATTTGTTTTTGAAATATTTGAAACCGAAAATACGAAAGGGTAAAAATAGGATTCTAGAAAGGAGGACAATTTTAACCCTAAGCCAGTATTACCATAATTGATTTTACAAAGTAATTCCTAGACTCAATAAAATGTAAAATACAGAATAAAAGTAGAAAAGAGTCTTCAGAAGATTTTGATTTATGCAGTACATCGTCCGTTGAATATTATTTCATGCATCTTGAAATAGTTAGCAGTATTTTCTATATTTTGTGTATTGACTAAAGTATATGTTGATTATCGAAATCGGGTGTGACCGTGGAATGGGCCAACAATCTCCCCCATTTTGATAATTGACAAACTTGAGTCTATACCAAAATATATTTATATCAAATAGAACAAAATAATAAAGATACCTGAAAATTGAGAAAAAATTTTTGTTTTGGATTCTTGCGTTTGGTATATACTCTTTTTCTCCCCCTTTGTCAAGTAGTAAAATGAATAGGCTCCCCCGTAAACCATGAAGCCAATAATAGAATAGACAAGACAAAGTGAAGTAAAAAGAAGTAATCACAGCATAGACAACTGGAATAAAATGAACTATAATAAACTAAAATATCATAGAGGTTCCACTAATAATCCAAAGAAAATACAACTGATAAAGTCTAACTGAAACAGTTTAGACATGAAATAAAATAAAACTACTACATAAACTGCATCAACTAATCAAAACGAAATCCACTATCCCATGGCTGAATCTACATCACATCGCTGGGTCGTCCGCACCGGGAGGATCATGAAGAAAATAAGCAGTGGTCGGGTCGAAATACTGAAAAGTGACCTCATCAGTAAAACGAGGACCAGGGAAAGCCGGGTGTGGAAGGATAGTGAGTGGACGGACTGGATCCTAAACCAGGCTGTAGTGGAGATCGGCAATACTGTTTCTCAGCACCTGGGCCTGAAAAATGTGCCGGAACTCGGAGTCCTGATAACGTTGCGTGGAAACGGCAACGAAATCATCAAACCGCTGGTAGAATGCCTGATCAAGTCCTGGGGCAGGGGCCGGAGCAGGATGAGCATCAGCTAGATGGGCCTCAGCATCAGCAGCTAGGACAGCAGGAGCAGCACCAGGAGGTTGAGGAAACCGACGAGAGCGAGTCAACTCAACAGGTGGAGAAGAAATGGCACACGTTTCAAGATCAATCTCAAAACGTCGAAATATACTAGCAAGGTGCATAGGAAAGACTAGGTTCCTACCTGCATTCTTGCAGTTGAGCATCCAAGACATCATAGTTTTTGGAACGGAGAAAGGAATTCCAAAATGAATGTGATAAAGAGCAGAAAGTTCCAAAAATGTAACTTCATCGGTAGAGCCTTTCTTCGGAAGAAGGGCCGAGAAAATCATACGATGAAGCTCGTAAAAAGTTTGGTTTAGATGTCTAGAAAAGATTCTCCGGGGAGGAGGAGTAGGGTGACAAATCAATTCCCTAAAGGAAGCTAAAGTAACATCGGCAGGGAATTGAACATGGTGGATGTCAACAAGTGCATCACCAAGATCAGGAACGTGAAAGTATTCACTGATATCGGTGGCGCTAAATTCTAATTCCTGTCCAGCAATGCAGGAATAGAAATTCCCGTTCTGTTTTACTTGCAAATTGCAGTAAAACATATGGACTGCATTGTCGTAAATGCTATCTTGGACCTCGAAAAAGTCACGGAATCCAAGTTGATCAAAAACAGGAGCATATTCAAAGAAAGTTGTAAAATTGACGAAGGCTCCAGCACAAATACGACAAAGAGAGAAAGAATCAAACCAGAGATCGGAGAAGTCTTTGTCGGAAAACAAAATGCTATCATATTCCTCGGGATCTCTAGGTTTGGCTGGACTAAAGAGACTTGCCGGAGTGTAGTCGGATGAGGAGGAAGCACCTTGAGAAGAATTTCCTCGTTGACGTTTCGGAGCCTTGAGGAAGAAGATTGCCCACTTGAACTTGTCGATTCCTTGCAAAGAAGGAGGAGGAAGGATTTCTAGTAGGAGATGGAAGTATTCCACGTTTTGGTGTAGAGAAAAAATGGAAGAAAGGATGAATTAAATAGGTGCTAGGGCCGGCTGTTCGGTTCTGGAACCATCACAGCGCCGACCGAACTCGGTCCGAATTCGGTCCGAACTCGGTCAGAGTTCGGGCCGAGTTCGGCCACTTGCATTCCCGAGACAGTCAAAGCAGTCAGGTAAATAAAGACTGTAAAAAGTAATATTTGACTGGTTTATTATATAACTGCTATTATTTTCGGGTTAACTATAGGGGTTGTCCCAGCTAACGGTGGTTCACCGGGGAACTCTTAAGTACCGCTTCGCTTCGACCGTAGCCGTGGTGACAGACATACCCTTTGTAAGTTTGTCCCCAAAAATAATGTTCATTAAATAATAAATTATCAAGTTATAAATGCAGGTTTAATTACCATATGTTTTAAGAGTCCGAGAATTCAAGAATGCCGAGCTCACGCCTCAAGATGTTAAAACGGTCTTCAGCCAATGGTTTAGTGAAAATATCAGCTAGTTGATGTTCAGTATCAATAAATTCTAAGCAAATATCCCCGTGTTGTTGATGATCACGTAAAAAATGATGTCTAACTTCTATGTGCTTTGTGCGTGAATGACAGATAGGGTTCTTAGTCAAATTAATTGCACTAGTGTTATCACAATAAATAGGAACATTTGTATAGTGCAGATTGTAGTCCTCTAAGGTTTACTTCATCCACAAAATTTGAGCACAACAGCGTCCTGCGGCGATATACTCAGCCTCAGTTGTTGATAATGCTACTGAATTTTGTTTCTTGCTAAACCAAGAGACTAAGGCCTTTCCTAAGAAATGACATGTGCCACTGGTACTTTTACGGTCCACTTTGCATCCAGCAAAATCCGCATCCGAGTAACCTATACGGTCAAAGGATTTGGTTTTGGGATACCATAAGCCAACTGTAGAAGTTCCTTTAAGGTATCGGAAGATACGCTTAACGGCACTAAGATGTGATTCCTTAGGGTTTGTCTGATATTGTGGACATATGCAAACACTAAACATAATATCAGGGCGACTAGCAGTTAAATATAATAAACTACCAATCATACCTCGATACTTACGCTGATCAACAGGTTTGCCACTTTCATCAGTATCAAGCTTTGTAGATGTAGCCATGGGAGTTCCAATTGGCTTTATATTTTCGAAGTCGTACTTCTTCAGTATGTCCTTCGTGTACTTGGCTTGGTTGATGAATGTTCCGTTTGAGTGTTGTTTGATTTACAATCCTTTCACAAGGCTCTTCTCAGTTCCTGCATCTTCGAAACTTTTATCAGTTCTTGCCTCTTGGGTAGGATCTTTCTCAGAACTCTTTTTTGTCTTTGTAGGTGCATCTTCATCATCACTGTCGCTAGATCTATGACTATTCAACTCATCAAAGGTAACATTAATACTTTCTTCAACAATCAAAGATCTTTTATTGAAAATTCTATATCCCTTACTCTTAGCAGCATATCCGAGAAATATCCCGTCATCTGCTTTGGAGTCGAACTTACCCAAGTTATCCTTGGTGTTCAGGATGAAACAGCGACAACCAAAAACTTTAAAATAAGAAATGTTTGGAATTCTTCCAAACCAAAGCTCATATGGTGTTTTTTTCGAGATAGGTCGAATTAACATCCTATTTAAAATATGACAGGCTGTACTAACAGCTTCTGCCCAAAAATATTTAGGAAGATTATGCTGATTAAGCATGACTCTAGCCATTTCGCTTAGAGTACGGTTCTTCCGCTCCACAACACCATTCTGTTGGGGAGTTCTAGGACAAGAAAATTCGTGGTAATATCCACTATCATCACAAAACTTTTTGAAATAAGAATTTTCGAATTCGCCACCATGATCACTTCAGATACGACTAATCATGAAGCCTTGTTTTGTACCTTTTTACAAAATATCTGAAATTCAAAAATAGCATCACTTTTGTTTGATAAAAAGTAAACCCATGTAAAACAAGAGAAATCATCAACAATGACAAAAGCATAGAGTTTACCGCCAAGACTAGCGATTCTACTTGGACCAAATAAATCCATATGAATTAACTGCAAAGGTCTCGAAGTACTTACAGCGTTGATGGATTTAAAAGAAGACCTATGTGCTTTGTTCTTTTCACAGTCAGCACATACCATGTCTCTCTTGAATGGAATTTCTGGGAGTCCTTTTACCAACTTCTTTGTGTTCAGACGTGAGATAGTATCCATGTTTGCATGTCCTAGTCTCATGTGCCATAGCCAGCTTTTATCTTGATTGGCTACTAGGCACCTTCCTGCATTATTAGTATTCTCCAAAAAGAAAACATAAATATTGTCTTCTCTAATCCCTTTATATACGGGATCACCAGATGACATATCATATATGGTACATTTATCTTTCACAAAATTGATACCATAACCATTATCTGCCAAATGACTTACGCTCAATAGGTTATGTTTCAATTCAGTTACTAGACAAACATCCTTTATTATTGGGTAAGGAGAAATACCTACAGTACCATTACCTATAATATCACCTCTCAAGTTATTTCCGAAGGAGACGTATCCTTCTTTCTTCATCGATAGTGTAGCGAATAAAGATGCATCACCAGTCATGTGTCGCGAACATCCGCTATCGAGGATCCATTTGCTTCTAGCATAAGAGAGTTGAGGGTCCACCTACAAAACAAGTAGATGAATCCTTTGGTACCTATTTTCTGAAGGGTCCATGCTGATTAGCTTTAGGTCTCCAGACTAAAGTATGGTTATTAACAAGCTTTCTTGCAAGACAATATTGTGATATGTGTCCGTGTGTACCACAATAAGTGCAAGTCAGTTTAGAACCAGATGTGGTTAAAACTGTGTTCACATGCTTGTTTGGTTTCTTGGAGAACCTATAAGTGAAAGCATAATGATACTCGTGTTTCTTCTGTGCTTTCTTGTTTTTAGTCCTCTTAGGTGTATGCTTTGCATTAGGACTAAAATTAGGCTGTGTCACAGGCATTTCCTGTTTGCCTAACTTGATTTCTAACTTTTTAGAAATCGCAATAGACTCTTCATATTTAGCAGTCATAACTGAGAGTCTCTGTTCTGTTACTAAGTGCATCCTCTTCTCTGTGTCATACAGTTTTTGCATCTTACCATAATCTCTTTCTTTCTTTTGAATAGTGAGGATAGCCTCATGATAGTCTACCTTGAGTTTGGCTATCTCTTCCGTGTTACCGGTAGTAGACGTCTCTTTAATATCTTGAATAAGATTGGACAATCTAGCTAACTCGGTTGTGTATGCCTTAATCTCTTTTCGAGATTGCTTATACTTGTCAAGCACATTTTTGTGTTCTTCAAGTAAATCGCTAAAGGCATTTTCTAACTCATCGAAAGTAAATTCATCATATAGAGGGTTTGAAGATACCTTGTCAAATGCCATAAGACAGACATTTGTATTGCCGCAGGGTCTATCCTCTTCTTCATAATCACTGGCGTCGCTTTCGTGCCAGATACTTGTGTTGGCATACTTTCGACCAGTTGTAGCTTTTCTGCTTGATCTTGATCTGTCATATGGACTGCTCTTCTTGGTAGCTGGACAGTCCTTCTTCATGTGCCCTGATTTCTTACATTCAAAGCATATGGTTTCATCTTCATTGCTTTCTTGGACGTCTTTCTTCTTTCTGCTTGTAAACTTTAGATACTTTCTGAAGTTCTTCACAAGTAGGGCTTGTTCATCACCACTTGAGGATTCTTCATCGGAATCGTTGTATGTAGCTTTTCTTGCTTGAGCTTTGAAGGCGATTGTTTTCTCCTTTGGTGTTGCTTCTTCAAAGTCTTGCAAGTCGAGTTCATGGGTCATGAGCTTGTCCATCAAAGTTTCCAACGACATTGTGGTGAGGTCGTTTCCTTCAATAATTGCTGTGGCCTTTGGATTCCAATTCTTTGTTAGAGCCTGCAGCACCTTTCTAATCTTCTCGTGATTGCTGTAATCTTTACCAAGAGATTGCAGAGGATTAGTTATATCAAGGAAACGAGTAAACATCTGTGTAATTGACTCACCGGGTTTCATCTTAAAAGATTCATATTCCTGAGTCAGTCTACTAATTTTGGATTCTTTCACTTGGAAGTCCCTTCATGGGTTACCTCAAGAAGTTTCCAAATTTTGTGAGACGTCTTGCAGGTTGAAACTCTGTTGAACTCGGTTTTGTCAATTGCACAGAATAGTGCATTGATGGCTCGAGCATCAAGACTAGCCTTTGCTTTTTCAACATCGGTGTACTTGTCATGCGGCTTTTCCATAAGAATACCTTCAACCACTGTAGGTGGTGGTTTCTTATACCCATCAATGACTATTGACCAAAGATCAAAATCTAGAGACTTAAGAAAGAAAGTCATACGTGTTTTCCAGTAAGTGTAATTTGTTCCATCAAATAGGGGAGGTCTATTTGTGGATTGCCCTTCACCGTTGAATATAGATTTTAAGGCTGCCATATATATACTCTCTAGGGTATGTTATATAAGAATATAACCTGCTCTGATACCAATTGTAGGATCGTTGAGCACCTCTAGAGGGGGGGTGAATAGAGTGCGTGTGTGCAGCGGAAATATAATCACCAATTAAAAAAATTTAAACTATGGCAGATATGTAAGAGACAGTAAATAAAGATAGGAGAATCAAACTCAGTGACACAGCGATGTATACTGGTATCCCTCTGAGAGGACTAATCCAGTCTCGAGTACTCTTGCTCGATGTTAATCCACTATGGCACAAGCTTTAACTGAGAGCTTGCAATCTCTTACAACACCGTGCTTGGTGACAAGCGCACGACCAGCTTCACAACACCGTGCTTGGTGGCGAGCGCACGACCAGCTCCACAACAGAAAAGTTGTTGAAACTTGAACGACCTCTTACAACTCTTGAGTAACCAAAAGACTCTAAATCAACTCTGATAGTACTGGCTTTTGGCTAAGAGATGTGTAGGTAAGATTTGAAAATCTTAGATCGTTTAGAAAATACTTGAATAGTAGAGAAGAGAAGATGAAGAATGAATTGATGATTTGAAGTGAAAAGTTCTTCTCTATTTATAGGTGTTTTCACCAACCGAACTCGGGCAGAACTCGGACAGAGTTCGGGTGCAAATATCTCGCAAAATAGACGTTGCTCGCAGATTTGGAGGCAACTGAAGTTTGAATACAAACTGACCGAACTCGGTCAGAGTTCGGACCGAACTCAGGCCGAACTCGGCTAGGAGTTCTGTCAGGAGATATTTTAAAAATCTTTTGTAAAAACAGTTTTCAAACTGGTTTTTGGTTATTTGTAAAATCATTTGAAAAGAATATTTTTGAAATTTGTTTTTGAAGTATTTGAAACCGAAAATACGAAAGGGTAAAAATAGGATTCTAGAAAGGAGGACAATTTTAACCCTAAGCCAGTATTACCATAATTGATTTTACAAAGTAATTCCTAGACTCAATAAAATGTAAAATACAGAATAAAAGTAGAAAAGAGTCTTCAGAAGATTTTGATTTATGCAGTACATCGTCCGTTGAATATGATTTCATGCATCCTGAAATAGTTAGCAGCATTTTCTATATTTTGTGTATTGACTAAAGTATATATTGATTATCGAAATCGGGTGTGACCGTGGAATGGGCCAACAGATTGTATATATTCTTTCATTTTCAGTATTAGAGACTTGTATTGAGCTGGATGTTCTGATTTATTATGTCAGTAGACACTTAGACTCTCTGATTGTATTATGTGGATCTTTTTATTTTAGTATTACTTATCTATCTTCTATCTTCATTCTGTCTTAGATGTGATTGAGAACTGTACCTTGTTATGTCACCTCCATTCGAAGTTTATATACTGTACATGTACCTTTATACTGTTATATGTTTGACCTAGGACAACGTTCTACCGGCGACACTGCGGCGTAGGCTGTGCGTTGTTACGTTCTCGTACCCTTACAGTGGGTGCGGGTCGTGACACATTTTTAGTGGTGGTCCATGCAGGTCGAGTTTATGTAGTGGTATTCGAACTAGAGTATCACTACAGCCTGCAGTAGGATTAGGATATTTTTGAGGGTACACACTAGGAAAACTCTTAATCATATTCCTTTTATCTAAATTGTTGCTTATTGACTTCCCTTGAATGTAAACTGTCCTCCTTTAAATTTTTGCTTCATTCTCAGAAATTGCTTCTTATTTTGATCTGTCTTCATGATGGTTATGAAGACATGATCTCATCGCTCTGGTCCGGAGAATACTATCGAGAGGTTGGCCACCTCTCGTCCTGTTCATCAGAGCCTCGAGACCGTAGCTCCTATTGTGCCGACTCAGGTTGGCATTTCTGTTATATTGGAGGTGTACCTCTGTCTGTACAGAGACTTTTTCTCGTTATTTCCAATTTCTTTCAGTAGCAGCGGTTCATGCAGCATCAGCAGCAGACCAGGGGAAACCAGCAGGGCGAGCTATCGTCAGGACAGTCGAGGATGCACAGACCATTGGAGATCTAGCTGCAAGTTCTGTTTTTCTCGATTCTATTCCCGTAATTGTCTTTTATAACTACCTTGAAATCCGATTCCATCTGTTCCTTGTTGATTGATTAATTTTGTAATGTTGCTCTTTTGTTATGTTTGTTTTTCTTCTGAGGAAATTATATGGGCTAGGTCACCTGAATCATGGGATCTATAATCTTCGATAGTCGTGTTAGCTAGCATAGTGAGGACATATAGTCAGATTTTGGACGCATTTTTCGGGTGTGGGAATTTAAGATTTTTGCCGTCGCATGCGACAATAGGGAAATTTTAAATACCATGAACCTAGAGGTATGTACCTTAGTCAAGGACTCTGTGATTATAGTAGCCTTGCTCACTAGCATGACGAAGACTCCGAGTAACATGATTTTGGACAGATGCATATGATTATCAGATTGTATCTTGAAGGTTTTTGAATATCATACCCTTCTGTTGTTGTAAATAACTTAGGAGTAGGGATATTTAGTTTTGTAGAGCTTATTCATAGGTAGTTCCTTCATAGTATAATGATATGATTACTTGTAGAGTGTCTGTACCCTAGAGGTGATAGTTAGCGTTGGTGTTAGGATAGTAACCCATTGCAAATAATTCTCCTGTTATCTATAATACCAACCAGTTACGTATAGGATGTTAGTATGCCTTACAGCCTTGATGAGTGTTATTATATTCCTTACTTTTTTTTTTCTTTTTCCAGTGAGACACCCATGACCAGAGCCTGTCCTTGAGTATAGTTGTAGTTCACCTAAGACTAAGAGGTCTATATATATAGATGATATACTTAGGATATATGTGATGGGTTGTTGTTCTTGAGCATATATATATATATATATATATATATATATATATATATATATATATATATATATATATATATATATATATATATATATATATGGTATTTGGGATTGGTGTGCTTAGCTTGTGGGTATTTAGTTATGGGTGACTTGATAGGATTTGGAAGGTTAAGAGTTAGTCTATTATAGAGTTTGTCTTTTGCTAAATTTTAGTTGCCAATACCTAGATAGCTAGCATAGGTAAAATCCTAAGAAGTTGACCAGCTGATGACCAAGTACTAGGATGTTGAGAAAATTGACTAGTGATTGGCCCTTGACTATGTTGACCTAGAAGGGGGTGCGATCATCTTAATTTCGAGGACGAAATTTTTATAAGGTGGGTAGGATTGTAACATCCAGTTTTCCAAATAAGGGTAATTTTAAAATTTTGTAATTATAATTATTATTTATTGATAATTATTTCATATTATAATTTTTGGTGATTTTTAATCATTTTTAAATTATTTAAAATTATGACTTGTGATTTTGACATTTTACTATTGTTTGGTTTTAATTTCGAGGAATTTGTCACCCCTAATTTTCAGAAACATGGATATTTTTATCATTTTGTATTTTTGAAATATTTTAAAATTTATTTTATTATTTATGATATTGTTTTAGGATTATTTGAGTCGGGTTCGAATTTCAGCTAAATCCGACTTGAAACGGGGACCCGGGGTAGTGTTGACTCTAGTGGGACCCACACACTAGTTAGCCATGGCCCACATGATAGGAATATTTTAGTTAGAGATTAGACTAATTATTATGGATAGAGTTTGGTTATATTAGAGTTTTTAGAATAACTAAACTAGCCCCGACTTAAACCCATTCCTAATATTTAATTAAATAGGCCAGTGGAGGCATTTTAGACATTGTAAATAGGTAGAAATCAGCCATGTATGGCAGGCCCTAGCTAGGGGTTGGAGAGAGACTCATGTCATTTCTTTCCACTTCATTTTTTCCTCTCTAGTTCTTTCCCAAATTTCTAGAGAGCAATCCCTAATCATTCCTCCACCAAATCCTTCCATTTTCTCACCCAATCTTCTTCCTTCCTTCTCCATTCAAGCCAAGGAAGGAGCTACCCAAGTTTGAAGAGATTCGGAGCTCGTTCGTGTCCGTTTGGAATCTCTACGTGTCGGTGTCGCTTCGGGAAGGCTTTTCTTCGATTCGATCTACCGGGAGGTATAAATCCCTTCTCCTTTTCATTTCCTCATGCATATAGGTCTATTTTGAACCCATAGGAATGTCCCCCATGGTTTTGTGTCCATTCGTGTCCATTTTGTGTCCATTTTATGTCCATTTGGACACTTGTAGAGGTGTCCTATGGGTAGGATCGTGTCCTAATAGGAAAAATCCCTATTGGACACTGGTTTTTATATATATATATATTGTGTGAATATTGTTTTAGATATTTAATCTCAGTTTTTATGTTGTTTAGAGATTTGTTCTTTTGGTATCATAGTGTACCATATTCTAGTTACCTATATATTGAATATATATATATGGATTATATATATGCCATTCTCTCTCTCTCTCTATATATGTATATATATTTGGCTTATATATATGTATATATATCATGGTGTGTTGTGTGCATTATTGTGTTTGAGTAGGTGTAGGATTCGGCCAAGGGTAGGGGAAGAATTAGTATGTTGTTAGAGTGTGAGAGAGATTGAGATGTGTATGTATAGAAGGTGCTTGAGGAAATGGTGGAGTTGGTGTTATATTTGTGTGTGTGTGTTTTTGTGTTGAAGAATAGAGAGAGTTAGAATGGAGTTTGAGTGGGAGATGAGAGGAGTGATTATGAGTGAAATAGAGAGTGATAGAGGGGGGTAGGAAGAGCTGTGATTACACCTGCTGTTTAAGCAGCCATAAGGCTGTACAAACAGTCCTATAGTTGTCCCCAATTAGCCTAAAACCAGTCCTCCATAACCAGCCTTAGCAGCCCAAACCAGTCCCTAAAACTTGTCCCATATTTCAGCCTTGTTCAGTCCCTTAACCAGCCCCAAAACCAAGCCTTAAGCTGTCCCTAAACCAGCCTATTCAGTCCCCTATAATCAGCCCTTAGCAACCCCAAGACAGTCCCCTGCATGATAGTCCTAAAACCTGTCACCAAGCTCCTCAAAATCAGTCCTACTAGCTGTCCAATACAGCCCCAACCCAGCATTGTTTTAGCCCACATCCACCACAATTAAAATAGTCCTAAACCAACCCATGTACAACTCTACATTTCAGTCCCCTTGCTTCCATTAATAGCCACATACACAGCAGTAGCTGCTGTCCCCATGGACAGCAGCTGTAGCACCACAAACCAGTCCTTGTTCAACTCCATTCAGCCCTATATTGGCCCTTAGGTTCAGCCATGAAACCCTACACATAACACCCTAGATCAGCCCCCTTAGCAAGCTACATAGCTGCCCAACTTAGTCCAAATTCCAGTCCCCAAACCTCTCCATATCAGCCCACATATCAGCTAATACATGCCCAAATGACAGCCCCTTGATACATCCTTAACACCATCAAATTTCAGTCCAATACACCCTCATGAACCCCCACTTAACAGCCCATAAACCCCTGTCCACAACAGCCACATTTCAGTCCAGAAATTCACATAAAACAGTTCCCTTAAACCATACTTTGCTGTCCCCAAATTGCCACTTAACAATCCAATTTTAGTCCTTATGTTGGCTGTCATTAACCCCACAAATTTCAGTCCTGTACAGCCTAGTAGCAGCCCCTTATCACCCTTTGAACACCCCTACATAGCCCCCACAATCAACCCCTTGGACTGTCCAAATTTACCACAAACCGGTCCCCATCTAGCCTATATTGGTTGTCCAGATTTTACCTATAGATGGCTGTCCTTAACAACTAGATGGCTTTCCCCATTTAGCCTATAAGCTACCCTAAAAATCAGTCCATTTGATGACCAACTTCAGTCCTATTGGCTGTCCAAAATGGACAGCCATGTACCCCATTTCAGGCCCCTAAACCCAGCCACTGAAATGCCCAAATTCAGTCCTAAGCCAGCTCCTATGAACCACCACATATTAGTCCTAATTTATCCCCATAACAGTCCTAAAATAGCCCTTTGTAAGCTCTACCAAATCAGTCCAATATATGCCCATGTGTGTGCGTGTTTGTGAGAGTTAGTGTGTGTGTTTGTGAGAGCTTAGGGTGTTATGAGCCTAGGTGTGTATGTGTATGTGAGCCTATATATATGTATTTATATATGAGTTTAGATATGTATTTATATTTTTTTTTTTTTAGATATGTATTTATATATATGAGATTATATACGTATTTGTGTGTGTGTGAACCTATACTCATGTAGGTGAGTGAGCTATGGGATGTGTGTGTGTCTAGATATGGGAATATAGGTGAGTATTGATATATGTAGCTATATACCATATGTATGTGAGTGTTTGGATAAATGGGAAAATGGTATATGAGGTAAAGGTAAGGTAATTGGTAAATGACTAACATGTGGTCTAAGATGAGTTAGATACCTAGGAAACCTATGTATCTTGGTAGGTAACCCTTAGATAGGATAGTATCTCACTACCCTAGGAAACCTAGGCTATTATCTTGGGTATTAGCGGGATTTCCTTTGTATTGGGCAAGGTATCGGGATTACCTTGGTAAGGGTAATATAGGTATTTGAGTTTAGAGTCTAAGATAGGGTCAGAACTTGATTCCCTTGGTTGGTAATGATCAAATATAGTGCTCATAGACTAGTTTTGACGTCGGTTGACCATTTTGACCAAAAGTCAACAAAAGTCAACCGAAAGTCATACTTAGCCTTTAAGCGACTAGATTTGACCAAAACCAAACCAGAGTTGACCAGTTGACTGAAAGTCAACAGTTG
Source organism: Iris pallida (assembly GCA_029216955.1). Taxonomy (NCBI): domain Eukaryota; kingdom Viridiplantae; phylum Streptophyta; class Magnoliopsida; order Asparagales; family Iridaceae; genus Iris; species Iris pallida. The sequence goes on from JANAVB010031617.1 coordinate 18,925,565, forward strand.
GTCAACATTAGACTAGTTTGACCCAAGGTTGACTTCGTGTTGACCAAAGTTGACCATAGTTGACCAGAGTTAACTTTTTGACCAAAAGTCAACTGTAAATCAACCTTGACCCCGTTTGACCTAGTTTGACTTGGATTGACTCCCAGTGACTTGGTATGACCTAGTATGACTCAGTTTGACCTAGATTGACCTAGATTCATTTAGAATGCATTGAATTGTATTTTATTATCATTTTAGACTCATAGTGACTTGTACTGTTCTATAGGAGACATACACCACTCCTCAGACAGTATATTCTCTTCAGACACTCAGGATATCAGGTGAGTACATTCTCTGACCGTTTCATACTTGTCTGGATTTATATTCTTGCTCTAGATTACTGTACTTGATGCTGACACGATTGTTATCACGGATTGGTACTATATGGATCTTCTTTTGAGATGTTATCCTCTTGTATTCACTAAATACATATTGTGATGTCCGTTTCACTTATATATTGTATTTATTGAATACCCATATCCTTGTATACTCATTGTGCATATTGTACTCTCATTATCACATAAGTTCCAGGGATAGACCATTGTACACTATTGTATAATGTTGTACAACTATTGTATAACATTGTACATCTATTGTACAATATTGTACATCCATTGTATAACATTGTACACTATTGTATAAGATAACGTAACTGGAGTGGATCCTTGTGTATTGATTAGGGAGGGGGAGTAAAATTGGTTATGTACTCAAATCCTATTGTACAACATTGTATAACTATTGTATATGTCTATTGTACACCCACGTACAATGGAGTTACCATTGCATTGTCCTAGATCGTTTACGTAACCATATTGTACTCTAAATCACATTGGCTTACAGTTCTTACTTATCATTTATAGATATTTCCTATTATCAAATTTCTACTGTTTTTCATATATATTCTTCTTTCAGCGTTTCATGTACCTTACTCTATTGCATGCTTTATATTTCCTAACTTGATATGAACTGCATGAGATGTTTTGTGCTCGCTCCTGTCCTGACTGGACCTGTTGAAAATATTATAGAGGATGAGGATGAGGCCTGCGTAGACACCTACTATGGGACAGCTGTAGATGGTTCTTGTGACCCAGATTTCCAGTCAGATCCCTAGCTATAGAGACTGAGGCTCCCTAGTCTAGGTTTTTTACTATTCTGTCATTTGAGATCTGGATTGTATATATTCTTTCATTTTCAGTATTAGAGACTTGTATTGAGCTGGATGTTCTGATTTGTTATGTCAGTAGACACAGACTCTCTGATTGTATTCTGTGGATCTTTTTATTTTAGTATTACTTATCTATCTTCATTCTACCTTAGATGTGATTGAGAACTGTACCTTGTTATGTCACCTCCATTCGGAGTGTATATACTGTACAGGTACCTTTATACTGTTAGATGTTTGACCTAGGACAACGTTCTACCGCCGACACTGCGGCGTAGGCTGGGCGTTGTTACGTTCTGGTACCCTTACAGTGGGTGCGGGTCGTGACAAATTAGATTGGTGCTCCAATATGGCAGATCCCAGAATATACTCCTCTTCGTCCAGTTATGAGTGCGACCAAATCTGTCACACATGTAGCCCGTAGCAGGCTCTTCAATAGCTCTTGGTAAATCTTTTACCTCTTCCCATATCGTGTATCCGGGCCATCTTGGTGGAGGATTAGCCTTCTCCACAACGCCAGCACAAAAAGCATTTCTGTTCTTCCGGTACGGATGATCCTTCGGTAGGAATTGTCGATGACAATCGAAGAAGCACGGTTTGCCTCCAATTTCAAACGGAAAGCCTTAGTGCGGTCCATGCAATACAGACATGAAAGACGACCATGCGTGCTCCATCCAGATAACATACCATAGGCCAAAAAGTTATTGATGGTCCACATAAGTGCTGCCCGCATCTGAAAGTTTTGTTTTCTAGATACATCGTACGTGTTGGAACCTACTTCCCACAACCGATTCAATTCATCAATCAATGGCTGTAAATACACATCGATGTTCCTTTTCAGATTGTTCGGACCTGGGATAATAACGGTGAGGAACATATACGGAGTCTTCATGCACATTCAAGGCGGTAGATTGTACAGAGTGACGATCATAGGCCAACACGATTACTGGGATCCCGAAAGTCCGAATGGGGTAAAACCATCGGAGCAGAGACCCAATCTGACATTACGCGGATCAGAAGCAAAATCTGGATACTCTCAATCAAAGTGCTTCCATGCTTCTCCATCAGATGGGTGATCCAACACTCCTTCGGTTTGTTCTCGCTTATGCCAACTCATATTTTCTGCAGTTTCCTTCACTATAAACAACCGCTGCAACCGCGGCGTCAACGGAAAGTAGTACATCGAATCGGTAGGCTTCCTGGCACTGACAGACTTTCCTCTACCACTGCCCTTGTAGCGATCGACACCACAAAATCTGCAGGTGTCTTTATCCTTGTCGTCTTTATAGTACAACATGCACCCGTTGCGACATGTATCGATTTTCTCGTATCCCATCCAGAGCGATCTCACCATCCTCTTAGACCGGTAGAAGTCTTTAGACAACTTAGCACCCTCAGGCAATATTTCTATAAGCAACTCCATAAGACTGTTGTAGCAATCTTGCAACATATTAAAATTGGACTTGATGCTCAACAATCTTGTAACCACCTCCAACGGTGAATGATCCTCACAACCAGGATATAATGGAGTCCTTGCATTCTCCAGCAACTCCATGAACTATGCAGCATCGGCGTTCGGTGCCTCCTCAGGTGCATCATGATCGTCTGGATCGAAACTAGGCCCCGCCGTGTCAAAAATCATGTTCACCAACCCATCGTCGTAAGCAACGTTATTGTGGACATCCACATAAGGCTCATAATCCGATGCTAAAGACACAAGTTCTCCGTACGTGCTCCACTGATAATAATTCGACGTAAAACCCTTCGAGTATAAATGATACGTGACTTCCACTTCTGGATGATATTTCAAGTCGCGATATCTCACACACGGACACTTAATTTTGCTACCGGCCATGTACTGAGGGAACGCCTTGGCAAACTACAAGAACTGCTGTACACCCTCTATGAATTCATCCCGCTTACCGCACATGTCATCAGGATGACGGTTGTACATCCACGAACGATTTTGTAAGTAGTAATTCATATCCATATCCAATTGAGGATAATTCTGTAAGATAGATACATGCACATTGCAGTCGGTGAATGAATGTTAAGGCAGTTTAGATATGGATGCACAACATAAACTGTTCATTCATTCCACATATTACAAACAAAGAATTTGAAGGAAGAAACAAAAACAACTGCGTTGGGACTAAAACAACTGTCTTGTGTCAAAGTGTCTTATCCGATAGACCGATACTAATCCGATACGATCGATACTAAGTATATACGGTCGAGGTATAATTGTACTTGTAGGAGTACACGAGACTAAGTACATACAGCCGATACTAATCCGATACGGTCGATACTAATCCGATACGGTCAATACTAATCCGATACCGATTCTGATACTCATCCCAACTGTCCAATATCGACCCTTTGGGTCTACAAGAGTTACTTCATCCAGTTTATCAAGAAAGATAAAGCTTTTTAAATTAATATCCAATATCGACCCTTTGGCCTATGCTTGAGCAGTATCCTAACTCAAACTATCTATCCTAACTAATAAATTAATATCCTACTTTAACATCTACTAACTCTCATATTCCTTCTAACATAAACTAATATCCTAATCTAAACTAACCCTTTAACTGAAACTAATATCTAAACAATGCTAATCATGAACTAACACCCTAACCTGGAAGTCCACACTGCTCAAGCACAGGCCAAAGGCCAAGTTATAAGGCAAAATGTAGGCAACTGCCTGTAGCTACAAGGCAAAACCAAATGTTGACGGTATATATACCGTCAACATTTAAAAAGTCAACATTTAAAAAGTTTACTTGTCTTGACAAAATGAGTGAAGTAACTCTTATAGACCGAAAGGATAATCTATACACTCTATGTAATACGATATACCAATCATACCTACACTTCTAGGATACTCTATACATTGTAGTAATGAATTGCCCTTACTAATGATGCTCTTAGGTAACATATATAACAGATGAGATTTTCATGTTGCACTTACGCATTTGTAGCTATAAACTGCTTGAGCGACAACATATAGGTTTGGGAATCGGTATCGGACTATTCCTATGAGTATTGGTATCGGCGATATCGGTAGTAGACTTACTAGCTAGGATTTTGGTCAAAATCTAGTCCACAAGTTCAATTAGCCTATTGGGTTCATTTCTAGGTAATCCTATAGATATCTCAGGGTATAGGCTAAGGTACACTAGGTCAAGCACATATGTATACCATATATATACAATAACATATATATATATATATATATATATATATATATATATATATATATATATATATATATATACATATATCCTCTCGTAAATATAGTATAACTCATATCCCAACATACCCTCTCATATATGGAAGCCTACTTATATACATAACTCAACTGAACCTATCTTAGAAAACTAAACCAAGGCAAACATCCATATGTATCAATGCATATGCTAACCCACACATAACATAAATCTGAACTTACTGCACTTAGACAACACACGCATGAGAAAATACCTACATATACATCATCCTATATATGACAGTAAATAATACCTACATATACTATATATATGAAACTGTAAACCCAAACTTATCCCAAACTGGTATGTAAACCCACAAACTGAACTGAACTACAACCCAAGCTAACTCAGAGACTCACAAACTCAACCTGGGAATCAAACTCAAAAGCAAACCCTAACTCAGAACTCACCCAAACTCCCAAACAACATACAACATTCAATTATATAGCCTATTTATATAAATACATACATATACATATATATGTTTAATATCACCAATACAGAAATAATGTAAGAATTGTATCAGTCAGGATCAGGGCTAACATTTACGTTAGGGTTTACCTAGTCGGGGCCGGAGGAGCGGGTCGTCGAGGGGGCAGGGGGTCGCCGGTGGGGAGCTGGAGATGAGGGTGAGCGAGGTCGTCGGTCGGAGCAGGGTCGCCCAGCGGGGTCGCGGAGGGTCGGGGGCCGAGGGGGGAGGGGGTCGCCGGAGGCCGAGGGTGGAGGGTCGCCGATGGGGAGCGCGCTTTCATTTGGGAAAATTTTGATCAAAAAATAGTGGGGGGAAGGAAAACTGAAAGCCCTATATTTTTAATTTAGCGACGTCACACCTGCACGTCGGTAAATGTCGCTAATATTAGTGAAATTAGCAACGTTACAGTAGTTACGTCGGTAAACGTCGCTAATATTAGTGATATTAGCGACGTTCGTTGACTTATCCGTGACGTATGTTTTCTTATACACAAAAAAGTAGCAAAATGTCGCCGATCGTCGGTAATAGTGACGTATTGCGACGTTTATAGAATACGTTGCTAATTCCTTAAACGTTAGCGACATTTTAATAAAACGTCGCTAATTGCATCGCTAATATGACTTATTCTAGTAGTACTTTGACTGGGGAAGGCTGAACTTCGTCTGTCGGTTGAGGACGGGGAGGGGACACTGTTGTCACGTCCACCTCTTCATATGAAGAGGCACCTGCTTTGATCGCAACTTCAGGGTCCTGTGCAAAGGACAAACGCAAGGGTGAGAAAGCTTCATTTGAAGACTGCACAAGTAGTGGTTCGACCAAAACGGCTATGGAGTCAAGAAATGGATCTACCTCCCGAATGGTAATGGCCTGCGATGCCATTCCACCTCTTTCAGTCTGCCGAAAAGATTTTCTTAAAGGAAGTGAGCCAGCACCAACCTCCTTGACTCTCCTTGGGGCAACAGTCTTCTTCTTCCTCTTAGAAGTTGGCTCCTGGGCTAGTTCAGTTGAAGCTTTCCTTTCTGAAGAGGATCGGGAAGAGCAGAATCATCTTCGGTATTCTCCCTTGGAGGCACTGTCGGCTCCCTAAAAGTAGCTATCTGTCGTGGTATTGCGGCCGACTTAATGGCTAGAGCGTCGCTCTCCTTTTTGCAGCCCTTTGGCGTCTTTCGAGCACGTTTCACATTTGGATGAGTGGGGCCAAATCCGGTCCCCAATATCAAACTCTGCTCATGATCATACCGGAGATAAAAGGTATTGATCTGAGTATAAAATTTGGCAACAGCATAGAGCAGGTGGGTCTCAGGCTTTTCTTAGGGCGGAGTAAAAATTGCTCCCGTGCATCCGGCATTGTAATAAACCCATGCACGTGCTCCATCGATCAAGTTGCCTATCGACTCCAGATGCGGGCTAGGATTACCCAGAAGAAGCTGACTATCGCCAAATTGTCGTGCGAAACGGCTCAGTAAATAAGGCTGCAGGTGGGTGTGATTCCTATTCCTGAGCACCAGATGCGAGGGCCTAATAGAATGGAGCCAATGGAATACCCCAGCGGTCAAGCTAGTAGTATGGGCTCCCTCATCCAATAAAGTATCCCCTGTATTGCCACTACCGGATGGAGGGGATATCCTGAAGAACTCGTAGTTCTGAAGGAAGTTTAAGGCCCTTCTGCAAGCAGCCACTCCAGTAATGGCCCAGTCTGCATCACGGAACCTTCGAAGAAAGGCGTCTCCGGCCAAAGAGTCGGCCACCGGCCCGGTATTCATCAGTTTGGGATAATACAGCAGCAGCCATCCCATTAGGAAATAAAAGTGGTGTTCAGTCCGGGCAAAGTCTGTTCTGCCATCAGGGGTCACCGTATTTCCAACAAAATCTCGCATGCCCCGTTGGATGGCACAGACCATTGCAGAAAACAGGGCAAGTCGGTCTCCAAATGTTAGCTTTACAGCCGGAAGTATCATACTCCGGCTCATCCTTTCAATAAACCCTGAACCACCAGGGACTACGCAGTCGTGGATCCAGATCATCAGAAAAGCCGCCAGCACGGCTTTCTCCTACAACTTAAACTCAGCTTGTCGAAAGATGTGGTGAATCGGGGAATCCCCCTCAGGATCATCACTTTTATCAGTATCTGCGGTCCCGTGATCTGTCATCAGTTCCTCTATGCAAGATTTTGTCAGGGGCTTGCAAATTGAAAAGGAGGCCGGACCTTCTCCTTCTTCTTGAACGAAGATATAGTTCGTCCAAGATCTCGTATAGGGATTGGCCCCCTGAGTCTTTCCTATCTTTGTGATCCTGTGACAGATGAAGAAGTGATAGAATAACTCCTTATACACATCCGTCATTTTAGAGTTCTCCTTCTCCAGGTTCAGGAGTTCCTCATCACAAGGGACATATTCTTCGTACGGCTCTGTTCCCCAAGGAAGCTTCGATATTTCCTGCATCTCATAGAGAACCAAGCCCATCTCCCCGCCCGGAGTGAAGAAGGTACAGGTGTGATGATTGTACAACTCCGCCAGAGAGATAAACATAGGCCAATTCATCTTTTTACCATATTGAGTGGCTCTAATGGCATGAAAAAGGTCGGTAGCCTTCAGAGTGGCTTCATAGGTTAAAAGCACCCATTCAGTGAGGTCACTCCAGAACGAAATAGGGTGCCTCCAACCTTCCAGTTGCAGCTTCCCTACGAGATACGACCTATTCTTTGACATCATCAGATTGGACAAGATGTCGGCAGCATATGGAAGAAGGTCGGTCGGGATATCGTTGATTATGGCACCAGGGTGCAGCCCCCTCATAGAATAGGACGTGGAGCCATTGACTCACTTAAAAGTGTCCCTCTTTCGATCACCGGAGCTAAACTGTATCTTTCCGAAGATGACCCCATGAAGTTCGGGGGTTAAGTCCCATTTCTTCTGCCTCCGTACAGCTAGATCGGTGAATGCCGACAGAGGATAATGGCGATCCATCGTCAGCAACCATATCCTTTGGTTGTTCAACCTGACCACCAACGGGTCTCTCAGGCGTATCGTCTCGCCGTCCTCAAATCCCAAGTTGTGACCGAACAAAAAGTATGGCTTCTTAAGACTCCGCGCCCCTCCGAGCAGGAACTTTTTATCGTTTATCATCTGCTTTAGGAACACCTTATCCTGTTCAAGCATAACAATCATCCGCACTGAAGGCTGATACTGGATGATCTTGGCCTGAACATTTCTAATCATATTGGTTACGAGGCTTGATCAGAGAACTTGGCCCGCAGAGCCGAGAGGAATTCTACCAAGTTTCGGGATGACCATGTCAACTACAAAGACAGAAGAAAAATAAAATCAGACTTAGAATCTACAGAAAAAGGAGCTAAGTGCTGGAAAAATTATATGCTCCCAGATGTTATGCGCCCAAACGGCTTGTGGTCGCATAAGATTCTTCAAACACATGTGCTATATGTGGGCGCATGACATGCAACAAGCATGTGGGCGCATAGTTTTATAGGCGCATAAGAGTGCACAAACACACAAGCGTTCTGCGTGGGCGCATAACACACAACAAAGTGTGTGGACGCATAAGAATGCTCACATAAGTGTGTTTCTTTGGGCGTATGTTAATGGTTATGCGCCCAAGCAGAGGGAAGTCCGAGTGTCATAAATTAACACTCGAGACTTTGTTTTGAAGCATAGCCTCACCCAGAATAGGTTCTTGGACTAGCGAAGACGCTGCCGAAGAAGGATTACCGCTCGGTGCTGCTTGCTTGCCCTTCTCAGATTTTTTGGCAGCCTTGGAAGACATGATCCGTGCAGAGAAGAAATGAAGAGTCTCTTGAAAGTTTTTGACAAAAAGAGGAGAATGAATTTTCTTTCTCCTCAAGGCCTATTTATAGACACGAACGAGAAGTTATGCGCCCACATGGTCTATGCGCCCACATGACCTATGCGCCCGTATGGTCTATGCGCCCACGCAGAGATTTGGTCTTTTGCACATTATGCACCTGTTATTTGCTGATGTGGACTATGCATAAACATCGCACGAAGGATGGACCTCTTCAAATTCTGCTCCGATGAAACTGTCAGTTTAGATTTTCGAAGAAGATCTCAACAGCTATTGTTTGATAGCCTGGCATCATCTATACGCCCAAAGAGAGAGTCTGCTATGCGCCCACAGAGCCACGGAAAGACAGTCTCCCATGCTTCTTTCAAAGTATTTCAAACTCGTTTGAGTATCAAAAACTTTGAAGGGTGTCTTGTAGAAGCATGAAAATATCAAATAGTATGCGCTAAAGTCTGGAAATAGCTATGCGCCCAAGTCTGGAAGTAGCTATGCGCCTAAAATACAAATCCTATGCACCCATATGTAAAATCCTATGGCTCCTCGAGAAGGGGGCGCATAGCCCTGTTCCCACACTATGCGCCCAAGTCATGATAGCTCCATGACTCGGTCAACATCCACGATCAGTCGTGCACCAAAGCATGCGGCCACGTCAGTCTCCACGAGCAGTCGTGCACCGAAGCATACGTCCACGTCAACACCACGATCTACCCACGATCATCTAGTCTTTATGCGCATACACCCTATGCGCCCAAAGGAAGACTATGCCCCCACAGGAAAATAAGTGTATTTTCCTGCTGTGTGCGCATAATAGTCATTTCAGTGCAAAATGACTATAAATAGAGGTCACATGCCTCTTCAAAAACACAGAACAGAGAGCATTTCTGAGCCAAATTGCTGCGCTAGTGAGCTGAGAGTTAGCAATTTTCTAGGTTTTCTTCCAGTTTTGTCAATCAGAGTGTCAACGGAGTAAAGGAGCAATTGTCGTTCGATCTCCATCGTCCCATTTCCTAGATTTTTTTTGTACTCGGGGATTCTCCGTACAGGATCTCTGAGGTGTACTTGATTTGTAGTGCCTTGCGCTAATAAAAAAGACAGTAATTCTTCACTTTTTTGGAATTATCTACAAAGGCGAGAATTCATTGTAAGGAGTTCAAGAAAGATGGTCGACTACAATTTTCGAATTCCAAGGGCGATATGTGTAATAAAAAGAAGTTTCAAAAGCAATTGTGGATTCAGATCCTGTTACACTATCTTATTGCAGGCTTGCTCGGTACCATAACGTAACTGAGATGATATGCTCTCGACCTACATGGTCCATGACAAAAAATATGTAATACCCCAGTCCCAATATACATAGGATCAGCATACGCTAGCATGCCAGCTACGTATCAATTAGACTACATCCCAACTCAGATACGTATAAGCTGTCTAGAGGTCAAGTATGTCTAGTCACCTTTATCTTAATCCATATAAAGAATAAATAAATAACAAGAATAAATATTATATAATATAGTCGGCCACCCTATATTACACATGTTTGAACAAAATTAAGGAGAAGAATATAGCTTGTAAAAATTAGGCTATATAGGAATATATAGTACAAGAGAAAATATAGCACGAATGATATGATAGATAATACCTATGTCGATCCCTGAATCCTGCAGAATGCATCATAATAACTCTATGCCTGACGTTCATCAAACACCTGCAGAGATCACCAGGTCCTCAGAGGGACATAACAAGATACAGAAAAATATGCCATATAACTGAATAAAACTACTCAATAACAATCCGGATCACAACAAGTGTAATATTTGACCTTCGAAATAGTTCACCACCCACATAACCAAACAAGGACAGGAGGTGATATCATATTTCGTGATGAAATACTTTTTTGTGCCATAATCCTGTGTAGAATTCGGATCACAACATGGTTAAGTATTTTGTCATCGAAGCAGTGAACCACACGTACAATCAAACAAGGACATGGTATATCACACCAGTTCACGACAAAATACTGTTCCAAGCCGTGATCAGGTATAAGAACACAAACTATATAGAAAAGTACATATACCTAAATGGATAAGGTCACCTAACCATTCTATGTGAATATGCAATTTTAAGAACAACCTTCAACGCATGGGCATTCTGGCAATATTAGGATTGACATAGTCCCATCTCTGGGCATCAGGGGCCTAAGAGCATAACGTTCATTGAAGTGATAATGGCCGTCAGTAACAATATGATATCATGATGTTGTACAGAACGACAGTGGCCGTTAGTAAAAGGTAAGAGTATAATGCTTCGTAGAACAATAGTAGCCATCAGTAACAGTAGGGTAATCTCACCCGCGTCCCCGACAAAACTTACGTGTTACAAAAGGAGAAGTTCATACATAGTCCATATGCTAAGGAACTGTCATCCCCACCCTATGGCTGGCCATCAGATTAAGCACGACATCAGTTGGCACTGGACCTAAGTAGCGCTGGCTGACACATGGCTAGCTTCCTTGAGAAGCTAAAATAATTGTCATAATTACTGACAGCACGTCAGTCGAGAAAAATTCGTTTGAATCCCGAATGCGCAGTGCTCGAGAAGATTTTGTCAGATTTGTCATAATTACTGACAGCTGCCTTGCACTGGACCTAAGTAGCGCTGGCTGACACATGGCCAGCTTCCTTGAGAAGCTGAAACTGTTGTCATAATTACTGACAGCACGTCAGTCAAGGAAAATCCGTTTGAATTCCGAACGCACAGTGTTCGAGAAGATTGTGTCACATTTGTCATAATTACTGACAGCTGCCTCGTACCATTTATTGTTGGCGTAAGATAATCAAATATCATTAAACATGGTGTATTAAACAACAAATTGCCGGCACAATTTAACAATTGGTGCCATCTGATCAAATCACCCAGAAGCAGTTAGATGATGTGGCATATATGCCGCTAATCTTAAAGAACGTGCATACGATACTATCCACGACCAAGCGCATCTCTCTAAAAGAATGCCATATGTCATATGCAGTTAAGTTATCCGTTCGTGCGACTGGTGAATGGCACACCATATGTAGTGTGCGCCAATCAGGATAACTACTTAACAGTTATCTTTAAACTGTATAAATAGAGTTTAAAATCACTTAAAAAGCATCACTAATGATCGTAATCTCCTGAGCACTTGCTGCAGCACTCTCCAAAGGCTTTCTTCTTCGATATCACATCGTCCAAGGGATAAAGTGATCATCTTCTGATTAGATTCCTAAAGTTGTACTTCTCCATAAATTAAATTGTATTCTTGTACCTTTCTCAATTTGTAATCAAATACTTTTTGTTTTTGCAAGAAAAATAGCGACTCTGCTGGGGAAGACTTTCTCCTCCAACAAGAAAGTGACAACCCAATGCGATGTTGCGTCGGTCGGCATGACTCAGAAGACTTTGGTCGTAAAAGTCGACCAAGCTGCCTACAAAGTCATGATTGGCGCAGGGGGTACCAAGCGTGCCACCACTGTTGCTGCCAAGAACAAGGCGTACGCCATCTGGACTCCAAAGTCCTCCAGTGCCCCAATTATGACTTCTGTGCCAAATATGAAGAAAAGTTCTATGACCACTTCTTTTTTTTAACTAGTTCTGAAATTGGTAGAGGGTGCGCCAATCACTGCCCTGGTACCTATCAAGGGACAGCGCACATGGGTAATCCCTCTTCCTCCCCAGTTCTAAACTCGATGGAGAGTGCGCCAACCACTACCTCTACACGGAACAAAAAAAATACCTTATGGCCAATCCTCATTCCTTCCAATTCTAAACTTGGTGGAGAAGTTACATATCACTGTCCCTGCACAGAATAAATGAAAGTGCCCTATGATCTCTCCTTATCCTTCCCCGGTCCTAAACTCGATAGAAAATGCATCTGATTATGCCTCTGTACCGATCAACACAAGAACGCTTCTGAGTAGAAAGTCTACTTCTTTTGGGAGTGGCAATCAAATCGACGTCAAGAAAATTAGACTCTGCTTAAAGTCTATTTCCTGCTGCTCATCTACGTCGCACCAAACGTACTGGAACAAGTTGTGCAGAAGAACATGGCCTCCTGCCCACTCCACTTGGCCAGCAACAACCAAGCTAGAGCTAAGATCTTTCTATCCTATGTATATCAAGGACAAGGCAGGGCAAACTAATGGTATCTCAGTCAATCTGTGCCACCTATAAAGTTGTGCACACAGAGAGTTTCTCAAATCAAGAATCCTCTCACCTATGCCAATAAACTCGGCACTTCTCTATATACACAAGGAACAAGGCATCTCAAGAACCGAAAGCATGTTCTTAACTTCATCAAGGAATATGTGCCTCCGACTTCTCATTATCATGTCACTGTAACTGATCTCCTCGAGCTTCTTGGACAAAAGAAGAAGGTCGCAGGACCATCTCATCAACCTATAACTCCATATCAGGAACATTATTGTAATCATCACCATGAAGTAGTGATCAAGTGTTGCTGTCAAACAGCTAAATGGTCTATCTTCGAGCCTTTGAACTATACTTGGACTCCTGAAATCATTATGGTGGACGAAGATGAATTATTATATGCTTCGGTCAATATGACATCCCAAATTACTGGGGGTAGAAAATGTCCAAGACGTAATACATCCCGAAATCCCAGTCAATAATACCTTGATCGTATCCGTGGCTCCGGTGAAGGGGTCTACCAGAATACAAGATCAAGAAGCCGGGACCTACTCGGTCAAAGGAATCATTCCTCCCCTAGTCTTGGAGATATCCTCAGTCAAAGAAATCCTCTTGATTCTGACCAAGACTCAATCGGTCAAAGGAATCTTCCTTTTGACCAAGAAATAATTGGTCAAAGGAATCTTCCTTCTGACCAAGAATTAATTGGTCAAAGGAATCCTCCTTCCGACCAAGAAATAATCAGTCAAAGGAATCTTCTTAATTCTGACCAAGATTTCATCGGTCAAAGAAATCTTTCTACTCTTCATTCTGGGGGTAGTTCCCTTCGTAACTTCGATGCCGATAGTGAGAGCTCTGAGCGGACTATCTTTTCCACCTGTTCATCATCGGTAGCTAGAGCAGTGAATGCTTATGTCACTAATAAAGAACAAGATGTATCCAATTTCAGCAGTCAGGAGCAGAGGATTGTTACGTTAGAGGCTAACTTGAAAACTATGGCTAGAATGGTTGCAAGTATACATGCTGTAATCATAGCTCAACACACTGTTCCATCGGTTGTGAATTGAATTCCAACACAGAAACACATAGTAGCATCTACCCCTATCAATACTGGTCTACGGTGCAATCTTCTCATAATGCTACCATACCAGCTCAGGCAACTCTAAGTCAGTCTGGTGCTGGGGGTGGTCCATATCATGCAGTTCCTCCTCCTAACACATCGAATCAGTCTACTGCTCCCAAAATCTCAAGAAATCCCTTTGAAGCAGTGAAGCTTCTGCGTAACCAGTTCGAAGCCTTCAAGCAGAAGGATGATTTGCAGAAGATGGGAATCAAACAACCTTACCCTATAGAGTGGAAGGAAGTCCTATTTCCACCCAAGTATAAGCCACCAACTATTATGCTGTTTGACGGCAGCTCATCCTCGTGTCAGTATCTCAATTACTTTGAGGTAATGATTGATCAGCTCCAACTGAACGATGCTCTACTCTCTAGAGTATTTGTTGGGTGCTTGGCGGGTGTGGCCTATGACTGGTATCGTAGCTTGCAAGATAGTTGTATAACATCTTTTGCAGGATTCAAGCAAATGTTCCTAGAATGATTCTATGAAGGAATGAATGACATGACCTTGTCGGCCCTTATCAAAATCAAACAATGACCTAATGAAATTGCTAAACGTTTCATCGTGCACTTCCGTCATGAGGTCAAAATGCCTCTGGGTACGCTAGATGCATTAACTATAAATACAGGCAAATCAAATTTTTTACCCATAGTCAACATGAAGACTGGATCCACGCAATTCTAATACTGGGCCTCCTTCATAGTAAGTGTCAGGACAGCCGAAGACAGTGCTGACAAGTTCAATCAACTAGGCATCTAGATGCCTAATCTTGAAAAAGATGAACATTCTTCAACCAATAATGACGATCGTCAAAACAACCGCAAAGTCAAAGAAGCTTTAGCCATCAATATGAAAGGCAAAGAAGCTTTAGCCGTCAATGTGGGTCAGTCAACACCTACAATGACGGCACCCCCACAGAGAGTACCAGGTCCCAAGGTAGAATATTCCTTTGACAAGGACGACATCATTAACAAATTCGATTGTCTAATCAAGAGCAACAAACTTCAACTGCCTGAAGCAAAACGGCCGAATAAAGTAGGTAAGACTGACAATGCTAAATACTATGTCTATCACAGGTTCTTGGGACATCCAACCACGACGTGTTACGTACTCAAAGGGAAGATCCATGAACTGATCAACGACAAGGCAATAACTCTTCAATAATATTAGAAGTCCATGACTGCCGATTTTGTCTCTCTATAATTTGGCGACTTTCCTGCTCAACTTGTACAGGATGGAGTCGTCCCTATTCCAAAAGCTACTCTGGAGATCGTCAACCTTTCGCCAGCACGAAGTGACGATCTTGCACCCCTATCAACCGACAAAGGGGAGATCATATGGATTTACCCCAATTTAGTGGCCGACTTTGAATCAAAGACACCCGCTTCCTCTTTAAAGTTAATAAAGGCAACCAAGTACAAGTCATGTCATATGACATCACTGGGTGGTCATTATCCACCTTTGGATGCTATTTTCATCCTAGCAACGGCTTCACTTCCTTCTACCGAAATGGTAGTATCGAAGCAAGAAATTAGTTACCGGCCAGCATTCTATCTATACAATCAACAGTCCCGTAAACTGATGACAAAGATGGGATATGATCTACAAAATGCCCCTGGCTTGAATGATGGGAAAAGGTCTCATATACCTCTTTTCCTATGTCTTCAACACAATCAGTCTCGTGTTGGTCTGGGATTCTAGACAGATCCTTCATTTCTCCAAAAGAAATCTTCCAGAAGCAAGACTCGGATGAAGAACTGTAATATGGTTTCCTTCGCACCAGTTCCAAAATAAGAAGCTATGACTGGTACTTGATATGGGAGGCTTTATCTCAGAGACTATCCAAAGGGACAAGAGAATGCAGTCACTCCTCCTCTAGTCTCTGTTGTCCCTCTAGCATCTTTTTCTGCTGTCAATATTCCTTCAGTGTCATCGCCTCAAGCGAAACCAGTTCTTTCCAAACCAACAGCGGCTGACAAAAGAAAATAGCCAGTTCTTTTTTATAAAATATTAAATAAATCTCCACCTTTCGGACTTAAAAAGTCTTATAACTTTGACATATTGGCTCACTAGTCAATACTCCGACAAGGTTCTCGATTTTTGAACTCATGCGTCTCTCGAGGGAACTCGGGAAACGTTAAGTGAAGCTTTAATGCAAGCGGACGCTTGTCTGGCCCATCTTAAGAGACCGGACAAAGAACTAGTGGCATGTTCCTACTATCATAGTGTGATGGAGCTGATCCACAATATCACCTTCACTTCAAGATGATATGCTTCTGGAGGACGATCGACATGACCGACCTTTCTACTATACGGGATATATCGATACCGTGAAGGTCTATCACATTCTAGTCGACCAAGGATCTGCACTCAGCATTATTCCAAAGAGTATATTGGATGCGCTGAAGATCCCAGTTCATAACCTCTCTACGACAATCACGACTATTTTGGGCTTCAATTCTGGGAGAAGTGAACCATTGGAAAAGATTCGCCTAAATGTCTAAATTGGTAATCTTCACACGAAGGTCACCTTCTATGTGATTGATAATCATGTCTCCTACAACGTCTTGTTAGGAAGACCATAGTTGCATGAACATAACATCATTCCATCCACTTTTCATCAATGATTCAAGTATGTCGATGACAACGGAGAAGTTTGGAAGGAAGTGGCTGATCTTAACCCCTTCCAAGGCATCGAGGTATATTTTAGTGACTTCAGAATATACAAAGAGGAGTTTATGAAAGTCGTATTTGCCATGGATACTGAAGAAGGCCAAAAAGAATGTCCGGATGACGTCCTGGTGATTCTGGTCATAGGATTCACTTCTCATCCTTCGTCTTCTCAGACATTGACCATCAATCTCTCATTCGGTCAAGCATCCTCCTGCTGAAAAGATGGAGCATAGGGAGCTCATCTCTTTTGAGACTCTTATTATTGACTTCGTCGTAACAAGCCTTTTCCTTCTCCTCCTCTTATTATCAATCTTAGCAAGCCACCGGCTAAGATCAAGAATACTGTTGTAAATGATGATGTAATTATCAATAAAGTAGCATCTCCTTTGCAGTATATTAATGTCAATTATTATACTCGATGTTATCTAGAAATCCTGGATAACTTTGAACCCTTTACATTGGGAGCAGTTCAACCCCTTCAAGATGAAGTATCACTTGAATCAGTACAAGATTCATTCTTTTTGGTTCCCTTCCGCAAGAAGGATGAACATCATATTCTTTTGAGCAAAGGATTGAAACAAAAGGCTACATCCGATAGCGATGCTAAAAATGACGATAATGGATGACATTAACTACGTCGTTACAGTCAACATCGAAGAATATCATCCAAAAGATGGGCTAAAACTTCAAATTTGGCCTCAAAGGTAGTACGGGAAGACAAACTTCTATTCGTATACCTGCCCCAAAAGGGAAGTTACTATAATATTATAACAAAACAAAGCATGGGTTAGACTACACTTCGCCGATCGTGACCCCAAATGCCTCCGAGACTGACAAAGAAGAGCAATCTAACTCTTCTGACTCTGCCTCATGGGATTCGAATACTAGTATAGGGCATGCCCATCGAGTGACCATATCTTCCAATATGGTGATCGCTGAGTTCTCAGAAGATGACGATGACTTTGCTGAAGTACCTGAATCTGATCCTTGGAAACAAATGATGGATATCCAATGGGAAATTTTCTTTAAACAATGTGAACCACCTACTGAAGATCAATTAGTCCAGGTCGATGTCGGAGATGAAACTTATCCAATGCCAATCTTCATTAGCAAAAGTCTTTCTGAAGCAGATAAATAAGAACTAAACTAGCTTATTCAGGAATACATCGACGTATTTGCCTGGAGCTATGAAGATATGTCGAGAATAGATCCTCAGATCGCTACCCACAAGCTTAATATTCTGCCAAATGCTAGGCCAGTCAAACAATAATAGCATTGATTTCGACATGATATAATGGACACTATAGAAGCTAAAGTCAAAAAGGTCATCGTTTGTGGCTTTGTTAGAGAAGAGCAATATCCGGACTGCGTGGCTAATGTTGTCCCAGTCATGAAGAAAATAGGGAAGGTTCGAGTCTACATTGACTTTAGAGACCTTAATGAAGCTTGTCCCAAGGATGAGTTTCCTCTTCCAATTACTAATGTCATGATCGACAACACTTGCGGGTTCGAGCGAATGTCTTTCAATAGACGGATTCTTCGGATATAATCAGATCAAGATGAACCCTGAAGATAAAAAATATACATCTTTTCGTACTCCTCTGGGAGTCTACTGTTAAACAGTCATGCAGTTTGGTCTCAAGAACGCTGGTACAACTTATCAGCAAACCATGAGCACCATCTTCTGTAAACATTTATGACAGACAGTCAAATGCTATATTGACGATAATGCTGTCAAAAGTCGTCTAAAGGAAGATCACATCCAAGACTTAAGAACTATCTTCAATTTAATGTGCCAGCATCAACTTAAGATGAATCCCACCAAGTCATTCCTAGGAGTCTCTAGTGGTAAATTTCTCGAATTCGTTATTACCTCTAACGGTATACACGTTGACCCCGAAAAAGTCAAAGCCATTCAAGAGATGGTCCTCCACACAACCTAAAAGAGCTACAAGGATTCCAGGGACGGCTTACGTACATCAGGAGATTTATCTCAAATCTCTCTGGATACTGCAGACCGTTCACTCAATTAATAAAAAAAGGTGTGTCTATCGTTTAGACCGAAGAATGCCAGCAAGCACTTGAAGACATAAAGCGGTACTTGATGAACCCTTCCGTCCTGGTGCCTCCAGTCACAGGAATAGCCTTTCTGATGTATGTTCGAGCAATAGATCATTCTCTGGGTGCCCTACTAGCCCAAAATAACAAGGAAGGTCATGAACAAGCCATCTATTTGTTAGGCTTATATACTAAAAGCATTACTTTTGTAGTAACCTTATTTCCTTAAATTTAGAATGATAATCATATGGGCAAATGGTTGCATATTGTATTTGTTGCAAGTGTTAGTACAAATATCTGCTATTCTATATTGTAGATAATATGGTGTGTGGTGTCACACAGAAGATCATATTATCAGTTTCCTATGGAATAAATAAATAGTTCACAACCTAGATGGACTTGGACAATCTATTGTAAAGGTTGTAGAGTAATCTGGTATTAGTCTATTTTGACTATAGGTTTACACTAGTATACTTTGTATGTATTGAACAAGACCACTTGAGGTTGTTCTCTTTGAACTGACTACATAAGAGAACAAACACTTATGTTATTATGGATGCTTGTGCTCTTAATCCGGATATAATAACAGACATATATATACAGCGTACATTATTTTGACTCATGAAAGAGTGAGATTCGTTATGGCTCAATAACCTCTATGAATTGGGTAATAACATTGTATGTATGATGGGCTATTGATTATAAATGGAATCCATGTCCCGATACATCGGGTTGATGATGTCCCCTTAAAGAGCTCATAAGGATTGTCATTTAAACCATGCAGGTGGATTATATCCGACATGACAAATAAAGTTAAGCGGTACTAGTTAAGGATCAAAGATGTCGAATCAATATAGTTTTCTGTAACTTAATTTGATCGACGGACATTCGATATCTTAACATGGGGAGCCAAACGAGCATATAATAAAAGGAGCCCACAAACATAATTTAGGATTAGCGAGGTAGTGCAACAATAGCTCATTAGTGGACCGAGCTATTGTTAATGGGCCTGGATTGTGTGTTCGGGCTGAACATGGGATATCTATATCCGTTAGGAGACCTAACCCTAATTTCTCCTCATGGTCCCTGTTGTAGCCTATATATCCTCTATTCTCTAGCCGCTAAATTACGGATCAGAAATCTGAAGCTTTCTCTAAATTCGTGATTCACGTAAGGAGAGAAAGAGAGGGCTGCCAAGGAGAAAAAAAGATTGGGAGATCGTCGTCCACACGACGTCCAACTCGAGAAAGGAATACGTGTAGAAGATCTTAGGGTCATTCGCTCGAGATTGCCAGGAACTACTTGTCTTTTTCCTGTCGCAAGTATAATTCATGAACCCTAGTTTTCGCCTATGAAGGGTTAGAACACTTATTAAATATGTTTAACTTTCTATCGATTAATACGTGCACCAAAGTAAGGGTCCTAGGAATTCCAGTTCCATCAATTGGTATCAGAGCCACTTTGGATCTGCGTATTGATTGATATGTCCATGTTGTCCAATAAAACTTGCGTTGTGTAATAGTCGGTAGATGTAGATCTGTTCTAAATCGATTTTGCAGGCATCTTAGATCCAACTATTATGGTCCAATGCATGTTTTGTTTTATGATTATTTTAAACCACAGACATGTCGTAGACGTTATTGTTGCTGTGGATGTAATTAAAATTACGAGGGTTGATCATGCTTATTATTTTATTTTTTAATCTAGATTATGTGTGAACTCTTTTGGGAGGCATAGGAATGATACAATCTTAATTATTTTTGATCAATCGTAATGGCGATGGTGGCTATTTTTTTTGAATCCCAAATAGATCTGCGCAACGCCAGATTTTGGATTCGGATAGTTAAGGACGGAGCAGAAAAGATGACCATAATAGTTGGATATTTTTCTCTTATTTGTTGTCATTTTGCTTTCTCTGATTATGCATGTTTATTATTGTGAGATATTTTTTGAAAAACTAAGCCTACATTAATAATGGACATAATATCAACTAGTAGAAAAACCCTCATTGTTAAATAACTAAGTGGGAGACGATATTTATTTAGTATAAATCCTATGGTCTCCATTACTGGTTTGTAGGTGATGTAATTATACTTGCGCATTGGCTTTGGTGCATTTCTCCATATCGGATGAGTATAATTATTGTAGCCTCCCTTCCCGAAATTTTTTTTTGAAAATATTTTTTTATTTAATTAGTTAAATGGTGATTTTTAGATTTTATAAATAATTATTTCATTAATTATTACGGTAGGTGATTTTAGCCATGGTTGAGTTTTGAAGTACAAGACGACTAGGAATCACAGTACGGATAGTGCAGTGGCGTGACTTGACTAATGTATTAGCCATGCCAAGGAAGACCTAGCCATAGTGATGTCCTAACTAGGAAAACCAGGCCAAGTTACGGCATGACCACTGTAAATAATTTAATTAATTATGGGGGTTATCAATTATTAGGGAACCCGGCTGCATCAAACCAGCCTGGACTGGACCGAACCTAGTCCCAGCCTATGTAGGCATGTATTGAGACCAAGGACGTCCATGCAGATGTACTTTCTGTATATGCCATTATTTTGTATCTATTTTCGAATGGGGGAAAGACTCTGTAAATATTTATTGTATGTGCATTATATGTATCTTTAATATAAAAGCATTTAATAATAGTTATACGATTCTCTGGGGCGGAATAAAGTGTGGTGTATATTTAAATTATAATATATTACTATTCTATTTTGTTTCCATTAGGGCCAGTGTTATCAATAATATTATTGTTACTAAATATCATTTATTATTATTGGTTACTTTATGTTATTAATTGGACATATAGGTATAAATTACATATGAATGGGCTCTATATTAAATAGACATAGTAA